>JANEYF010005142.1:0-347511 GCA_029963845.1 Rhamnusium bicolor
GCACTCAGTCGTGTCAATAGTAGTCTATTAACCAAAACACATTATTACTTTACTGTATCAATTCATTTGACAACCATCCTTTGTTATTATTTTTGTTTGGTTTTAATTTAATTTTTCTTAGAGGACAGCTAACGTTGTACCACCAGATAATATTATCAATAAGAAATTGAAAAGTCTCATCAGTATCAAGATTATATAATTCTGTCCAGTGGTATTTCATTAAAAAATGTTACTTGGCCTTGTAAAATCGTCTTGGCTCATCCTATAATATATTTGAAAACAATTTCCGGTTATAGACTTTTTTGTCTAGTTTACTTATGTTTTTAAAGTGCGGTTTCTAGCTCATCGTAGAACTCGAGATATCAAATTTTGACACACTATTGCCCCACCCTGTATAATATTTTATCAAAAGAATATAATTACAGTTGTTAAAAGTATAATGTCTCTTTTATGACTGTCGATAAACAATTAATTCATCATTATTTGGATATATTTTTTTTTTATATTCCTGTGTTTATTATGTTATATTTTATATTTCCAAGATGCGCAAAGGGGTTTCTTTTAAGATCATCATAATTATTAAGATTTCAAAATTTTTTCGGCGTGTTTGTGTAAGTATTACCGTCACGTTTGAAATATTTATGTGATGAATAATAGTAAATAGCAGGCTTCCCGCATAATAATGAAAGAGGAGGCAAAGGTGAGAATATTAGTATTTATGTTGACTGTAGATATTTCTCAAGCGTTGAGAGATCTCCATTGACTAAATCTGACTGTTCAGTGGCCAAACAAAAGTTATCAGCCTCACAACTTTCCGACAAAAATGCCGAAAACATAAATAAGCATTCTCGACCCGACATCAACTATAGCGTGTGTTATTGTAAATACCGCGATTATAATAACACAGATGTTTATGACGAACTGGCTTATATGATTATAATGTTATTGGATATCTCACTCGACTATAACCGGATTCACCGACAGGCTGAACTGAATATTTTGAAGAATTATAACATCCCTAAATCCAAGCCTTTGGAGGATAAAATTGTCTAATTTTAATTATCATTTTGATAAGAATGCGTTGCAATTGAGAGAGGTTCATCCTAATCATATATATTTTTTTCATCTGTGATAATCCCGTACATACAAACAATCCATAAGAAGAGCAGCGGTAGCTTTACTTCCCTAATGAGACGAGAATGATTTTTTAGTATACGTCGCGCACATTATGATAAAACTGTCTCAGAGACGTATTGTCAAACTTATGCCCGATAATTTATTCAACAATGTGTTATTAATACCGAAAAATCAATTTAGAATTAATTACTTACCGATTGATTATATTTAACCAAAATGCAGTGGCGATTGATGGATTTAGGTTGTACCATTTCGTAGTATTGGAGCATGGAACCCAAGCAATATTAGAAGACACGACTATCAGTACTGAGTGAAGAAGTTTTGCAGAAAAAGAAATTGAAAAAATATAAGAAAAAGAAAGTTACAAAAATGCGCTGCCTCCCCGATTACTTCTAGACCATTAGTAAAATATTTGCAAACTACTTTTTTTTTGTAATCAGAAGGAAAATTTATCACCGTTTTTTTTTTGGTTCTTGAAAATTTTGATTTTTTGTAAAGTTATGACACTTTGAAATTTAAATTTTTCAGTATGTAAACGGAGTGATAAATTTTTCTTCTGATTACGAAAAAAAAAAATAGTTTGCGAATACTTGGTCTACAAATAATCTGGGGGAGGCAGCGTATTTTTGTAACTTTTTTCTCAAATTTTTTCAATTTTCTTTTCTACAAAACTTCTTCAATCAGTACTGTTAGTCGTACCTTAAAAATATTGCTTGGGTTCCATGTCCAATATTGAGATAGTTTATAATTTTATGAGTAAAACTATTAACTGTGTTGATAATTAGCCGTAGGGAAATATCACATAACGCGTGGTTTGGGAAAAATCAATATAATTCACAACACAGCAAAAAATAATTAAAAGGGAGAACAGTTTGAGATATATGGCAGCATCTAGCAGCATTTAAATATATTTCTTGTAGCATGAGTTTGTAAAAATACCGTTTAAGAACTTTATTTTGGACACATTCTAAACGTGAAATATGGATTTCATAGGAAGGTGCCAATCAGCGAAGCATATAGCACACGAAGAGCATGAACATTTTTGAAATTCAAAATGAATCCCGTTATAAAGCATAGTATTCTGTGTGCCTTTGATATTTCATACCCAGTGTTATCATTGAAGCCCAATTTGAAATCAAGCAGAAACTTAATGTCTCTATTTGCTTTGATTCATGGAGAAACATGGCCATTTAGCTGAGAAATGATATTAAATGGACTATTTACTTTCTTGGAAAGTTTGAATAACGAAGTGATTTATTTTATACAATTAAGTTAGGTAACTGGGTGCTATTTGTCTGTTTCGAAAATATTTTAACCATTGTAATACTGCGCGTTTTAATAAGTGGTATTGTCAGCTGATCATTAATAACAGTTTAATTGTTAATTATAGATAGGTAGTATTGATATGTTTTTATGAACGTTCCACATAGGCCGAGTGGCCGGCAGTACGTGAATCGCGAAACGCGAAGCGCGGCATTGTGCCCCGGCACCCTTGTGCCCGCGCTACCGTGAAAGAGCCCGAGACCGAGAGCAATCAAATTAGTCTCCGTCTGACCGCTAACCGAAGCACCACGCCGACTTGGATAGTATGTAAATTCGTGAGTATAAAGAAATAGGTATTTAAATTTAATGCGGAATTATTCTAAGTCCATAAACGGGTGACGTAGCTGTAATAAACCGCATGACTACCGCGTCCCGTCCTACTTCTGCTTTTGGCAGTGTTTAGTAGCACGAGGATTTTACAATCAAGTTGGTCCCCGTCTGACCGCCAACCGAAGCACCACGCCGACTAGGACCGTAAGTAAACTTGTGAGTATAGAGGTACATAGGTATACAAATGTAATTGCGAATTTTTCTAAGTCGAAAAAGGTGACGTAGTTGCAATATTCCGCGCATGACTACCGCGGCTCATCCTACATCTGCCTTTGGCAGAGTTTAGTAGCTTGAGGATTTTTTCGAACAAGTCAGTTACCGTTTAGCTGCTGACCGAAGAACCACGCCGACGAGCATAGTAAGTAATCTTGTTAGCATCCGAGAAGAGTCCGTTGCTGCCGCCCGTACCGACCAGACGTGCCGACCCCGACCGCTCCAGAGAAGAAGCAGCCCAGGATACGGAAGTAGGTAGCAAGGTTTGATAAAGGTTTGTTAAATAAAGGTATAGTCATAGTGTGCTTGTATTAATGCTTGCTTCCCCTCCTGGTATCCGTCCGCCGTCTGCTTATGACCGATTAATATATCGCTGTTTACCGTTTCACCGCTTCATTCACCGGCTTACCGTATCGCACCGCTTGACCGCCCGCTTACTGCCCCGCTCGCCCGTAGTTAAGACCGTTGTAGTATAAGTTGTAGTTACTAAGGTGTATATATAGTGTAAATAATAATTAGTGTGTAGAATAAATGTAAATATGTTGAATGAGAGTCTGTTCATTAACTGTAGTGTGTAAGTTACCTTTTTCCCGACCCCTGACTTAGCCGTATCTTCACTGTAGTTGCCCCGGCCTTTATCGTCCCGCCGATAGAGTAAAGTGGTGTTTCTGCACTCTAAACAGAAACTGGCGCCCGAGATATCCGTACCGTGAGCACCGCCGTAGTGTTGGGCGTCAAAGTGACACTTCTGCTCTTGTGGAGAGTAGCGAAGTACGTCACAAATGGTATCAACGTTCAATGACATGTCAATCTCGTGAGACCAAATTGCGAATATATCAATCTTTCTGAATTTTTCGACAATCTCGAGCGTTAAACATCCTTATACATTTTTAAATCATCTGCGAATAATAAAACGTAACAAAATTTAATGTCGTTTATGCACAAATTAAATAATATTGGTTTCAAGTTAGAGCCTTGTGACAGGCTTGATGTAGGTGTAAATACATTAGATAAGTGACCATTAATTCTCACTTGGCGACACCTATTTAATAAATATGTGGAAATCCACTACAACAACATACCTCCAATATCTAAATTAGATAGATTTACGGTTAGTAAGTCTATATACTTTTTCAATGGCCTTACTAAAATTCGTATATATTGTATACACCATATCGCCCGATTCCATGGAATTTTGGGAATAATTTACGAATGAAACCATGTCTACTGCGGGAGACTTACTCGAATGAAATAAAATCTATATTATTCGTTAATAATTTCATGTTTAAACTGAAATTGTAAAGGGTCGTAAAAAAATTTAAACTATTTTTTCTAAAATTTTGGGGATTGCATCCAAGGGAATTGTTATGAGACGATAGTTAGCGGGATTGGATTAATTGCCTGATTTGAAAATAGGTGCAACATAGGCGTTTTTATTTATCTATTTAACTTTAAATAATTTTTTTCTTCATTTATTATAGAAGTTTTTAACACCGTGCGTTTTTGGCACCTTATGTTTTGGTACTTACGTTTTGATAGTTACAATTTTTTGTGCAGTATAAAGATTATACATTATATTTTTGATTGAAATTTGGATATTGGATATTGGACTTTTGAAATTTGGCGAGTTAATGGTAACCAATTTTTCGATATTATATCATACTGCTGTCCCTAGTATTGAACTCATAAAACTATTGTCTTGGAAATTTTTATATGGTATTCACCTATTTGAACATTCACAAGGAAATTCTAGTGAAGTTTTACGTACTCCACCGTAGTTGGTTTTTATCAAGCCAGCTGGAGCAGAATACTTTGGGTCTTGGAGCTGCCTGTGCTACTATATTTTAAGATAAGTGCTATAAATTATTTATTTAAAAGATCATTTGCTATTTTTTATATTGTGTATTTTATAATTTATAATTAAAGTTAACGGGTACGCCCGCATAAAGAATACAAGATGGAAGAACCCAAAAAATTGCAAATAGAAGAAGGATGCAAACCGTGGACACGTGTTTCTGACTAACTGGTCGTCATCAGCACTATGTAGCTAAGTTAAAATGACACTAAAGGAAAACCACTGACAGGAAGCCAGTCGCACTTTTGTGGCTACCACTTGGATGGCTCTATAAGAGAGCATCGACCAAGCATCGCACACACGGCAACTTTAGCTACCTGCGTGGGATTTCCAATCTAGGAGAATATATACGTACAGAGAAAGAGGCTGTATCGCAGGATTATATACATTACAATACAAAACAATTTGATTTAACAGATTTTTTTGTATTTTTTGACTAACTAATATTTTATTAATAAATTTTATTTATATTTTAATTTTGTATTTATTTATTTTTCATACAAGAAGGATATGTAAGACCTTCGAGACCATTTCAGGGTATTAGATCTTCTACTACAATTTAAGATCGTAATAATAGATAGTTACTTCCTATGTAAATAATTACCGCTCAAAAATTTTGATGCCAAAATTTTTAAATCGTTGTAGAATTCTGTTAGTTTCTAAACTCTAACCCTCAGTATTAGCGACATTTTAAAGAGACCTTTAATTTAAAGGGAGTTTTAGTGACCAGAAAACAAACAAACTATAAATATCAGATAACAATTCTATAAATTAAATGGAAAAATTAGGTTTAACAGCATTCGTATATCTCGATTTATATTCTGTTGGAATTGCTGATAATACATTTTTTTGTCACTAAGACTCCCTTTAATCTAAAAGTTCCTTTAAAATATTGATAATACCGGGGGTTAATACCTTATTATGGATGATCTGTACGCAGTTATGCTAGAACTTGCTCTCCGGAGTGTAACATATTTTCTTTGATTTTAATAAACTATACGGGAGTTATACTTTTACAGAGAAATACATTTTAAAAGAGTAATTAAAATTCTGTTGAAGGTTTACTTGTGAACAGATCATTGATTTTTATTATTTGTTTAATTTACCAAAAGCTTAATTTGAAAATATATTTTTTGCAAATTTTAACTAAATTTCAATTAGAGTATTTAATGAAAAATCCTAGAGCAAAGTGTTCATATTTGAATCTATCCTGTTTACAGATAAGATAAGATAATTTCAATATGATTACGATTACAATTTGCTCATTTTCCCACTATTCTTTAGGTAGTACAACGGCGCGTTACATTTTCTTGTCGTGGGTTGATCGCCAGAGTAGCCCTATTATCCCACTTATAATTAAATTATAACCTCTAATAAAAATCAAAATAGTTTTGGAAGAAAATTTAAAATAAAAATGTTTTTCTACAAACAAAAAATTGTATTTATTATCACTGCCAGAGTGTAAAATTATTACTTTTAATAAAAATTAAAATAGTTTTAAAAAAGAAGTTACATAAAAAATAGTTTCTAAAAAATAAATAATGTAAATAAATATTTCTTCTAAAATAATAACTTTAATCTTTGGGGTAAAGTCTAAATATTTTTATAAATCAGTGGTAACCTGCAATTTTCAGAACTAGCTAAATGGTTGATTACTTCTTCATAAAATGAAAATAAATCATTTTTCTTCAACTCTGACAAAAAATGTTTTTCTATTGAAATAAGCGATATATTTGACAGGCGGTCTTGCGCTATTGTATTTCTAGTAAATGTTTTTATGCGTTTGAGTACTGAAAACGATCTTTCTACAGAAGCTGAGGTTACTGAAATTGTTGACATTAAAGCTAAAAGTTTGTACAGTTCGGAGAGATAGCTTTTAAAATTATTATTATATATGAAAGTAAGCATTTCTTGAGGCGATTTTAAATTTGCTAAAAGTTGCTGGTCAGAATACAACATACATAGTTCATTTCTTATCGAATTACGGTTAAAAAAGGGATACTGGTTCATTAATTTGTTCATTAGACTGTTAGGAAATGATTCGGAAAACATCATAAAATTATTAGGATTTACTAAATCGAAACTGCAAAGTATTTAAATCGGAAAATCTAATTTCAGTTTGAACTATAATGGTGTCCAAAATTTCTGTACAATTTGTTTGTAATGTATGTCTGTCCTGTCAAAGTTATATGTTGTCTTTATTTTTTTTAACTGTGTATTTTTAACTAGTGTATTTTCTAAAAAAAATATTATATAAAGTAGAATATGTTATATCAGTTAATTTATTTTGTAAAATTTGGAAAACATCAGTTTGCTCAAAACTTATTTAAGAAAAATATGAAGTTTTTTTTTATCCAACGATTTTAATCCGTAAGCTGCTCTTAAAATCTGATCGTCATTTAAAAAGTCTTCACTTTCCGAAATAAAATTAAAAACGTCAATAAGTTTTTCCTGTATGTGTCAACAGTGAAAACAACTCTAGATAAAAAATTCCAACGAGTGGGAGCATTACTCGGAATTCTATGTTCCATAAGTCTATTTAAAATATCAGATGTTTTACTAGATTTTGAACAAAATGACGAAAAACCAGTAATATTTCAAAAATAATATTATATCTTCTTTAATTCCGTTACAGGCTTTACTCAAAACCAAATTTAATTTGTGTGCGTAACAGTGAGTGAAGTAAGCTTGAGAAGCAATATCTTTTATTTTAGTTTGGAATCCATTAAGATGTCCTGACATACCCGCAGCGCCGTCATAGGTTTCTGCAACTAAATAATTTTTCAAATCAAATTTACCAAATTCGTCGATTAATAATTTAAATAAACTGTCCGTGTTTCTTCCACTACTCACATCAAAAAAACCAACAAACCTTTCAACAACTTCACCGTGCATTACATATCTAAAAATTACGGAAAGTTGAGATTTACAAGTAATGTCCGTCGTTTCATCAATTTGCCACGAGAAAAATTCGCAATTATGTAGTTCTTCTAAATTTTGCCTTTAATAATGAAGCTAGCAATCTCAATTAGGTCATTTTAAACTGATTTAGACGTCCCGGAAAAAACAGTGGCGTTGTTCAAAAATTTCTCTAACTTTGGATCATACGTTTTTAAAAAATCTATTAGCTCCTTGAAATTTCCTTTATTATACGAATCGCGTTTTTTCGTCATGTCCTCGAAAAAAATTTTCTTGAGAAGATAAATATATAACGGCATCAATTAGTCTCTTTAATATTTCCCTATTTTCATGGACTTTTTCATTTTCTATTTGCAATATTTTGTTAACCAAACATTTCGATTTAATGCAAGATGAAATATGCTTCTGAGATTTTTCATGCCTTTCTAAACCTCGCGACAAATTTTGAAGTTATTAAACCCGGCCCTGCCCCAAATTGAGGATTAATCATTAGTAAATAACAAACATTTCCAACAATATAATTTGTTTTTAACTGTTGATGCTGTTAACCACTCGATTTTTTTGATAATTGCTATCACTAAACCCTTTGTTTTGTCTACCACTTGTGAAAACTAATGACGGCATTGACGGTGCAGGTCTGACCATTTTTTTTAATTCTTACTTTTGATCATAATTAAGAGAACTAAATCCAATTAACAACAAATAATCCATCACGTCTGGACAACAAGACATGTCGTTGGGAATATTTTCACCTAGGGCACTCATTTTTCAACCATCTGTTAAATATTTTATGTATGTTTATGTTCTCCCACGAAACCACAAATTGCCACTGTCCTTGTTCTATAACTGTTATTCTTTGAGAAAGGGGATCAACGTTCAACTGAAGTGTACATGCGCTAGAAAGAGATGGGGTGCTAGAGGCTAGCTGCCCTAACTAACAGATACAGAATGTTTGCTGAGATAAGCGTAAAAAATTCAAGGTCACGAACAATGTATTGAAATGGGGGTTGGCTGGCCGCTAGCCTCTTCAGTTCATCCAAGCAAGCGCGAAAGCGCGATAACAGACCGGAAATATGCATATGTGGAGTGGTCTATCCGGACTAAAATGTTACATGTTTGTGGAAAGGATATGCAAACATTTTTTTACACCGAAAATTAATTAATAAATTATAAACAACATTGAGAGTTGAGATATACCTAAGTAGAAATTTCTACTTGTGAAAAATATTAGTTTGGGGTTATTCTGCTTCTCCCAAAATTGTAAAGGAGACTCAGCCTCCCCTGCCTCCCTTGACCAGCCGCCACTGTAAGCTACGCTGAGTCTTAGTCATTTGCATAATACAGCTGTAAGCTAGCAATTTAGTAGTAAATTTACGAAGCAGATGTTTTGATTGAGGCCGTGTAAAAGTAATTAAGACGTAGAGCGGACAAGAGTTGAACATTATCCGCTGAAATATGGCCCTAAATAGCGTCGCCGTTTGTTATTTATACATGCAAACTACTAATTACTTTACCTGGCCAAGACCAGACCCATAAAAATATATAAATATTTTTAATAAATTAATACACTGTGAATTTAAATATTTAACGCGGCTTGTATATTAAATAACCAACAAATTACCTACGCTAATGTTGTTCAATGCTAATAAACGTTCGAATTTACTGCCGACAAGTTAATATAGTTATGGTTTTATCGTTATTAGATGGGATTAATACAAAACTCTTTCAAATCAACTTTCCCCTTAAGGCTACATAGTCCGCTCATCAAGTCCTAATGATATTGTTTTTTAAATTATGTTATACTGTTTTTTTAATTATTTCTATTTAGTTTGTAATTTTCTCAAGCACTTATAATGAAAATGGAAGTAATTACCTCCTCCTGAGCGATGTAGTTCCTGTTCTCACTTGAATAAAATGAATGGACTCATAAAAATTTATTGGACTTATAAAAATAGTAAGTTATATCATTGTTTTTTGGCTTTCAGATCTAAATGAGAATTATTAAAAAATGGTTTAAAAATATAATTTTTAATCAGTGTACATATCCTTTTATGATCAAAATTATAATCACAATGATTTTGAACGTTATTCTGAGCTCCCCACCTACTTACTGCGGAGTTGTTTATACAGAGTGTTTTGGAAATGCATGGACAACGGTTGACTAGAGATTTTTGACCACAAAATAACACGATTCAGATAAACTTACCTATATACAAAACCCTTACGGAGTAACAGTCTCTTCTAGCTCGAGACTCCCAAATTCCTAACTTCATAACCATAATCCATAGACCTCCAATTGAGCTGACTCAATTATTTCTATGAGGATAATGGAATCCATCGGAAGAAAGAAAAAAATCCATAGAGAGTGCTAATATTTCGCTATTTTTCCCAGAATATTTTTTTATCCACACGCCAATGATTTTTTCAATAAACAGATACATAAGAGCAGTTGGTTTATAAACTTTTTGATATCTTGCAAGAAGTTCATATTTCCCATGGTTCATTCATAAAATAGAAAAGTTCGAAACATTACACTGGCCGACTCAATTTCTGTAACATTGTTCACACTACTGTTTTTATATTGCCAATACCTCCATATTAACTAATACTGACGTAGTTTTCCCCGAAACATCAAAACACCATATACTGCACTCGACGCGCGTTTCTCAAACCAAGTTGGAATCATCTGGAGATTATTAAAACCAACCTTATGCTAACAATGTACCCTATTTATACCTAAACTATTGTCACGGTTCACCGAACCGTGACCCACTAACCAATAAAGCGAGCTACCTGGAATTGGCCCTCAGTCACTATTCATACTATTTTTACACTTTGTGATTTCAAATCTTTCAAATGCATCCAGCTGTCTAGTATTTGTAACATTCCTAATTAATCTTAAATTGTTAATATATATTTTATGGTTTGTCTCAAATGCATGTTGGGCAATACTAGACATATTATCTATTCTAACATATTTGAGTTGAGCCATATGTTCTTTGAATCTAGTTTGAATTAATCGTCTAGTTTGTCCAACATACTTTTGATTACAGTCTTTACAGCTAATTTCGTAAATCCCCGACATTTCTTTTATTTTAATCTTCTCTTTTGGATTGCCTAAACGTTGTTGTCGTTTATTTCCAGATGAATGAACCACTGTCATACCTATATCTTTAAAAATCTTACCAGTACCACGGTGATTCGAGGATCAAATGGAATCGATACAAATTTCGGATTTTCCCTTTCATTTTGAAAGGTCGAGGAATTTCGAAGTGACTTAAAATTTTCGTTTCCTAATTATTTTATCAATTAAATTTACAGAATACCCATTATCGCAGCATATCCTTAATCAACGTCTTTTGTTTTTCAAACCTCTCCTTATTGAGAGGGAAGCTTAATAGACGATGAACTACATTTTGTGTTGAGCACAATGGTAAGAGTCCTAAGGAATATATGTTAAAGTATTGGTATCTTTTCTGCATATGTCAAATTCTAAATTATTATCACTATTTCTAATTATTAATACATCTAAAAATGGTAGTTGTCCAGAGTTCTCAATATCATAAGTGAATTTAACTGACGCGAAACGACTGTTTAATTTAGAAACAAAGTTGTCAATATTTGCACCGCAAAAATATCATCCAAATACCTAAGCCAAATCCTGGGGAAATACTCGAATTCTTCTTTTGCTTCTGTCTCGAATCTGTTCATGAAAAGACTTCCAATGTATGGTGACAAAGAGTTATCCATTGCTATTCCTTTATATTGTTCGAAGAAATTATCAAAATCTACAAAAGACAGAAAATATATCAAACGGTTGCGTGAAAAAGATTGTTTTTATTTAAAAGCTGATAAGGGCAATAAGATTGTTATTTTAGATAAAGAGGACTATTATGAAAGTGTAGACAATCTGATTAGTCCTTATAAAAAAACTTTTTAGAAATCCATTACCAAACATGATTAATGAAGTAAGAAATGTACTTGAATCCTGCAACAACCTTATTACTCCAGCTTTAAATAGGATGTTACACGTGTCTAACCCAAGTGTACCTAGATTGTACTGCTTGCCTAAGATACATGAACCAGGAAAGTTGGTACGTCCTATTGTTTCAGCAATCGGATCTTCGACTTACCACTTATCAAAATGGTTAACGGAGGAGTTTGAAAATTTACCCATTGTACCACCTAGTTTCTCTGTGATTAATTGCAATGATTTCATTAATAAGGTGAAAAATGTTCAGTTACAAGAAGGTAATATTTTGATCTTATTTGACGTTTGTTCATTGTTTCCAAGTGTTCCGATACCACAGACTTTGGACTACCTTAAGGATTTACTCGAATTATACAATCTCAATCAAGATGTAGTAAAAGAATATCTTCAACTCAGTAAACTGCATGAAACAAAATTGCTTTTGATTCAACGATGATTTGAAGGAACAGCAATGGGTAACTCTTTGTCACCATTCATTGCCAGTCTCTTCATGAACAGATTCGAGACGGAAGCAAAAGAAGAAATCGAGTATTTTCCCAGGGTCTGGCTTAGTTATGTGGATGATATTTTTGCAGTGTTTGATACAAAACTCGCTGATACTGACAACTTTGTTTCTAAATTAAACAGTCGTTTCGCGTCAGTTAAATTCACATATGAAATTGAAAACTCTGGACAACTACCATTAATAATTAGAAATAGTGATAATAAATAGTGAGAGGTTTGAAAAAGAAAAGGCATTGATTAGGGATATAGCTGCGAGTAATGGATATTCTGTAAATTTAATTGATAAAATATTTAGGAAACGAAAATTTAAAGTCACTTCGAAATTCCTCGACCTTTCAAAGTGAAAGGGAAAATCCGAAATTTGTAACGATTCCATTTGATCCTCGAATCACCGTGGTATTGGTAAGATCTTTAAAGATATAGGTATGACAGTGGTTCGTTCATCGGGAAATAAACTACAACAACTTTTAGACAATCCAAAAGACAAAATTGAAACAAACGGGGATTTACGGAATTAGCTGTAAAGACTGTAATCAAAAGTATGTTGGATAAACTAGACGATCAATTCAAACTAGATTCAAAGAGCATATGGCCTATCTCAAATATGGTAGAACATATAAGTTTAGTGTTGCCCAACATGGGTTTGAGAAAAACCATAAAATAGATATTAGCAATTTAAGATTAATTATAAATGTAATAAATACTAGAAAGCTGGATGCATTTGAGAGCTTGGAAATCACAAAGTGTATATATAGTATGAATAGTGACAGAGATAGCCCGCTTTATTGGTTAGTGGGTCACGGTTCGGTGAACCATGACAATAGTTTAGATATAAATAGGGTACATTGTTAGCTTAAGGTTAGTTTTAATCATCACAAGATGATGCCAACTTGGTTGGCGGAACGCGCGTCGAGTGAAATATATAGTGTTTTGGTGTTTCGTGGAAAACTACGTCAGAGTTATCTTCGCATCAAAGGTTCCAACCCATTCGATCCCTATTAACTGAAAATATATCCAACAAGTCCAAATACGTACCATTTTTTGTGTGAACACAATAGACCTATTAAATTGCCAGATAATAAATTTTATGATGGGTCGGCAAATTTAAAAGGGCAAGTTAAAGTAAGGTGGGATATTTTCAGTATCAGTCTTGTTTTAACCTTCCAAGTGCCCAATTGTGTCTGTTAGAAAGTGTTCTCGTTTGTGTACATAACTTTGTTACGACAAAAATATCCAGTCAAACGCGCCCAAGTTGCAAAATCTCACTTGATTATTTACATTTGTGGAGAATTCCATGTGAAGTCACAAACGAAGCCATTGACTGAAAATGTGAAAAGGCGTGTTTTCTATATTTTGGGGTTTTAGTCGGAGATCAAGACAAGCAATGGGCTCCCCACGTGTGTTGTGTAACTTGTAATGTGTCATTAGTGCAGTGGATGAAAGGAAAAAGAAAAAGCATGCCTTTTACTGTTCCAATAGTATGGCGAGGATCCACCAATCATTTCGATGATTACTATTTTTGTATAACAAGAACTGAGGGATATTCTAAACTAGAAAAAAAAAATTAATTATCCGAATTTGCCATCAGCTCTAACACCTATTCCTCATATAATGCTTCAGACTTACCAGTACCAGCTGCACCTTTAGATTGGCAGAATATTGCTTTGGCAGGTAATGGAATTAGTAACGACAGCCCAGACCAGTATGACCACCCTTTGTATATTCCAAAAAATTTTGGTGACCCTCACTTAATTGCCCAAAATGAATTGAATGATTTGATACGTGATTTGGGGCTGTCAAAATAACAAGCAGAACTTCTTGGTTCCCAACCTAAGGAGTGGGACTTATTGGCTAAAGAAACAAAGGTTACGACTTTTAGAAAAAGAAATGCAACCTTGTCGGCATTTAATAATGTGGAAAATTCACATGCGCGTGTATTGATATTGATAGTTTAATGCAGGAAATTAATATCAAGCATTCCTCTACTGAGTGGTGTTTATTCATAGATTCCTCCAAATGCAGTTTAAAAGCTGTATTACTACATAATCGAAGTTTAAAATGATTTATACCAATTGCCTATTCAGTAACAATAAAAGAGGATTATGACAGTATGAGCACTATTTTCAATAAAATTAATTACAATAAACACAAATGGCAAATATGTGGGGATTTAAAAGTAATAGCCATTTTAATAGAGCTTCAAGGAGGCTTTGCAAAATTATGCCGTTTTCTTTGTTTATAGGACAATCGTTCAGTAATAGAACATTATGTGAAAAGAACTGGGCCGGAA
This sequence comes from Rhamnusium bicolor, assembly GCA_029963845.1. Taxonomy (NCBI): domain Eukaryota; kingdom Metazoa; phylum Arthropoda; class Insecta; order Coleoptera; family Cerambycidae; genus Rhamnusium; species Rhamnusium bicolor. Next base: position 14,563 of record JANEYF010005142.1, read on the forward strand.
AGAAAAGAATTTCTAGTAATGTTAACTATGTGCCCCTTGTAGACCCGAAAAATGTTCCTTTGTCACCTCTTCATATTAAACTTGGGCTAATGAAAAATTTTGTGAAGGCTATGAATAAAGAGGGTGAAGGATTTAAATACTTAAGAGAACTTTTTCCCCAGTCAAGTGACGCCAAACTTAAAGAAGGCATTTTTATTTGTCCTCAAATTAGAAAATTGCCTGAAGATGCAGATTTTAAAGGAACACTCAACAGACAGGAACTCAAAGCTTGGAACTCATTTATAAGCGTAGTCAGGGAATTTTTAGGGAACAAGAAGGATGAGAACTTCAAGCAACTAATAACCAAACTTTTAGATTCGTATCAAACGCTTGGTTGCCGTATATCTTTAAAAATTCACTTTCTGCATTCTCCTCTTTAATTTTTTTTCCTGAAAATTTGGGTGTGGTAAGCAACGAGCAAAACAGAAGGATTTCATCAAGATATCAAGTCAATGAAAATTCGTTATCAAGGACGATGGGATCCAGCCATGAAGGGTGATTACTGTTGGTTCTTAAAGCGAGCCCCTGCCCCATAAAAGAAAAAATTAACTGAACATATATTTTTCAAAGATTTTTCTCTATGTAGATATATATATGCAAACCTAATATATGTCATATACATCATTGATATATAGCAATAAATATATTAGTACAATTAAAAATAATGTTATTCTTGCCCATAATGTTTTATTAATGTAACAAGAAAACGCTACGTGTTACGACTTTTTGCTTGCGATTTCTGTAATCAGAAGGCGTTATTCCAGTGAGATATGCTATTCAGCTACATGTTACAAATAAATATAGTTTAAAAAAACTAAAAAACACGCTTTTAAAGCACATCAAACTAAAAAGTGAAAAATAATTATTAATATAAACTGAAAATAATAATGAACGAAAAATACTAGTATTATTGTGAAAAAAGCGTGGGTTGCTCGATATACGAAAAATATGGCACAAAGCGCCCCACGCTTTTTTTCACAATAATACTAGTATTTTCGTTCATTATTGTTTTCAGTTTATATTAATAATTATTTTTCACTTTTTTAGTTTGATGTGCTTTAAAAGCGTGTTTTTTAGTTTTTTTTAAACTGTATTTATTTTTTCACTTTTTAGTTTGATGTGCTATGAAAGCGTGTTTTTTTAGTTTTTTTAAACTATATTTATATTGCTTATTGATGCTGATATTATAACATATTACGATCCAACAGATACTTCTGCAAAAAAAAAATTTTTTTTTTCAGCCATAGACGGGATTTGAACTCACGCCCGAGGAGTCCGTCGTTTCGCGTCGACTAAGACTTGCACCTTAGCCCGCTCGGCCAACGAACGAACTGAGAATCACGGAATGTACTAACAGTAATAAGCCACTTGCTCTCACGCAGAGGTACGTGAGGAAATTAATTATTTAATTCTGGCGATCCTGATCAGGATAATGACATAAACTTATCAAATTATTGTATTGTTACCGGTTCTTCGTAAGTGTACAAAGTTTCAATTAAATCTGTCTGTTTAAAGTGGGTCAAAATCGAGTCCAAAGAGTCGGTTACAAACAAACAAACATACATGTGAAGCTAATAAAAGCGTGTTAAAAAAATCTGGTAGGGTTTAAAATAAATGAATTAATTCTTTCTTAGCTAAGAACTCATGCAGTAACAGATTCTATGAATTTAATCAAAGTAGGATACAGAGTGTAAACATTTTCTGGATGTCCAATGCTAATTTAGCCAACACTGACATAGTTTTTCACGACATACCAAAACACCATATACTGCACTGGACGCGCATTTCACCAACTAAGTTGGAATCATCTGAGGATGATTGAAACTGTTTAAATCATCTCCAGATGATGCCAACTTGGTTGGCGAAACGCGCGTCGAGTGCAGTATATGGTGTTTTGATGTTTCGTGGAAAATTACATCAGTGTTATCTTCACTTCAAAGGTTCCAACCCACTTCAGGACTTAATTTAACCAATAATTTTTTTCCCATACACTAAGACCTTGTTTTTTTAACACTTTTCAAAAGGCCAATTTGTTTAGTAACTTTTTTGCACCTTATAAAATATTGATACAAAAGGGTACTGATTATTGGTATCTTTTAATTAATATTTTGGAAAGTGTTAATAAAAAAAGACCTCAGCGTACGTGCAAAAAAATTATAGGCCAAATTAAGATTGGGCATCCAGAACAATGAACACAGTATGCTATTTTGGTTAAATTCGTAGGCTGTATGGGTTCCTAGCTAAAAAAAATATGAATTAGTTTTTTATTTTAATCTCCACCTGACTACCGAGTAATTCTTTGATGAGGAGAGTTGGTACATTGTTTCGATTTTGCTATTTTATGATTGAATCAAGAGAAATATAAACTTTTTACAGACACACCAGACACGGTCTCGTAGCAAATTTTTTAAACAAACTCTCGTGTCTAATGGTCATATTTTTAGAAAAATAAAATGTATACAAAATGAACACTTTTAACGTACTAAAAAACTAAACATAAAATTATATAAAATCTTTGTTTTTCATTATGCATGAAAATACCAAATTCTGTCAATCAGAGGCTACGGTTGCTAGTCGCAAGCGACTTACCTCCTGATACATTTTTGCTAAAAAATGCCCTGAAATACAAGTAATTAAATATGTAGGTGTTTAAAATATCTAGTTGTGTATTTCATATGTAATATTTTTATTTTCCTAAAAAATTTTTGCTTTGATGTAAGATAAATATGAAATTAAACAAAATCAATTTTGTGAACTACTTATTTCAATTTCATACCTTATTAATGCTAAATTTAACGAAACAATTCTTATTTATTCAGGCGGTTTGCTTTTAGCAGCTGCTTTTCGCACTAAAGGCATATAGGGAGTATAAGATTTTGTGGGCACCTGCAATCACATGAATACTCTTAACTATTTTGAAATTTAGCATTAAATGTAGAATAACGTACGAGCTTTAAAAAAACATGTTTGTCTTTTTAATAAAATAGAAAATTACAAATTATTGTCAATTTTTTCCACTTCACTTTTTCTAAAAAAAAATAATTTGTTGAATTTTATTTCAGTATTTTTTTGTAATCTATAATAAGTATTAATTATGAAAGAGGAACATGCAAGGTAGAAAATTTTTCAATTATTATTTCAACTACGCATATTGACATATTATACAGGGTCGTGCATGATGTAACGGGTAAACTCAAGGGACATATTTCTGAGGCTATTAAAAGTAGAAAATGTCTTAAATCATACATCGGCAACTGCTTAGTTTTCGAAGTACAGAGAGTTAAAGATAATGAAGAATTAGATCTTCTTAAAATATCTCAGAAATCTTTATAGATAAATATCTTAAATTTTGTTGAAAGATGTATCTAAGCTAGTTATTACTATATGTTAAACAGAGCTTAATACTAAAAGGCGTTGGCTTAGATTTAGAGGTAAAATATTGTAGCGAATTGACAAATGTTATTGAATCTTTCCTTGCAAATTAATGATTTAATTTATCACAAAAATAAAAGATTTTTTGAACATGTTTTCATATGGTAGTAAATATACAATGTCTCCAAAAAATTAAAAGAAATAGGAATTTAACGATTTTCTATTTTCCGCCCAAATGTGCTTTTTAATATGAAGCTTTTATTAATGTCTAGCAATTACTGGTCTTAGATAGATATTTTAACAACTTTTCAGATATCTGTCTCTAAGGGTTTTTGAGATATTTTAAGAAAACATATACATCATTATTATCTTTAACACCCTGTATCTCGAAAACGGCTTAGCCGTTGCGGATCCATGGTTTCGAACATTTTCTACTTAAAATAGCTCCAGGAATATGCTCCTTGAGATTACCTGTTAGGTCATGCACCACCCTGTATACCAAAATAATAGTTAGCCATGTAAAATATAAAATAATAGCCATGTAAAGTATTTGTGTGTTCGAAAGAATAAATGCCAGGTTAGAAATATTTTCGTTTAGATGTTAAAAAAAAATTAATATATCTTGAATTTTAACAGTTTATAACTATCAGTAAACTGTGCTAAAAATTTTTGTTAAAAATTGTGACATAATTTTTTGTAAAATTGAAATAATCTTGAAAACTGTTTAACCTTTGTTTAAAATTAATCGAAAATTTTAAATTTTTCACAAAATATCGACATATCGTTAAAAGTTATGAGCGAAAAATAACAGTTACCCAGCGATTTATTATTTGCTATTACTTTTTTATGATCAGAGGCACATGAGAAACTACTTTTTAATGAGATGATAAATTTAAAACCACAATTTTTCTTAAATTTCAAAAAACAAATGTCCATCCCTTTTAAGTCGGCTATTGAAGTGCCATTTGTAGATCCATCTTTATGAAATTTTTTCGTATTTTTTATCCAGTTTCGATGACCCTAAATTAGCTGCATGTAATATACCTCTTTCTAAAATTAATTCATTTTTGAGATAAGTAGCGATAGAAGATTTTGGAAAAGAAAAAAGTTCCTATTTTCTTCATCGAAATTCATTTAGATCATTTATTTTACAAAAATCTGGTAATGTTTTCGCGAAATATAGACCAAATATAGACAACGCATTTTTAATTTTCTGAATCCCATTTCTGTCAGAGGAATCCCAGACATATTCAGTCATTTATTCAGAATTTAGAAGTGATAAAAAAAGTAACATCTAGTGATGCCAATAAGAAAATTTCATTTTGAAAGTTTTAGTTGGAAATTTGTAGAATTTTCAAAGGATTGTCATAAATTTCAGATATTTCTGAATTTTATGAAGCCATCAGATAAATCTAAAAATGAAAAATTTCTTGAAACTTGAAAATTTCATGAAATTTTCATAAATTTCGTAAGTTTTAATATTTCAAATACAAATTTTGCACCATTTTATGCACATAGCAATTTAGCTTTCGTCATATCGTTTTCTAATTGGAACAAACAGCGTTCATTTACTAGAGGAGCCAATCAGAAAGCGTATACAACAAAAGTAAAAACTGCCATATAATATCGATTATGGGGAGGGAGGTTAATTTTAAAAAACTTTAAACATTCATGATTTAATGAAATCTTATCTCTATGCATTACAAGTTTCTTACTTTTATGAATTTTCATGAAATTTACATGTTATTTAAATTTTCAGAAATTTCAGACAGAAATTAAAGCAATATAAATATTAAATTACATGAAATTTTGAGTCACTGGCCACAACCACTAAAGTTTTTAAATTTATAAATTAATACATTTTATTATATAACCACTTTAATGGTAGTAAACCCTGGGTATAACCTTAAGAACTGTTTTACATGCTTATCGCACATTACATCTAAATTTTTTATTGAGGATTGAACTGATATATGTATTCTTCATTTTCTTAATAACACTAGCCAATTGCGAATAATTGCCAATATATTCCATTACAAGACTGTCGTATCTTTAGATTTTATCGGTATAAACAATATAAATATATTTCAAAATAGCAATTCAGATTAATACGTAAAAAAGTGGTCCCAAAGTATATCCTTGTGTGACACCCGTGAATAAAAAAATCAAAGTACAGAAAAATATTATGCATTTTGACTCACTGCATACGATCAATCAGAAAAGACTTTTAAGCACACAACAGTGTCGAAGAATTTTGAATAATTAAATATATGACTATAGTTGTCACATGCATAATTATTACTAAAGCCGGCCCGTTGTAATTCAATCTATCATGCGAATTTTTTTTACAATCTGTCGTCTCGTCAACACATAACCACAGCCGTGTATTTTTTAATGCACATTTAATCCTATTTACAATGCCTTCACTAACACTTGGTACATATCTACGTAACGATGAAATTCACCTAGGGATTGTATTCATTCCAGAACTCCCGAGATGCTGGTTTATCCAATATGCGCAGTGGAACATCACAGGAAATCAGCATTAACAGTAAATCAAACATGAATTGATGTTCCAAAGAAGACATGCCATTTTTTTTATTTTTTATGCCGGTTACTATTGACATGAATTTTTCAGCCGTATTTATTCCAGCACATTAAGTCTTGATCACAAACTTTACAAATTATTTTACATCCATCATAGAATAAATACGGAAATTCACCGATAAATTTATTCACTATCAGCGTACGGTCGTTTTCTACTCTTTACGCTCAACATTATTTATTATTTATTAGTACTCTATGCATCGACCGACAGATAACAACTGAAATGTATCGTGTCACCGTCATCATAAACAAGCGCGCGATGGCATTGGTATTGCGCCCGACCCTGAATCTACCATCACTTGGCCAGGCTTAGTAATGATTCTGCCACTGGATATCTCTAAAGTCTACCTTAGCACAAGTACGTTGCCAACTAATAAAATTAATACCAGTCCAACAGGCAAACAAAGAAATCGGTGAGTAAACAGAGATCAAAATTTTAAAATAAATTAAGTTCCTTTTCTGCAAAACGTTATGACCACCAATGTTTGATGTTTGGTAATATTTAGACGATGAAACCATTAATCACAAAGCGGTCTTTCTGAACAGACGAGAATAGGCGGAGCTCACATAAACTTACTGCGTTTTTGAGGAGTCGGTAGTTTTGAATGCCGCACAAGAAAACAAACTGTTTCTAATGTCTCACTTGAAATTTTAGGAAAAAGTTAGAAACAAATATATTTTCTATTGAAAATATACAACATCAGTCCAGTAATTATTTTTACAATCCTCTTGAGATATTCTTATGACATATTTAATGGCCTTTCTGATTTAGTGATTAATTTTAAAGGTCTTTTCAAACCAACTTGTCTGTAATGTAGCGTTCAGAATCTTTTAAAACATGCATCTAGCTGAGACGCAAAAACACACAAACTTTTAATATATATATGCACACATGTAAATACAGTGAAATATAGATATACATAAACAAATTAAACAGAATTTGATGTACACCAGAAAGTATTACAAAAAGTTATTAAAGATACATGCTTTTAAAGAAGCAATATTGAAAATATTGATGTGACCATGTATATTATTATAAGTGGTACATATAACATGAAGTAGAGAATTTTTTTTATGTTTTTCCTAGTTGCGAGTTTAAATAAATGTTTATGATGAAAAGATATTAAGTAAAATATATTAAGTAGGTAAGTACTATCAGTGACATATGTATCAATTTGTAAACAAAAATTTGTAAACAAAAAAACCTTCTGAGGATACCAACGAGAACCTGGAGACAAGTTCAGACAGAAGATAACCAACAGGTGGATGACCCAGCAATTTTAAATGTAGAATACTATTTCAAAAATCTACGCTGGATATTTTCTAGGTTTTCTATATGTACTTTATATGTGGACCATATTATTACGACATATACTAAATTAGACCTCTCATTATAAATGAAGAGTAATTTGAAACCAGAGGCATTACTGAAATAGATAATATTTATAATAAGGAATCCTAGAGATTTATACGATTTATTAATTTTAATTACTATTACTATATTATTTAATTATTATTGCTATATTAATATGACTTATAAATGACCGTCTTTCATCAAACACTACCCCCAAATCAGTAAATGTCACTGGTCTCAAAAGTAAACTATTTTCAAGTGTGGAATAATAATATAATAGTATTGTGTTTAGTTGTTACTGGTACAACATTATACATATTAATAGTTTAAGAAATAAGTTATTTATACTGCACCAGATATGTTATGAATTACAACTTGGTGTGCTACTTGGGAAATTCTGTTGTAATGCCAGACAATCCTCGAAGCATGGAATCGTACAAAATATTTTTTTTGGTCGTCAGCATAGAAAACAATTCACAGTAATATCATTGTTAAACATATTATATAAAACTGCTCCTAAGTTCGATCCCTGTGAGATATCTGAAGTTGATATATGTCTGCTGATGTAGTCGTTGGTGAAAATCAGACCAATCGCCATATAAATGAATCAAATATTTTTCGCACATCTGAACCTATAATTCCAGGAATAAATATAAATAATGTTAGTAACAGTACTATTCATATAAATTTTCGTTAAATTATGAATAAAATTGTATATGAAATTTTGCACCATAGTTGCATAAATAATTAATTAAATGGTCACTTATCCTACACAAACCACGTTAGATATTGAGACACATTAGCATTCTATATTCAGCTCACAATCTAATTTTTCGGAGCTATTTCTTTAATCACGTTTTACTATTTTTTGAAAATTTCCATTTTGATTTGTAAGTATATAAATGCAGCATCATTTTTCGTCGAGGGATTATTTTACATCCACTAAAATGGATATTTTCTAGTATCCCATAATGGAACTGTGAAATGGAGTATATAAATTAACACTTAATATTCAGCACCGAAACACCTATAAATGGTGGCTAAGTAAAATGGAAATTGATGTCTTCTTTAGAAAGGGTGCTAATAAAGGGGTAGATACATAAACATATGAAGTTATAAATGTAAATGAGATTTATAGAAATATTGTGTTGGTGGCTATACATAGAGGTAGGACCAAAAGTAACCCCACTGAGCGCATTTTATAAAAAGCGTGGTGAATTTCAACGCCATAATGTTTAACATAATGGCACGTAAATAGGGGTGAGAAATTCACATATCATATTGTCACTTTTCTATGGTTAAGCCAATGAATAAAAAAGTATAATAGTGGCAACCTAGAACTGAACATGTTTTATATTATTATTAGATTTATGTCTGCAGACAGACCTACCTGGTTTTACAGTTGGCCCAATAAATTAGTTATATAATGAAATATTTTACAAATTCAAAGTATGATTGATTATTATTGAAAACGATTTACACTTTGGGGTTACTAGTATTCGAAATGTTAATCATTTATAAAATCTGCACATGCGAGAATTGTTGGATGTCGAAACATTTTTGGAAATATCTTCATAGATAGATAGATAGATTTATTTAATCAAGTTACAAAAAAATATTTTTGGCAGGTCAAAAGAACAAATTGATAAGTATAACACACAGAAACATTATACAAAAATAGCAGTATAAAAGACGATATAAAACAGTATTTATGTCTTAAGTCATTTGAAAACTACTTAACAGCATAGAAAATATAACCTAAGCAAAAGATATAAGTATGTAAAATATTATATAAAAAATAAAATATATGAGGTAACATATATCATGAAACATAGTTCAGATCATAACAAATAAGCAGAAAAGAAATAAATAAATAAATGCAGACTCGAAACGATTTAATTCGTTTAAGTAGTGCAAATTTGTGCATTTAAAAATTCTTGAATTGAATAGAAACAGTGATTTGAGATGTGGCTTTTATTTTTGAGCTTAATCTATTAAAATTAAGAGATTTTATGTCAATCGGAATATGATTAAATAACTGTAGATTTAATGAATTTTTTTATGAATTTGTTAATCTTAGACGAGACTGTCTAAATTGATTGACAGATCTGGTACCATAATTGTAAAAATCAGAGTATGTAGAAAAAGAGTTTTTATTCTTATGAATTTCTAGTTAAATATGGAGTGAAGCAACCGGCATTATAAGTATTTTAGATATTGGTAAACAGTGATCTCTCCAGCCAGCATTAGTAATTAACCTAACTGCTGTCTTCTGTAAACGAAAGATTTTTAATGCATGAGATGAACCTCCCATAAGAAAATTGCGTAACTAATGTGTGAATGGAAAATTGAAAAATAACTTTCTTAAAGTTTGAAAACTAAGTTGACTTTTTAGTCTACGTAACACAAATATAGAACTTGATAATTTGTGAGACAGTTGCTCCACACGATTAAATCAACTAAGAGTGTTATCTAAGACCACACCAAGAATATTAACACTATTGCCTTTAATCATTGACATAATATAAACAGAAGAGGCCCTAAGACGGAGCCTTGAAGTACCCTATGTTTGACGGGAAGACATTTTAAGTTTACGTTGTTGATAGAGACATACTATTGTCTATTGTTAAGATAAGAATAAGACAGATTTAAATTCATATTGTCGAGAAGAATTTAATGTGAGACACAGTCGAAGGCATTGGAGAGATTACACAAGCTAATAGCCACATGCTTGCTCTTCACAATGCCCTCGACTATATCACACACTATTTTAAAAACTACCATAGTGGTGGAACAATTATTTCTGAATCCAAATGGACAACAATTTGAAATCTTATTTTTATCTAAGTAATTTGCAAGTCTTGATTTGAGAATGATTTCAATGATTTTACCAAAATTGGGATGACGGAAATGGGACGGTGATTCTCAATAACATTAACGTAACCTTTCTTAAAAAGGGGCAAAAATTTAACAACTTTTAGAATATGTGGGAAGTGTCCTTTACTAACAAGAAATTGATAAGCAGCTTAAGTGGATGTATAATTATGTCAATGGTATCTTTAAGAATTAAACTAATTATTCTATATATATTGGTGCAATTTGAATTTTTTAAATTGCTTACTGTTGCTCTGACCTCAAAATAGGTAACAGGTTCCAGGAAAAAGGAGGAGTTGCATTTAGACAATTTTTTTAAATATAATAGATATATATATGGGCAGATCCATTACTTTTCGACGAAAGCGTGCGCGCTTGGGTCAGCGATTTTGATGCTGATTTTTTCCTCGAAAGTACATACGAAAAGGAGATGATCCTGAAAATTTGAGCCCAATACGATCAAATCCGGCCGCTGGAGAATTTTTTGAAATTTGAAAAAAAGGCAATTTTTAGTCATTTTCAGAAATTTGTATCTCAGCTTCTATATAACTTAGAGATTCCGTTTAAACGGCATTCTTCTCTGTGAACCCTCTACTTTCAAGAAAAAAATAGATATTTGCTATAGACTCATATCCGGCTTAGCTGCGAGCTTCCAACTGAACCACTGTATTAGCAAAATTTTACCTGTTTTTAAAATGCTCTCAAATCTACAGTTTTCAAAGTAGAGGGTTAAATAACAGCTGATATTTTTCGTGTAGGTGTATCCTGTTGATACCTGCCCTACTTTTCCTTAATTGCTTCAATTTCGTTATTATACGGCCATCCAAAGCCGATCGATTTTTAAAAAATCGCCATTTTCAGATAACTGTTACTTTTTTCTCGGAATTTCGATTTGCTTTAAATTTTCAGGAAAGTTGCTTTGTTATGTCCCTAAAAAGCCCTGAAAATTTCAACTTTGGAATCGAGCTTGGATCCGAGTTATAAATTTTCATACATCCTGAAAATTGCATTGTTTAAATAATTTTTGCAAATAATTTTTCATATGTCTAATGAATTATTTATTTGTTTTTAAGTCAGAAATCAACACCTGATTTAAATATTCTATGTTACTGCTGTTGATGCTCATTTAAGTGGTGTATTAAGTAAATATTTCGTGTTTAAGGGCGCTGCGATTGTACCTATATTGTTTGAATTTATATTAAAGGTGGTGTTGAAGCTATTGTGTTAAGTAATTTATCCGCATAGTGGCGTGACAGGTCCTGTATTACCATATGATCATTTAAACAACTTAACTACTATCTATAGCATTCAGAAGAGTTTTGTAAATTAAGTTAGTGTTCAATTAATTACATTGAAAGTTCAAAAAATGGAGACGTGTTACATTGGGTTATTAACAGATTCAGAATGTCATTCAGAGACATACTCTGGAAACAAAATTCTGCATAATTTAAGTGAATTGAGTGAAGAAAATATCCTCCCTTTTGAAATGCAGGTTACAAGACGAACAATTTTATGAAGAGATGATTAGTAATATTTTTTTTTATGTTTTTTTAAAGGATCACAACACTTATATTTATATATAGAAAAGTAATCTAAGAATCGGAGCTTATGATGATGACAAATTTTTCCATCTGATATTTGTTCATAAAATTGTTCATCTTGTAACCTGCATTTCAAAAGGAGGATATTTTCTTCACTCAATTCACTTAAATTATGCAGAATTTTGTTTCCAGAGTATGTCCCTGAATGACATTCTGAATCTGTTAATAACCCAATGTAGCACGTCTCCATTTTTTGAACTTTCAATGTAATTGAACACTAACTTAATTTACAAAACTCTTCTGAATGCTATAGATGGTAGTTAAGTTGTTTACATGATCATAGGATAATGCAGGACCTGTCACGCCACTATGCGGATAAATTACTTAACACAATAGCTTCAACACCACCTTTAATATAAATTCAAACAATATAGGTACAATCGCAGCGCCCATAAACACGAAATATTTACTTAATACGCCACTTAAATGGGCATAAATAGCAGTAACATAGAATATTTAAATCAGGTGTTGATTTCTGACTTAAAAACAAATAAATAATTCATTAGACATATGAAAAATTATTCGCAAAAATTATTTTAAACAATGCAATTTTCGGGATGTTTGAAAATTTATAACTCGGATCAAGCTCGATTCCAAAGTTGAAATTTTCAGGGCTTTTTAGGGACATAACAAAGCAACTTTCCTGAAAATTTGAAGCAAATCGAAGTTCCGAGAAAAAGTAACAGCTATCTGAAAATGGCGATTTTTTAAAAATCGATTGGCTTTGGATGGCCGTATAATAACGAAATCGAAGCAATTAAGGAAAAGTAGGGAAGGTATCAACAGGATACACCTACACGAAAAATATCAGCTGTTATTTAACCCTCTACTTTGAAAACTGTAGATTTGAGAGCATTTTAAAACAGGTAAAATTTTGCCAATACAGTGGTTCAGTTGGAAGCTCCCAGCTAAGCCAGATATGAGTCTATAGCAAATATCTATTTTTTTCTTGAAAGTAGAGGGTTCACAGAGAAGAATGCCGTTTAAACGGAATATCTAAAGTTATATAGAAGCTGAGATACAAATTTCTGAAAATGACTAAAATTTGCCTTTTTTCAAATTTCAAAAAATTCTCCAGCGGCCGGATTTGATCGTATTGGGCTCAAATTTTCAGGATCATCTCCTTTTCGTATGTACTTTCGAGGAAAAAATCAGCATCAAAATCACTGACCCAAGCGCGCACGCTTTCGTCGAAAAGTAATGGATCTGCCCATATATATATAATACTATTACTAAGTCAACAAAAATGTATAAATAATGTATTATCCATAATACTTATTTTTGATTTCTCCAAACGAGTTAAATTAACGTTGCATTTTACCGTCTACTTATTTGAGTAACATTTTACACACAAGTTTGTTATGTGTGTGAAGTTAGTCCCCCAATTTAATAGGATATAATAAATCGAGGTTGTACTAGATTGTACTAACAATGTGCCTTTTTGTATTGTAGAAACTTTTATAAAATGCCAATGCTTTGAAGCAAAAAAAAATCCAAAAAATGGTTATATGATGTGTAAGCTAAACTCCGCCTCGGTCGCGTGCCAAAAAAAAAACCACAATCATCGTTCTCGCTTTAATGTAGGCGATGTAAAAGTTGGAAGATATCATGTGTTAGACTTTTCCCGCCCTCGTGTCGCGTCTTACCCCGCACGTCCCATCACAATATAGTTTTCGCAAACTATGCTAATTATACTGAATATTGTACTGTTGGAAAGAATTTCCTAATGAGCACAGTTTTCAAAAATTGTGGAAAGTTAAAAAATCCCTCTTTTTGAAAAATTCAATTTTTATCTTTATACCACATTGTATTAGTTGTAATTAGTTACCATTGCACCGTTGGTAACATACATAACATGTATTTATATAATATCGCGCGCCTATGCTAGAATTTTTTGTATGTTCTTACATCATATGAATGGAGTAGAGTATAGTTATACGAAGCATTGTACTGTGGCATGTATCATGTACGCGTAAATTCTGTTTAAGTTAATGTTGGACACAACATCAGATTTTGAATTTCTAATGAGTGTAGGTATCAAACTGATTTTTTATTTCCAGGGTAGTTTTGAGGAAATCTTTAATTAAATAAAGATGATGGTGAGTAGTTAATAAGTATAAACTGACTTAAGACAATTTTATAACGTACCACATCGATAAAATCTGACTTAAAAATATAGAGGCAGCGATTTTCTTTATTTCTGCCGCCGAATTTTTTTTTAACTCTTCGTCTTCTTTTCGAAAAGTGCGCCAGAGGCAGGCAACTCTGCCTGACAAATGCTGAGGGTACCAGCGCTAATCACCCTGATACCTTGATACTCTGGTTCCTGCGACACTCAGAGGAAGGGCTCCTCATGATCGACCCCAATCGGATGGGGGTCAGAGACAGGTTGGAGGAGCCCCACCAGGAGTTCTCAATGTTGTCAGCAATGTCAATGGACATGGACGCTTTAAGTGGACGAGAGAACTAAGGGATGACTTGCTGACGTGCTACTAGAGCAGCAGACCCAGAGCGTAGGGGATACATGGCGCGGTTGCATGATGCCTGGTATACCATGCACCCTGAACATCGCGCCTTCTCTCAGAAACATCTGGAGATCAAGTATCCCTTTTGCTCAGGACAGGTTACGTATGGGAACCCCGTCAGCTGGAAGATCAACCAGCCGCAATTCCATCGCGGTAATTAGCAGCTGATCAGTATCTTGTATGTTAGGACACTGAGGTTTGTTAATCCGGTCTTCCAGCAGATAGACGAACAGCGTGGTGCCAAGAAGGGCATGGCAGGTTCCAAGGACAGCCTGCTGATAGACCGCAGTATTACACAGGATTCTGTGCAATACAAGCGGAATTTATCGATGGCCTGGATTGATTACCGCAAGGCATTTGCTACAATATCGCACGAGCTATTGTTGCACTTGCTCGAATATCTTGCGGTACCTGCACCACTAGTGAGATGCATGGAACACCTGCTGCGCTCTGGAAGACTCGCTTCACCATAACATCAGATGCACAGCGGGTCATGACAGAGCAGGTGGCATTATGAGAGGAGTTCTCCAGGGTGACTCCTGAGTCCTCTCCTTTTCTGCATCTCACTGCTACCGTTGTCTGTTGGGCTCCGCCAAACGCGGATATCAATGTGGACCACCCAGCGACCGCAGGCATGTCACCCATCTATTTTATATGGATGACCTTAAACTTTATGCCTCCGGAGAGCGCGAACTACAAAACGCTCTTAGGGTGATCGAGGAATACACGCGGGTAATTGGTATGGAGTTAGGGTTGGACAAATGTGCGGTCGTCCACCTCAAGAGAGGACGATGCGGGGAATACCCTGAAGATACACAGCACGCAGACGGAAGCATCCTAAAACATCTGGATGGTGAAGAGTCCTGTACATATATGAGTGTGCAACAAAGGCACATCCAGGATATAACACAAATAAAGGATTCTCTCCGTGGCAGATACAGACACCGCCTCCGAAAGATTTGGTCTTCCGAACTTTCGCGGAAGAACAAAGTGTCTGCAACTAATATGCTTGCCGTTCCAATTCTGCTCTACTCCTTCTGAGTAGTAACGTGGACAGTAGATGAGCTGCGCCAATTAGATAGAGATACCCGCAAGATGATGAATATTCACAGAAGTATTTATCCTAGATCGTCCGTTTCTCGTGTGTACCTCCCACGTCATAGGGGTGGCCGAGGACTCTTGGGCCTGGAGTGTAAGCATAACAGAGAGTACTGAGTATGGCATGTAACATCCTCAGAAACTCAGATCTCCTTTTGCAGTTTGTAGAGCATCACGAAACTGTAGGTGTGGAAACAGGATTGTTCAATACTGCAAAAAGAGCCACAGATGAACTCGGTCTCGCATTTGACATCAAGCGAGGTGCTGATGTAAGTCAGTCACTGAACTTCAGCCAAATCGTCTGAAAGCCCGCATGTCTATAAACTTCAGCATAATGTCTTCTATAAGAACATAGAAACACTGGGTTTATCGACCAAGCTGACATGCGCTTTTCTAAGGTCAGCCGGGCTTAAGTCGGATCTGATGGATTCAATATGACCTGCAAGGATGGTGTTATCAACACCTTGGTCTACCGTAGCCGCGTGTGGCGTGTAGAGGGTTCCCTGACATCATCTGCAGGACCTGCCATCCCCCGTATACATGATTTCGGCCTACATCTACCGACATAACGCGGCGTTACGAGTGCTATACTACCATCTAAGGCACTCGTACGGGGTAGACCAGACACCAGCACTGCCTTACGTCCCGAAAATATTGAGTCTGTTGTCGTGAACGTGAAATGCCGGATTTACTGGAACTACTCGTTCCCGACGGTCAGGCTAATCCAAGCCAACAAGCCTGACATAGTCCTTCTCGACCATCAGCTCAAGGTGATGTATGTCATCGAGTTCATCAACATCACCTTGAAGGGGGAAGAGAAACGGACCAAATACCACGACCTCCGGTACGAGCTCCAAGTGTTGTACCCAGGCTACTCAGTCAAAATTGTCGTCCTAATAATCGGTGTACTCGGAGGGATAAAGCCTACGCTTCTCTCGGAACTAAAGATCATACCGGCCTGCCAAAAATCAGCCGAGTGGCTGGCAAGCCAAATGCAGAAGGCGGTCATTCTGGGTTCTCTCCGTGTGCTTAGGGCACATAATTCTGGTATCTACAGTTACTAACCCTGCGGAAAGTGGGAAGTGCCTGTAGTTAATGCGTCGGAGCGTCAAAGGTCACGGGAGGTCTGCCCGGCATCGGATAATCCGAAAAAGGAAAGATAATAATAATAATAATAATAGTGTTTATTTGCAACCATAGAAACATGCATAATTTGCAATCATAGAAATATACATAATATGAATATGCAAGAAGAAAAAAGATATACAATTTGTCAAATCAAATAAACAGGTAACTCACAAAGTCAAAACCGTCAGTGAGTAATTAAATCATTTCAATAAATATTTTGTAACTATATGCACATGCACATACATATATCTCTTCATAAAATAATAAAATAAAAAAAGCAATAAAAAATTTAAAAAATAATCGGCTCAGCGTGAGAGCTATTTCAAATAGGTACCTTTACATTAATTTGTTATTTACGAAAAAATTTTAAAAAAATCAAAAAATGAGATTACGATCATACAAAAATATTATAACATTTGTCCTAATTGTTCAAAGATATTAATTTAGATTATCTAATTAGTTTTAATTTCAATTAGTTTATGTAATTCCACTTTTATAAAATTGAAGATAAACATTTTTGCCTAAATAGTCATTTTCTACTTTATATTTTAATTTTTCTCAATTAGCATCTTCATACAAATAGCACCATTATTTACATAGCAAAGTGATATCTCTACATGTATAAACTTTAAATAAATCATTAACATCAATGTTAAATATTACGGGACCTAGAATGGTGTCTCGCGGTACTCCATATTTCACAATTATAAATACTCACGTATTGTTTCCGGTTGCCTAAGTAACTTACTATAATGTTAAATAAATATCTGCACCAACCAATGTTGTCCAAGGCATCCAATAATTTAGTATGACTCACAGTATCAAACAAAAATATACAATGTTTTCTTCTCATGTCAAGAAATTTATACATACTAGTTCTCAACTTAGCCATCGCATCTTCAGTTGAAGTATGTTTTTAAAACCGTACTGATTGTTAAAAGAATTTCATATTTGTTTAGATATTTGATAATTCTTTTTTTCATATTTTAACAAATATTTTCGCTAAATTACTGGTTAATAATAATAATAATAATAATAATGTTTATTTTGGAAAATATATATACAAGATTTTACAAAGAAAGTGAATAACGCACCTAAGTTCATAGAGAACTTGTTGCGTGCAACTATTGAATTTACATATTTGTATATTTTATTTTATTTATTTATTTTTTTCTTCTTTTAATAGTTACCTTCAAACAATCCTACATGGATAATAATTGAGTTAAGTAATATGCTGTTCCAGTACTTTTAAGTTCAATAAAGGAGGAGAGATAACAATAATATAGAAAAATACTACTTTAAAACCTTTTTTAAATAAATCTATATTTTGACATACGTATATTGAACTTTGTTTTTTATATTTTTTAAATGTTGGTTTTGCTTAATAGTATTTGGTAGTAGGTTAAATAATTTAATGTCAGTATAGTCTATAAATTTTAGAAATAGTGTGTTGTTTGGTTTTGGAATTGTGCAATTTTCATTTGTTACTGATCTAGTGTTATAACTATGATAGGGTGTATTTTTTAATTTTACTATTTTTTTTTATAAATCCGAGTACAGATATTATATATAACCCTGCAATATCTAATAAATTTGATTCCATAAAAAGTAAGCGCGTAGGATATAATTTTGGTTTTTTAAATATTATTTTGATTATATCTTTTTGAACAGTTTCCAGACTATTTAAATTAGTTTTATATGTACCCCCCCAAAGCTCAATTCCATAATTAATAATTGATTCAACTAGAGATTTGTATATATTCACAATACTTTTTTAAATTTAGTATGTGTTTAAGCCTGTAAAATTTATGAAGTAGTGTTCTCAGTTTAGCGGTTATTTTTTCAACATGCACATCCCATTTCAAATACTCATCGATGTACAACCCTAAATATTTTATGAGTTCTACCGATTCTATGAAGTCAGTGAAGTTACAATTATCTATATTATGACATTCATGATAAATCAGCTTCCTTATATTGGCTTTATTCGTTGTATTTAAAGAAAATGTTAAAAATTTTGTTTTACTTTTATTTAGAGTTAATAAATTTAAGTTAAGCCATTTTTTTAATAAATGTATACCTATCTCAGCCTTCTTTGTAACTTCATTCCAATTTGAATCAGAGAAAAATAAAGCTGTGTCGTCAGCATATGCAATGAATTTTCCAGGAATTTTTAATTTTAGCATTTCGTTTATATATATTTGAAATAGAATTGGTCCTATTACTGTTCCTTGAGGAATTCCGTATTTAATCAGTTTTTCCTCACTAATTTTATCATTATTTGTTACACTTTGATATCTATTTGACAAATAATTCCTAAATAACTCATTACTTATACCTCGAATGCCATAGCTGTTAAGCTTTTCCAGTAATTTAGGGTGAGATACTGTATCAAAAGCCTTTGCAAGGTCAAGAAAGACTACTAAAGGTCTCTGACCACAGTTTAAGGCACCATGAATATCATGTGTTAAACAATAAGTAGCATCTGTTGTGGAAAAATTTTCCCTAAATCCAAATTAGGTTGGCATGATAATGTTATATTTCTTTAGGTGATCTAGAAGTCTGATTTTTAGGCATTTTTCTATTATTTTAGCAACGTTACTGATAAGAGAAATAGGACGGTAATTTGTTACGTCAAGTACATCACCAGATTTATAAATTGGTTTAATTTTAGTCCTTTTTAGACTGTCTGGGAATTTACCACTTTGAAACATTAAGTTAATAATATGTTGTAGAGGGTCAATTAAAAAATTACTAGTTTTTTTTATATCATTAACAGTAATATTATCCAGTCCAGGAGCACTGTGATTTTTTAAACTATTAATACTGTTCAGTATTTCATTTTCTGAAACTGGATATAAGAATAGGGAATTTGAAAGTTCTTGTCTGCTCCCTTCATACTGATCATTTCTTATTTCTGCATTTTTATTTGTATTTATGATATCTTGTGCCATTTTACATCCAATCTCAGAGAAATGATCACTAAAACGATTACATATTTGTATACCATCTGATATCGGTCTATAGTTGGCTAAAATTACCCAAGCAATATTCTGATGACGAACCAACGACGTTGCTGTTCGCTACTAAAAGTCGGTGTGAGACGTACGCAGAAATCCGTACTGATCCATATTGGTACTAATCTAGGCAATAAAATATGAGTCAATTCGATGTAGAGGACCGACTTTAGTCGTTGTAATTACCGATCAAATGTTCACCAAATTTTACGTCGGCCTAAGTTGATTGTCAGACTCTTACCAACCTTATTTAAAATTTGCCCTTAATCTAACCTACAAAAGTCGGGTTTGGGTAGTGAAACTAACCAACTTTACATATTATTCTATTTGTTGTACCTACCTACGTATACCTATAATACCGGAAGAAATTTTATTGATAAATATATATGAAGTAGGTCGAAAAATATAGTGAACTCATAGAATAATATTTATTTTAAGAATTAAAGTACAGTTTTTATTTTTATTTTTTTTTACTTTATAAAAATATTTTCCACAATTGAAATATTGCATAAATAATTTTAAAAATAAATAAAAACCTTTTTGCTTGCTGTTCTTGAAAAAAAAAGGCAAATTTTATTTATTTAAAATAATTTTATACGCATAATCAACATGGCTGCCTATTGTTTCCTTCTGTGGAACCAGAAATTATGGCGAAGTCGGGAAGTCTTACCTAGCTGACTACATGGTGTGAGAGTTCCGAATAAATACACGAATTCTGATTTATCGTTATGATAAGTGCAATTATTTTTACTAACAGCGAAGACAAGGTTAAATAGTTTCACCTGTACCAACTTTTAGTATGTTCAGGTGCAGAAATCTGTAATAGCACTAACGTTCGTTCCAAATAATCACGATAATATCAACCATGTGTTGCAGTTGGTTATAAATCTTTACTAAATATCTACCAATATCTGCATTATCGACATTAATTTTGAGGTTATGTTACGCCGAGGCCCAAAAGTCTCACACCAACATCCAGCCGACGTTGCTAGAAAACTACGTCAGTCAATAACGTCTAATTAACGTTGGAATGTTACCCAAAAATTACCTAAACCTACTTAGTCAGTTATCAGCGTCTGATCAACGTTGAATAATGATCTGAAAACACATCCAACGTATTAAGTAGATTTCTGAGATCAAAGTAACGTTGGTAAATGCTAGTCGTAAAAGTAGTAAGTTTGCGAGATTTAAGCTACGTTGCCCCAACGTTGTATCATAACTATAAAATTTAAAGCGCTACTTGAGTATTATTTGTAATAATTATGAAACTGAAATTAGTAAAAAAGTCGGTAGTCGGTGAAATGTTACTTGGATATCTATCACCATAATGTTTTTTATGACTGGTTTTTAAAATCATGAAAGATACCTGTTTTTATGGTTAAATTAATAAGAAATGTTAATGGTTTCAGTTATAAATTCAGAAATTTCTTGTATTGTTTCAGTTTTAATAATATCAATTTCTGATGCCTTTCCTTTTTTAAACTTTTAGTGACTTCCTTTTATTTCATTTATATTCGTAACAGCCAGAAAAATGGAGTTGCAGTCAGTGGAGGCTAGTGGATTTAGGTTATACAATATGTCAATAATGGAGCATGGAAACCAAGCAATGTTTTGAGGCACTAGTATCAGTACTGATTGAAGACGTTTTGCAAAAATTTTTTTTTTTAAATTGAGAAAAAAGGTTACAAAAATGCGCAGCAAACTATTTTTTTTTCGTAATTAGAAGGAAAATTTATCACTCCATTTTTTTGTTTCTTTTTGTTTTTTTGTAAAGTAATGACACTTTGACATTTAAGTTCTTCATTGTGTAAATTTCAAAATGTCAACTTTACAAAAAACCAAAATTTTCGAAAACCAAAAAAAATGTTCCTTCTGATTACGAAAAAAAAAAAATAGTTCACAAAGATTTCATTAACGGTCTAGAAGGAATCTGGGGAGACTGCGCATTTTTGTAACTTTTTTTCTCAAATTTTTTTAAAAAATTTTTTTTCTGCAAAACTTCTTCAATCAGTATTGATAGTCGTGCCTTCAAATATTACTTGGGTTCCATGCTCCATCCAATACTGAGATATGGTATAACTTAATCCACCAGCCGCCACTGGTGACAGTTAAACGTTTTAGGAAAAGTTTTATTAGGGGTTATAGTAATTTGTTCGGACAGCGTATTACCTAGGAATATTATTTTACAAAAACTTTTACAGTATATCACATGTTTATAAAGATGTGGTATTCTCTTAGCGACCCTGTATCTTTAACACAAACATTAAAAAGAAATTCGTGCACAGTCTTTAATTATTATTAAGTTCGAGTTTTAAACATAAAAAGAACCACATTAATGAAAGATTTTACAATTTTAGTTAGAACTTATCTAGACTGCTTATTGACTTTCCAGCATTTGGTTTAATTTTTATTAAATGCCTGTAAAAATATTTCAAGTTAAATAATAAAAAAAAGTAAACTGTGCGTATGTGATATTTAATTTGTAGTATTCACAGTAAATTTCAAACTTAAGTAATTATTATTTCACTGCCTGCAAACACCAATTAAATTATCTTTTCTCTAAAAACAAAACTGTTTCATAAATATTCGGTCATTTTCTAAGCGTAAATATTTTTCTAAGCATAGTCAGTTAGACTCAACGTTCAAAACCTCAAAGACTTTTAATATTTACACCCATATTACTGCAAAAATAATCAATATTCATTGCCAATATAAACAAATATTGCATTGCATTTATTTTTTAGTCGGTCTATTTCTGTACCTTTCCCACATAACTAAATAGGTGCTTAAATTTCTTAAAACATCAAGTACCTACTATTTGAGAATCAAGTGTAAAGTTAACCGTTGAATATCAGCTTTTATTTTCGCAATTTATCGAGTATTTATCCTGCTGTGTTGAAACATCTAGTATCCTGGGAATTATTATTTTTGTATAGAACGAATTGAATGTAAGCGGGGGGTACAAGATACTCGATTGAGTGATTGTACGCAATTGTAACGAAATAAAAGCCGAGGAATGATTACATTAAAGTGTGCAGCTTTTAGCAGCAGGAAACGGGTAACATTTGCTTATCTATTTACGTTTTTCAAAGGAATTAAAATATTTATTGATAGTAGCTGGATCTTTGATGGTTTCTAGTTGCCGTAAGTGTTTACATCCCATCAAAATAATCTGACTTTGCTTTTGGCTCTTTATGTTTATTTATCGAAGATAAAAGACTTAATCGGCTCCTTTAAGTAATCAAACATCCCATCCTTCATTCGGGGGAAATGTCCGGAGTGTCTGTGTTATAATTTGTATGATTAGTGGAATGAACGTTGAACGTCATTGACAGCATAACGGCCAGACAGATAGACGGACGGGATAGGGGTTTTCAGATATATATCGTTTCTTAATTGACAGGATTTAACTATCGCTGATCGTATCTATAAACGACGGTCATCGTCGCAGACTATAATTCATATAAATATTTTATAATTTAGGCATTATTAATTTAATTCGATATCTTCCTAAGCATTTAATCGAACGGTGGAATAGATATTTTAAATATTAGACGAGCGCTTTTTCTATCGAAAACTGGATCAAGTAATAAGACTAATAAGAAGCAGGGCCGGCTCGTAGGGTGAGGCCATTATTTTAGGAGCGGTATTTTCAATATTGTTGAAAGTGCAATTCAGATATGTAATAAGTGCAATTCAGATATTAGTCATTTGTTATTCTATATGAAAAGAATAATTCAAATATTAAGTAGTCATTTATTTTTCAAAATTAGGTATTATAATTATACTATAATCATAAAAACAATTTTAACTCCTTGGTATATATCGCCTTTAATTCTGTTTAGCAGAGATTCAATCAGTTGGAATCTCATAGTCAACTTTTCGGATTTCTGTATGATATTCCCGCCTTGGAAGATTTGGAGGGACGGATTATCCAATAGGTAAATTAAGCAATTGCCTAGGGGCGCCTAAACGCAAAAGAGCGCTTAAATAGTTCACATGTATTACAAAAATGCCTAATTTTAATTCCTTAGTTCCCGACTATGGAGTGTAGAGAAGGAGAAACGTCTCCGTGTTAAAAAATGTGATCGGATTTTCGATGGAAGAATAGGTGGCGCTGATTTAGAGGAGGTATTCTACGTGATTTTGTTTTTACTATTTTTATTATTTTTTTACGCTGTATAATTCTTTTCAACACCTACATAATATTATGTTTTCGTTAGTTTATAGAATCTGAAGCTAGTTTCAGAGATATAGTAAGTGTTTAACTTCAGACTCAATCCCATAATACGATCAGCGCCACATCTCATACCTTACAGAATTCAGACCACATTTTGAACGTACCGTCCATAAGAGACGTTCCTCCTTCTCTACACTCCATATTCCCGACGTTGCTCATTGACCTATATGACAGATTAACAATATATGCTGGGCAACCATATTTATTTGGTGATTATTATCGTACTCTTATCGGTAGCTGCTGCATACAGAATGTGCGGTGTTGCAGTTTTGAGTTTTAGAGTATCGCTGGATCCCGCCACTAACGTAGTGATTTACTTATATTGTTTACCTATGACTCAGATGCCTCGTGTTACAATTTAAAAAACTTTGATGATGATGATTTACGCAAATATTCAACAAATCTTTAGGCTATTATATACTGTGAAGATTTGGATGAATCATTTTCTGGAGGAGAGCGCCAAATTCAAATACTTAGCAGAGTTCGCAAGCAGGAAGTCACGAAAAATAGTTTAGCTCTTGGGTTGTCCTTTTGTTGTTTATAAGTTTTTTCAGAATTAAAATATATTGTTAATTTTTTTTAATACTAGAAATACTTGTATTCTTGCTTACTTCTTATGGAGAATTGAGATTTGGGGGTGCCAAACAATTTTTTGCCTAGGGATACATATACAATTAATACGGCCCTGAAGACATGGCGTTAAAAAATGTTTTGAAAAAGTGCCAGGATTCACATAATATTCAATTAACTGATGAGGTTAAATGAATAACACAATGAACTTTTAACTTTGAGCGAAATAATGCAGAGTAATAAAGGAATAAAACCAATTTTAAGTTACTTAGAGAAAAACACTTTGATTGAAAA
The DNA here is from genome assembly GCA_029963845.1 of Rhamnusium bicolor. NCBI lineage: Eukaryota > Metazoa > Arthropoda > Insecta > Coleoptera > Cerambycidae > Rhamnusium > Rhamnusium bicolor. The sequence goes on from JANEYF010005142.1 coordinate 39,282, forward strand.
CTTTCCCAATATAGCGCTTTCGTTTAGGATTCTATTAACTATTCCTGTATTGATGGCAAATGAAGAACACTCCTTCTTAAAACTTAAATTAATAAAAAAATATTTACGTTCAACTGGACATAAGACAAATTAACAGTTCTAGTCATACTCACCATTGAGAATGAAAGTAGAATACGACGATATTACTGATAATTTCACCAAAGAAAAATGCATATAAATATAACCAACCATGCTTATTTTCTTTTGTAAAACTTTATGTTTTATTTTTGTATATGAATATTTTGTGTTTTGTAGTGAAGTGATTTTTCTGATATTAATTTTCCATTATTTTAATACGTAAACTGGACCATTCTGCACTTTGGTACACTCTGTTTACAACAATTTGTATTTAATATTTATTTTAAACAATTGTGTCTTAATTGTTTAAAATTGTTTTCTTTTTCAGGGTAATCTTAAGTTATATAATTATTTTGTTTATATTGAGCACCGCTCGCATAAAACCAAGTAACAATGATCTTTTATTATTAGTAGATATATTTCTATAATTGATAAATAATCTAAAATATGAAAGATTAGGTAATTTAGTTTAAATATTAATCCATGGCCTCCTTAATTATTTTCTTTTTGGAAACATAGTTTTAAAATTATGAGAAAACGATCCCCAGTCTTAGAATAATTAATAAACATTTGTTTGTGTCAAACAACGCAGGGAATTTGTTTAAACGTATTTCGCTTAGCTTGCTTAGAGAATATGTGCCCCTCCACATCAGATGAAATTCCGTTCCTTGCGCAAAGAGTCACGTGACTTTCTTGCCAACCATTGGGAACAAAACTGCTCACGTTGATTGATATATTCACTTGACTTCACTTTTTCGATCCACCAACTACAGTTTAACACGCGACAACTCCAGTGTGCTCTGAAACAACAGTGGTAAGAGTCATTCCTCTATTTAACTGCTTTTAACCGCTTGTATCTGCTTTTCCATATTTTACCGTTTTTTTTTGTATATGTATACCTGTTAATCCGAGCAGTCAGAGATATTCCGGTAGTTTCTCCATTCAGTAATTAAAATAGGTTTATTTATTCATAAACACGCTCCAGAAGAATACCGTTTTCATTTGATGTTTTTATGTATATACACCCATTGGATTCTAGTGTCACTCGTTGAGGATAGAATGTGACTAAGTGGTCTGCGAATTAAATCACGATTGTACCCCAATAAGATAGCCTAGCTATATAACGCCCGCTAAAGTACACGCTAGACCCCCTTCGGGATCATCCGGGTCTTTCAGTTTAGGTTTTATGATACTAAACACCGATTGGATTTTAGTGTCACTTGTTGAGGATGAAATCCAATCCCAGTGTTACGTTTTACCTTAATAGGGGACATAAGGACTAACCTAGCTATATACTCGCGATTAGACATTTCGCAAGTAACCAGCAGTCCATAGATTGATATCCTGCCGTAGTATTATGCTTGTATACCATAACTACTTACACCTGAGCCGTTTTGCTGCTTTTATACCGCGTCTGCACTAGCCGCTTTAAACACATTAACCGCTGGCTAAATACCAATAGAAAAATAGTAGTTCCCGTAACTTAGCTGCATTTATCTGCTTGTATTATTATTACACATTTCAGGAGTAATAGATTCCGTAACTTAGCCGCATTTGATATACCTGCTTGCATTATCACAACCTATTGCTTAGTTTATTGGCCTGCTTTTTCTGTTGTCTGTATAATAGGTTACACTGATTAATATTTACTGTTTTTATTGTATGAGGTCAGTCTTAAATACATTAGAGTAAGTAAAGTTGATATTCTGTCTTTTATTTAGAGCATACGTAATCAATCTGGTCATACACCGAGAATCATTTTCGGCAGGTAAGGTGAAGTTGTCCATTGCTACACAACTGACAACCACACACATAGACCGCCTGGACATTTCGTTTCTTCACTAAGTTATCATAGCTAATATCATACCTGATAGAATAAAGTGGTGTTCCTACACTTTGAAACAGAAACTGGCACTCGAGACCGTACCGTACATAAAAGTTCAAAGTACCGCAGGTGTACTGAAGGGTGCCAAAGTGACACATATCACAAATAAAATTTTTGTACGTCACAGTTTTTATTTTAGAAGCACATATATTTTGTTATAATTAATTTGAGTTACTTGATTGTATGTTGTTTCTTTTGATTCTGTTAATAGGAAGGCAAAATTCGACTACACCTCAGACGCCAGTTTTGCTCGGGCCGGCCCTGACAAGAAGAATGACCCATTATTGAAATTGCATTAAGATGTAATTAATAAACAAGTCTACTATAGGATTCACATGTGTTGACATTCCACTTTGACGGCGAATATTTCGAAAACAACTTAGCACAAAGATTTAAACGAAATTATGTTAGTCATTCATTAATTAGTATCTATAAATTATATTAAAATTTAAATAATTTACGTATAATGTTCCGAGAATTTGGTAATTTATACAAAAAATTTACCCATTTTTAAATATTATTTCATTCGACATAAACGCTTTTCATTGGTTCTAATGTGTGTATTAATGAACGAAAACTTTGTTTTCGTTTTTGTATTTCGGCTGATGAGTGGATATAATCCTGTTTTCGTTTTTGTATTTAATAATAATAATAATAATAATAATAATAATAATACATTTATTTTCCTTCCAAATTTACAATAAGTGCATCAAATCAACACAATAAATATATCAACAGATCAATACATCAACATATCAAATGCATCAAAATAAATCAAATGTATCAAAATATATCAAAATAAATGAAAAAAAAAACCAAAGGAAAACCACTAGGTTAGCAGGCAGAAACAATATCTGCCCCCCGGTTTAATACACTGACCTAGCCTAACCAAAATGTTATTACTGGAATAATGCCTAATAGTAAAAAAATCAACTAAACTAAACTAAACTAAACTGAGATAATAAAGAAACTGCTATCTTAGTAATAAATAAATTAGATTTATTTCATTGTTGTTCTCAACTAAAATTAAATTCATTGCTAGTTACTGATTAATGTATAGGTACATTGACATTTCATTTTTAAAGTTTTTTTACAGTCAATTGTTTAATATTTATAGGTATAGCATTATAAAGTTTAGAAATGTTGTAACTAAAAGACCGTTCATAAAGACTAGTTTTATGAGAGGGAGGTGTTATGTAATTTCTATTTCTAATATTAATATTATGAATATCTGACCGAAAGCGAATTTTGTTATATAGGTATGGTGGTATCTTAGTGCAAATTAATTGACGATACAAACACAAAGTCTGTAACTTTAGCCGATTATTCATATTCAACCATTTTAAATCCTTTAGTTTATGTGATATATGGTCTCTGCGACGTATTCCAAATATATATCTAAGGCACGAATTTTGTGTTCTCTGTATTCTATTTTTAGTCAATACATCAAGACAAGGATAATAAACGGGCGCACAATAGGAAAAATTTGACAATACAAGCGATTCACATAATAATGTTTTTATTTTCTCGGATAGATATCTGCGGTGCGGATAAAGTAGTTTTAATGCCAAATAAGATTTTTGTATGTACTTCGTAACTTGTGCAGTGTATCTAAATGTGTTATCAAAATTTAAACCCAAATTACTAGAACTATTTACAATCGGTATATTGGTGTCATTAACTTTTACAATAAAATGTTCAACGATTCCAGCAATAGTTAATTTATTTCCAAACAAAATTAATTTCGATTTAACAGGATTTAAAAACAAAAACTGTTCTTTTGAAACCTTCTCAATAATTTTAAGATCTAAATTTATTTTCTCGGCTGCTTCTACAGACTTATCCTTATCAAATGATAGGTACAGCTGTGTGTCGTCTGCATACATGTGTGATTTACGATGTATTAGGTTGTTGGAAAAACTGCTGGTGTAAATACTAAATAGCAGAGGCCCTAATATTGATCCTTGGGGGACACCTACTTTAAGCGAGCGCACAGTTGAACATTTATTGTCTATTTTCACCATTTGGCTTCTATTATTCAAGTAGTTTTCAATCAGATTAACTGCATTTTTACCCAAACCAATAAAGTGAAGAATAGCGATAAGTAAACGATGTTGGAGGGTTCAATTTGTTTTTTTTGCGACGTCGACTTCTAAGGTCATTTAGTCGCATTAATTAAGATTAAGATAAAAGAGAAAACTTCTTATATTATTTGTAATACAAACGTCCGTTATGTAATTCGATATGCCAACTTTATTAGTATATGGATGTTTATTTTGGAGTATGTGTTATTGTTGAAGTAGTTTCTATGTTTGATTGTTTTATATATCTTTGAAGATGTGTATTTCTTTGAGTAACCTTATTAGTTGTTTGTTTATCGCGTTGTTCTGTTGTAATAATTTGGTTATATTTCTCTCTAAATTGTAGCGCCGAAATACTTCTGTGTAGATTCTACATTCCTCTAGAACATGCTTTACTGTCAGCTGTACTCTGCAAGTATTACATATGGGCGGCGCGCGGTTCACCTAATAACATATAGTGTGAAGTTAGGGTTGGTATGTCCGATTCGTAATCGAGTTATTACTTCATTTTCTCTTCTGTTTAACTGTTTGGTTGTTTTCCACTTTTGTACTGAACTTTTCACATTTTTAAGTTTTTCGTTTTTGTTGTTCGATTCTCGTTGCCATATTTCTTCCGTTAGCGTTTCGATTGCCAGTTTCAAGTCGTTTGGTCGTATGGGTACTTGATCGATTTGATTTTGAGTGGAGGCTGCTCGGGCTGCTTGGTAGGCTAGTTCATTTCCGTTTATTCCAATGTGACTTGGAAACCATATAAATATTACTCGTTTTTTAGTCGAATTAAGCCATTGGATTAAATCAGTTATCCTTTGGTTTAATGGGTCATTAGTAAATAAGTCTGCGAGGCTCTGAATTGAGCTTAATGAATCTGAACAGATCGTCACCCGAGGATTATAGTGTTCTATATCCACTTTTCATAATTTTACACTAGAACTGATTAAAGGTTTTTCGTTGTTTTTCCATTATGGAAATAAAATCCAGCTACATTAATATTCCACTAGATACAAATATAATAAAAAACTCTTATTTTATCCATTTCTTTATATATGGTGGAACGGCTATAAAGAAAAGTAATAAAAATCATCCAGAAAAATGGATATAGATTTGAAATTACTATTTTTTTATGACTTGCTGGATATAAAACAAGATTTTCGGATATAGAATATTATCTCATTTCTTTTAAATGGTTATGGAATACAAATGAAACAGCCACAATAGAATAAAATATAAAAATGTAATGAAATGAAAACAGTAACATTATTGGGTTACACATTTGAAATATAAAGTAAACTAAGAAAAGTAATAATAAAATTTAGTTTAAGAGAAAATGAGCAGTACATTCTTTGAGATAAAATCTTTTATCTTAAATAACTAAGCTTAACAATAATAAGAAACGTATTAAAAAATATAGAAAATTAAGCATTCTTGGTATTTTTTTTTTTTTTTTAGGTTTAGAGTTTCTTTCTATAAGAAAATTATAGACCTCTTTTGCCTCTTCTGGCATTTGAGGAAGCATAGCCTTGAAACATGTTTTTTTTTCTTCGGATATGTCAATTGCCTGATTAAGTTTCTCTATTTTAGGAAATTCGCACAACTTTATACCTTTCGTTTTTAAAATACTCACTTCTTTCTTTTCTTCTTCAAATGTTTCTCTAAAAGATAATTGGTGGAAGCTTTCCTTTTGATAAATAATATGCTTTATTTTTGTAAAAGGAATATGTTTATAATTAAATTTTTTTCGATCCTGTTTGATAGTCTAAATAATCATTTTCATTCATTTGTAAAACTTTAAAATGAAATTTCCATGAGGAAGACATATGGGTCAAAATATAAATAACAATTTATTCATGAAAACATAGTGTCGAATAAAACTTACTCCCATACATCAGTAGGGCACTCACTGGGCTTGGATCGCACAGAAGATTCACTTTGTTCACTCATTTTAATAACAAAATTCAATATTATTTAAAGAAAACTCACAAAACGTGCACGTAAACATGAATATTTATTGGAGGTTATGTAATATATATGGATATGGAACAAAAATTCCCTAGAACTCAGAGAATTAAGGTGTTGTTGTCGTGATATGGATATAGAACAAAATGGATATAGAACAAAAACGACAAGATGTGAGGGTAGTCCTATAGAGTTGTTGTAGGATATAGAATATAATTAATAACGGAATATGAAACGCTCTGATTTAAACGGATGTAGAACAAATGCATACCATGGATCAGAATTGCCTAATAAAAGTTGGTTTGTCGTGGATATAGGTTAATGTTGTCACTCATATTTTGGATATTGCTGAACTTAGCATTCATATTTCACTGGATATAGGACCAAAACAAGAATGTTGGTGTATATAACTCATTTTCGCCCAAAAGTGGATATAGAACACTATAATCCTCGGGTGAAGAGATAATAAATTGTTCCCCCTTGTGATTGTTCGCAGTATCGTAACGCTTGCAAAATTGCGTATAATTCGGCTGTATATATGGAAGCTGACGATGATAGTGTCCATGAACAGGTTGTTTCTGCTGCTGAGAAAGCAGCTCCCACCCCATTCGTAGTTTTTGATCCGTCGGTATAAATACATGGTGGATAATTATATTCTGCATAGATGCTGTGTAAGCTGTTTATATAAGTTTGTCTACATGTTTCGTTTTTTTTGAAATTAGTTAGTGCTAGCCTAAATATTGCTTTCTGAATGAGCCATGGGGGGAGTCTCAACGAAGCCTGTTGAATATACTTCGGATGTTAATATATTTTCTTCTTCTAATTGTTCTTGGATTCTTATAGTAGCTGGTCGTGTTGCCGAAGGTCTTCTTGGGTACTTGTCATGTAGGTTGTTATTGAAAAAGAGGTTGTAGTTTATAGCATCCGTCTTTGTCTTAATTTTAATGGTATTTCCCTTTGTTATTGACAGTTATATTCAATAATTAAAAAACACTGACGCTGTGATCTTGTTTTGATGGTAATTAATTTTTTTTTTCAAGAAATAATCTTAACAAATACAACTTTTTTTAATTAAGGATTATTAATAAATAAATAAATAAATAAATAAATAAATAAATAATGCATTTATTTCCAACAGGTGAATACCCAATTACAGGAAACATAAAGATAGTTACAGAGAACATGAGAATAAAAATTATAAAAGTAACAAAATTACAAAAGAAATAAAAAAAATACAAATATACAGGGAAACAATAAAATATATAAGTGAGTCTAAAATTATGATATAATATAAATTACAAAAAAAAAATGAGAGGACATTAAAATACTGTAGTGAGCATAAAATTATGAATTAAATATGGAATTATAAATAAAGTGAACTTGACTACAATAATTGTACAACGTATGTGTAACAAAAGTAACAAAAATACATAAAAAAAATCAAAAATACGGGGAAACATTAATATACATAAGTGAGTCTAAGATTATGAAATAACATAAATTACAAAACAAAAATATAAGAAAACATTAAAATACTATAGTGAGCATAAAATTATGAAATAAACATGGAACTACAAATAAAGTGAACATGGCCATAATAATTGTGCATCATATGTATTGGAAATATTACAAAGAAAATAATAGATTTTAAAAGCAGTAATCCGCTCATGAGGCCATACAGATATAAACATATAAAATAAATAATAATAATAATAATAAAATAAAACAAATAAAGTAAAAGGAAAAACGGATGATGTCAGGACGCGCACAGTAAGTATAAGAATTTTATGGATTGTTTCTTAGATATAAGGCAATTACACTATTTAAACTGTCGTGATTAATATCGCATAGTCCGGAAATTGAATTGAATAACTTACACATACTAAACATTGGCGATTTACACATAAGGTTGGTACGACTAAAGGGGCAATAAAAATAATCGCTTTCACGAGAATGCAATCGAGGAACCAAAAAGTAAAGTTTATTAACAAGGGATGGACAGTCGATATTGTTATGTACTAGATTGTACAGAAATGAAAGAGCAATACAGTTCCTTCTTTCACTTAGTAAAATCATATTAAACATATCTAATAGGAGTTTATTATCAGTGCCTCGTTGTGGATAAAAACCAGTAGTTTTAAAAAACATGAATTTTACAAATTTTCTTTGGACAGATTCCGTTAATAAAATCAAATTTTGGTATATTGGATACCATATTAGAGCGGCATATTCCAGCTTGGATCTAATGTATGTGAAATATAATATTTTCAAACTTTCAACCCTCGAGAAACATTTCCAGGGTTGACAAAGAATCCTAGCAACTTAGAAGCTGACTTTGTCATCTGGTTAATATGACTAGAGAAACTAAGTTTATAGTCAAAAATCACACCGAGATCTTTAAATTCCAAACAACGCTCGAGTGGAAAATTGTTTATGGTATAATCAAATTGTATAGAATTATGCTTACGAGTAAAGGTCATGATTTTGCATTTGGAGATGTTTAACTTAAGAAAGTTATTGGCACACCACATAGAAACGTTATTTATTTCTGTTTGTAAGTAAATACAGTCATTCAGACTAACTATATTCGTAAAAATTTTTAGATCATCGGCAAAAAGTAGATACTGACAATTAATTACTGATGTTATGTCATTTATGAAAATCAAAAACAACAGAGGCCCCAGGTTGGACCCTTGAGGGACGCCCGACGTTGCTGTATAATTTAGAGATCTGTGACCGCCGTGTTCCACAAATTGCTTTCTTGAAAACAAGTAAGATGTGAAAAGCGAGATTAACGTATCCGAAAATCCAAAAGCTCTTAACTTGGATAGTAACAAATAGTGATCTATCTGATCGAAGGCCTTTTGGATATGACATCCACCTGCCCCCCTGCATCCAAGTTGTCACATATAAATTGGGTAATACAGGCAAGATTTGTTATCGTGAATCTTTGTGCCATGAATCCGTGTTGCATGAGTGATATGGACGGTTTTATTGTACTGTAAATATGACTATACAAAATTATTTCCAGTGCTTTCGCAAAATTGCATAAAATGGCAATGGGTCTGTAATTGAATATGGACGATGGATCGCCAGTTTTTAAAATTGGACATATTTTGGTGATTTTTCAGATATCCGAAAACTTGAACGAAGTGATGATCATGTTAAAAATAATACGCAGCGGAGTTACAAACACTGCAGCACAGTCTCTAACTACAAAACTGGGAACACCATCAATACCGGCTGTCATTTTATTTTTCAATTTTTTTTATTGCTTCAAGGATCTCATTTTCCGTGATACAGTCGATGTTTATCAATTCGGATGGGTATAAAATGTTATCGTTTGTGTGACTTGGATCCGAGGCAGAATATACACTCGAGAAAAAGTTTGCAAAGCCATTAACTATCGTTTGCGGTGTATCCAACGTTTCGTTGTTATAAGTGATCGTTCCTGGGATTCTACTTTTACCTCTTTTGTATTGAGCAAAAGACCAAAATTTTGAAGGATCGTGCGTGATTACATTTTCGACAACTGAAACATAGTCTTTATAAGCCGAATCAATTTGTTGTTTTATAGTGGCCCTGAGACTCTTAAACTGATTTAGGTAATATTCTGTTTTATATTTTTTGTAATATTTGTGGGCCAGTTCTTTGCAACGAATATTATTTTTAATTTCAGATTCTTTTTTCTTTTTCATTTTTAAATTCAGATTATTACAGATTCTATTCTCTTTTTCGAAACCGATTGTGTTCCGGATATTTATTTAGCAAACTTTGGTAAAGGTATCAAAGAAGCCAATGTTTCTTATATTGCAAATAAGTTTGAAATAAACTGTACAAGAAACATGTTATGGTGACCTGTTCCGTGAATACACTTTGACTGGAAATGTTTTCATATGTTTTTAGTTCTTAGTCGATGTGGCCTGTTTGAGCGGAACTCGCTATTTTATCATGTAAAGTAGTAAGATTGTCCAGTTTTCAGTTTTTTTTAATAACTGTAACATTTCTCTGCTAAATTGATGTAATGTATAAAATTGTTTGTCAGTCATATGTAAGTAACTGAATACGTGAATAAATATTGCTCCTGAGTCTACATTAACTCTGTCATGCAAATGGCGTCACAGCAGTACTGTTAAATAATAGAGAATTTTTAGGGTCAATGTCCAAATAATAAAAATATTTCAGAACAGTCTTTCTGGCTTCTAAATTAAATTCTTCGGTGCACTTCAATCTGCATTTTTCCTTTCACAACAGCCCCTATTCTATCTTCTTTTTAGGCATAAATTTTCCATTTTGGGAAATATTGCTGACCTTTTTCCATTGAATTGGATTTCATAGCCGTTTTCTTCAAACTTCTCTCTCTTTTAGATTAAATATTTTCTTTCAGACGTTGCCTTTGTTCTAAAAAATGATATCGCTATAGCCATCTATAACTAATTTATTTTCGTCCACAATGTAACTTATTTTCAAGTTAATCATTTAATGTGTCTGATAACCCTTCATTTTTAAAATTTTCAAAAACTTGCTCAGGAACTTCACATTCATCGCTGTTTCCTTCTTCATCACTTGAGGGAACATGTTCACTACCAGAAAACACATTTTCTTTACCCATATTCATACAAGATGACCGAAAAAAGGGCCATTTCAAATTTTAATTTGAGGGTCTTTTATGAAGATAATTTGGATCCAGTTTATTTATAAGAAAGACTGACGTTATGTTGTTTTATTTGCGAATCTGGTTTTTGAGGTTTTTATATAAATGTGTTTATTAACTCTTAACAAAAGACGGGAAGTCTTTTGTTGTGATACATAGTAACTATTTCCCTGCTAACACGATAATATGTATTAAAAATACTGTTTTTATTTTATCCTCTTTTATTTTCCGAATGTTTTTTAAATTTATATAATGGCTTTTACTAATGTTCTCATACGCTGTTTTTTGTTACAAAAATGATAAAAATAACTGTTTAGTTCCATCTAAGAAAAACATGTATATGGAATTCCCTTTGGAATCCCCCAGAATTCCATGAAACTCCATGAAATTTCTTGGCATTTCGTGGATTTTTTTGGAATTCCGTGGAATTCTTAGCTAAAATAATGGAATTCCACTAAAGTACTTTGGAAGTAGAAGTTTGGTGTACAGATTTAGATATTCAATATACGAAAGCTTTTAATTTTACCATCTCTCGTTTTGGAGATATTTAGAGAAAACCATTTTCAGAGGTACCCCTTTAGGGGGGCTAGAGCGCTCTTAGGAAGCATTTTTTATAGGAAATTTTTTGGTCGTAGAATTGCACACTAATTTCAGGACACTTTTCATAGCTAGGATAAGGTAGTTGTTTTAATTTTTCTGCAATAACTTGTATTTTAAAGTGGTTGTTAATTCATTTTACCAAGCATTTATATTTTAACATATTTGGAACACTGAAAGTCTAGGTAATTCCTTGTTACTATATTTAATATTACTAAATTAGTTTTTTGCTGAATAGCTAAATAACTTATTATTTTTTTTACTATATTCTGTGTTTTAAATTATTAAGGTCACCAAAACTCTGTATGAAAAGAAACAGTAATACAGATAAGTACCGTAACACTGTAAATCAAAATTATAATACGGTCCTAAGCGTTCCTACTGTCTCGAAATTGTAAAAATATTATGTGAAATCTAACAAAATATAGAAATCTTGCATGAACAGTAATTCACCGTAACACAAATGGAGATACGCAATAGCCCAAATACTAACGATTTGGAGTTGATTTTATGGCCATATTGTTGGTTTCACTGTGGGACACCAGTAGCTGCAGTTAATGTCAGATTATACCGGAACGCAATATAACTACAGTTGGTAATTTACAATGAATATTCTCAGATTTTCTGCCAGATTTTATTTATGGTGTAAAAGACTGACTTTTTCGAGCATGCACTTTCAGAACGCGTTTACAGGCGAGAATGTTCTTTATATTTAAGTAAATTCCATGCTAATGTGATATTTTCATAAGGTGGATTTCATTTCTTCAGCGGCGGCTGGTCAAGTGCTGCAGAAATGAACATTACACCTGAAGAGATAAAATAATAATGGAAGTTTATTCAGGTACGATAAATAAATAATAAAACATAAAATGTGAATTTACAACAACAAAATTTTATCATAATTGTTAGCTAATACACTAAAATTGTTACTTTTTTTATAATTTATTAACACATTAGGAACATTTAACAATCAAGTTTCTACAGCACTCCTTTATGATATTTTCGTGTAGTTGTATTTGCTAAGATCCATGAAGGTTTAAATAAAACATGCAGCAAATTCATCTTCGATATGTATTGGTGCCACGATAATAGTCCATTGCTAAGCTTTCCAATGAATTCTTATAAATATTAAAAACATTGTGTTCATTATATCAATAGAAGTTAGTAGTGGTTTAAGTCTCTCGCTTGTAACTACATAAGTATTGCTCCGTCCCCTAATTGCGAAATAAATAATTTTTAATGTATGGACAATTCCTGTTGTTACCTCCCGCCATAAGACTCAAGAGGATCAAACCTTTTGAATTAGTGTAATTTGTGTTAGTGCAAATGCAAAGAACAGTGTTTGTGTAGACATTAATATTAGTGTACTTAAGTTATTAGAGAAAATAAGGAACCCTAGTGAATAAGTCCTTCGATATCAGTTTCGTAGCTGTAGTAAATTAGATTTCAAAAATATTCATCATTGATCGGAGTTAATGATCACAAAAAAATCTCCCCCCTAGCGATAGGTGTAGCCCATAAAATCAGATATAGGACAACCTTGTTTCGTCTCCATAAATTAATTTTGATTGCGGATATTTAAATTAGACGTAGCTGTACGTATAACTTAAGAAACTACCTGTGGATTTAATGCTGAGCCACGATTGACTCCAAGCAGGACATGAAATAGGAACTCGTGGAACACCGCATGGTTGTCTACTTCCGAAGCATTATGTTTGTTTGGTTTTGTTAATGTGCCAGTACAGCGCAACAAATTGTAGTGACTTTTACTGATATTAGTTGTAGTTATCACAGTTGACTCCATTAAGTTTAATCGTAGATAATTATTTTACGTTAGAATCTAGTGTTTTTTGTTGGTTGTTTAATCTGCAGTCGTTTATGTTTAAATTTATACGAGAAACTATTTTAAAAATAGTGTGTGTTTCTAGTATTTGACATTTAAATAGGTATCTAGGTATAGGTATAGTGTTTAAAATTGTTGTCCTTATTACATAATACCAAAATCCTGCTGTGGCCCTGGATTTAAATCCAATTAAATAGCGCTTTAAAAGCTGGGGTATCTATGGTATCGTCATTTGGTTTCACAAAAGGTGGAATTATAAAAGGTAAAGGGTTAGTTGAAAGCTATTCCCCAAGATAACTGGTCTCCTAAATATTCTGTTGTTTGTAGTATTCATTTTCCAGAAAATGATCATATTAGGGAAGATATTTTTACATTACCAGACGGAACTGTGAAAAAAATTTCAAGAAAAATTAAATTTAAACCTGATGCAGTTCCTTGCATATTTCCAAATTTACCTGACTATTTATATAAAAAAGTACCTGTTCCAAGGAAAAATCCAGAAGAGATACATAATGAAAACCTAGCTCGTCATAATGGATTGAATGATTCATTTGAAAAATCAGAATTAATAATTAATTAATAGTTTAGAGGTCTTAATTTTAAATTATCCAAAAAAAAACTCTATATTTTTGACTTGGACAATAAAAGTAGAAAATGATAGTAAAATTTATTTTTAAATTCTAAATTTAGCAGAGGACCTAATTAGCATTGTTAACCAAATTTCAGTTGATTAAAATATGGTTGTTAAGGTTTTTGTAAATAATACAGAATTAGCTTTTAAAGATTTGAACTGGATGTTACCATTTGATCTAAACTAAACTAGATGGTCCCAACTGGAAAATGTATTAGATACAAAGATCAAATAAATATCGATCTATCATTTACATTTTTAATAAGAAAAAAGTATATTTTTTTTAGTGAAGCCTCTAAAATACTGGAATCAGACTCAGATATTTTGGAGGCGGAGGAAGGTTCAGAAGACAGTAATAAATTAAATAATATATTACCAATTTTAATTAATCAAATAAAATTACTTATTAAAAAAAATCTGAAACCATAATTATGGCTTTATATTGTATTTACTTTCTCGATGATTTAATGTGGGATTATTTAAACTTACCTCAAAACTTACCAAATAAAAGATATCTCCAATATCTCTCATCGAGTGTTGATGTTGCCCCAAATACTTATCCAAATACCAGTGATAATGACAGAAGTACCAATAATTACCTAAATTATGTGTCTGATTCTTTAAAAACCCATGAAAACATTATTGTTCTTTTAATTGATGGAGTGTATGTTAATAAAAGATTAGAATAATGAGGAAAAAATTTAATTGGTGTAGCTTCTAATGACAATTCACTAGCTACAACCATTTTATTTTTATATTTTTAAAACATTTTTATTCTGTGTATCTGTAGTAAAGAACATAAAAAATTCTTATTATGCTATGTTAATTTTTTTCTAATGTGTTACTTAACGTTTACATTAAAAAGAAAACCAATCAGTTCAGTGCCGAAAAGGTCGAATCTAAAAACAAGAAAAGAACACTTAATACTTTTAATAAATAATAGATGTAAAACAATGAATATTCTATAAATAAAAACCGATGCGGCAAATTACTAGGTTATGACATCAAAGAAATACTAAGTTTTCACGTTAACTTTAACGGTTCGGCAAGTTTATTTTTTAAGTTCCCTCCAAAAGAAAAAAAACTGTAAGAAAAAAATCTCAAAAATCAACTCGTTAAAGAAGAAAGCAGCGTCAAAGTAAATAAAGACAACTAACTAACATTTGGCAACAGCGCACAGCGGGTCTATTCATGGCCTGCTTGTAGGCGGCCGTGGCTAAGCAACCCGCACTAGACTGTTAATTTTTTATTTAATCGTACCAAAATTATTATCAATTACCCAGGTCCAGGTTCGTCTTAATTTAAATTTACGTCCATCAAAAGTATCTTTATGGACACAAAAAAGATCTTTTTCAAAGATTTCCTCACACCCTGTAAGAATATCACAAAGAGCGATCTATTTATTATTATTGTTCTTCTAATATTAGCATTCAATAATTTCTCCAGTTTGGGTTCTTTAGTAATTTCCATGGAATTATTTAAAATTTAAGTTTACTAACTTTTATTACAAAAAATTAAATAAATTTTTTATAATGCAATTACAAAATTTGCGATTTCTCAACGTTCTGAACTACTTTTCTTCATAACTTTTTTGCCTAAACTCGTTTGCTTAATATGAGTTCGACTTAAACAAATCATAACTTGCAATTAGAACATTTTTTTACCGTATGCCTTACTATCTACTGAGAACACAGTATACTTTGATTAAAAGATAATTTCTTTACTGTTGTTGAAATGCCAATAATTCTTCTATACATATCTGCCTATAGGCACATATGAAATGTATCTGAGTAATTTAGAAGGTACGTCATTTGTCATATTTTATCTAATGAATGCATAAAATTAGATAGTAATAGTTGATATCAAGAATGCATTGGTTAATTTTATTTTAAAAATATTTTATGGTTTACCAAGAAAGGTAATTAAAGAAAAAGTTATTGGGTTAAGTATACAGTGTGGAACTTCTGTAACTCGATAGCAAACCAGTTAGGTCAATTTTTATTTAGAGCAAATAAATTGCATTCTTCATTTAACACAAGAGTTACGTGACAACCATCCTGATTGAAAAGTTGAATTTTGTGAAGAAATGATGAGGACATTAGACCAGAATGAATTATCTACCTATAGATAAGGTGTTACCTTCTGATGAATCAACCTTTAGCCTTCATGGATATATAAGTTGTCAGAATCGCAGATGCAGGCCCTGGAAGAATCCTCACTGCATGTGAGAATTACAGATCCAAAAAACGGAAAAAGTTAATGTCTGTGCAATGGGGAAGCAAATAGTTGACCCAATATTCATTGAGGGTAATCTAACTGGACCTATGTATTTAAACTTTTCAAACGGATCTTACTCCTATTCCTACTTTGACAAAATTGTTTCCCATTTTAAACAATTCTTTTTTTGTGGTTTCAACAGGCTAAGGCACCTCATTTTACATTTCCTGTCAGAGAAAATTTAAATAGAGTATTCCCGAATAGATGGATAGACAGAAGAGGTGTATTGGAATAGCCCGCAAAGGCACCTTACTTGACCCCACTGGCTTATTTTTATGGGGCCATTTAAAAAACAAGGTCCGTCAAACAAAAGCAACAAACTTGCACAAGATAAAAGACAGAAATAAGGGCTATTACTCCACAGTTCAAACAGTGAAAAGGAATTTTACTTTAGACTGGATTGCTGTCAAGAAGTAGAAGGTATTTATTTTGAACAACATTACCATAGCTGTATCCTAAGGATATCGACGTGTCTCGCTGGTCGTGATGGAGATCACAATCGAGGTCGCTGCATCAATGTCACCTCTATGTAAAACAAACTTGTTTCTTTAAATATGATCGAGGATGCTAGTAGCATTTTACTCTCACCGTTTACATCGAAGTCCAGCGCGATGTTGAGGTTGATACAACAAATTTGGTTTTCCATCGCTCTCGAATGGAATACATCATCGTAACTTGTACTTGATTGGTTCACTCAGATCATTTGACACCTTTCCAGTTATACGATTCGTCGTACACTGCACAACCAGCATGGAACTCTGAAAGAATAAACCTTTCTGGTGTGTCCACTCATCATCGACATCTTCCGCGACAAAAACCGCGACCGCCACCGCGATTTAAAGACATTTTAAAGAAATTATTAATTTTAGAGATCAAATTTAATTTTATATTTTTAAAACGCTCTATCTCGGGCAAGGATTAACTAAATCAAATAATTTAAAATCAGAGTATAGGGAATTAAAATATCTTTCAAACAACGTATAACTCAATCTCTTGTGCGGTTTGATATTTTCGAATGGGTTGATCTGTAGAGGAGGGGGTTGAAAGTGAGTATTAAATTTTTATGACAAAAATTTACGTTTTTAAAACCTTCTTCGAGGATTTTTTCCAAAAAATGTTAGTTATCGAGATACAGAATTTATTCCTTCATAAGTTCCGACAAAGTAATATAATTATTGCAGCAGTGATCATTTTAAAAGTATTATCGTATTGTATCGATCGTCATTCTTCACTGTTAATGAAAATTATATCGATGTGCACTAATTATAACTTTCTGACAGTGATTCATCAATTTATTCACTTCTATGATAATATAAGTTTACACTGTTATGTTATAAATCTTCCTGAGAGATTTAAAAAAATTAAATATAGAAACGTTTTTATAAGAGTTTTACTTATATCTTGAATTTATTGTTAAATGAAGAAAGGACTAATCATTACCTATTCAAGTGGTAAAATTATATTTTTTTCAAATATAGTTGCCTAAAGTAATTTTCGACTAAAGCATACAAATACCAGAAAATCATATTTTGGTATGAAATTAACGTAACTGTAAAAACTTTGGAGGCTTAGGATATTGATGTATTTATTGCTATTTCTAATTGTTGAAAATGGGCGTATTGAAAGAGGAGTATTTTATTTTTATTACGCATGTAATTCATTTACTACATCTAATTATTAGCTGTAATATCCGTAAGAACTTTAAATATTTTGTATACAAAAAAGTGTACAAAAAGAAGTGGGCTGGAAGAAACCCTTCTACAGTTCTCAGTATTTTGGCAAAGGGAAATTGATTTAAAAAGAGCATCAAAAATATATCATGGATTTAGACGGTCTAATATGCAACTTTCTAATTATATAGTCCTGCATGAAATTCATATTTTTTATTGCGTTATTTCTTGTTCTATTCTTGACCATTGATATCAAGTCATATTTGATAGTGTTTCTTAGGATTTTCAGTCATATATACAAGTAATTTTTTTTCTTAAGCTTGGGTTTAATAAATCATCATCCGATGATTACAATTAAAATGTTTTTTAAACGTAGTATTGCATTTGTAAGTAATATTTTGATGAGTCAACTATATAGACGCCTGAATGAACAAATGTTTGGTCTACGTGGAGACGGTGGTCGGGGAGTCCGATGCGATGCTTAAAAAAATAAGTTACTATAATAAAAGTGATAGTTAACATACAGAGTGTATTTGATTGATCTGGTATTTAAATTGTCTTACAATTCAGCAAGTGAGATATTACCCAATAGAGCCAACCATACCACCACAAGAAAACAATATCAACAAGAAAAATTAGTGATTCGGTTATGAGTGACGTCGCGAACATACGGTACACCCCGGAAGGTGAGCCATCCACGTCAGGGAGACGTCGGACTGCGTCATCTAAGAAAACCTTGAAACGAATAAGAGACTCGAGCAGCAGTTCATCAAGCTCAACGTCTTCAAATTCTTCCTGTAGCTCTGCAAGCGCGGGAAACAAGGGGAAAAGAGCCCAGAAAGAGAAACAAAAGAAAACAACACCGAAGGTGCCAGGAAGGCGCCTCATATACAAAGAAGACGGGCCCATGTATTTTCATGGTGTGAATGAAAAGGTGTTTCCGATATTTGACCCTCAGCAAGATAAACAGTCGGTAGAGCAATGGGTTTTGCGCTTAGAAGAACTGACGGAACATTACCACTGGCATTTCTCAACCGTAGTTAAGTTTGCCGCTGCTCGATTGTCAGGTATGGCAAGGAGGTGGTATGATTCACAAGACCTGACGAAGACCTGGAATCAGATGAAGAAGCTGTTAGTGGAGCAATTTCAGAAGCCAATGCCACTTGCGAAACTCCTAAATGGAAGTCAGGCCGACTGGGCCGTGGTGTTGAGGACCTAAAGGGAGTCAGGCCGAGTGGGCCATGGTGTTGAGTACCCAAAAGGGGGGTCAGGCCGACTGCGTCATAGCATTGAGGACCAAAATGTGGTTAAGGGGCTAATTGGGCCGAGATGTTTTCGAGGGATGAAGCTGAGGCGAGGACGCCAAATTGATACAGGATGGCCGAATGTAAGTAATATTTTGGTGAGTCAACAATATAGGTGCCTGAATGAACGAATGTTTGGTCTACGTGGAAACGGTAATCCTAAATAATTTATAAACTTTTGACATGATGTTTTATCAAATTTTGGGATTCTCAAATGTTCATTTGTTATTATTCTAGTAATCTGTGGATGGCTTACCGACAGTTCCTTTTTGTTACTTTTTTATGAATATGAATTACTGCAGATAATGTGAATAGTTCTTTTATATTAAACAAGTTATATGTTTTGTATATTATGTTTGCGCTATACAGGGGATCTTTTTTAAACATGACTAAGAATATAATTCTGGCTTACTGGGAAGTTATGTAAAGCGTTATTGTACGTTCCACCCCAACAAAATAAAGAACATCTAATAACTGACTCTATTTGTGAATGATATACTGTATAAAAAGTTTCAGTTTTTAAAACATAAACATAAAAAACATAAAATTTGGGTATCCGTCGTCTTATTTTTCCTGATATTACTGATTGTTTGTTGCATTTTAAATTTTTGTCTAGTATTAATCCTAAATATTTGATATGTTCTATTGTGTTAATATATAGGTTTAAATTTTTATTTTTCTCTATATCAGTATTGTTGGGTATGTTTATTTGAGTGGGACTAAAGATTACACAAGTTGGGGCAATAATGCGTCGACTTCGATATCTCGAGTTCCATGATAGCTAGAAACTTGATTTAAGAATATAAGTAAACTAGACAAAACAGTCTATACCCGAAAATTGTTTTCTGCTATACATGGTGAGCCAAGACGATTCTACAAGATCAAATAACATTTTTATTTAATGAAATAGCATGTATATCTGAACATTTTTTAAACCTCTTTGTGTCCTCTTTTCACTCCTGTACTATTATTGACTTTCTCCCAACCACTTGGATGTCATGATTTTTTTTTGTTGAAATTATACCATTTATACTTGTATATTAAAAATATCACTATAATCACAACTATCGATTTTAAGAAAAAATATGTCAGCACCAGTTATGAGACACCTGTGTGTGACACTCAGCCATTTTCACTTCCTAAAAGTATACAGGGTGGCCAAAAAAGATTTTTAAATTTACAACTTTTTGAACTGAATTTTCCCAATTTTTTTCAAATGGAACACCCCGTGTATTTTTAGACGATGTGATGTAGGATTGAAAATTGAATAATTTTTGTACGTACATTCTCCTATAACCTTTGTGACCATTTTCAATTTATTGAACAATAACTGCAAAATTCAGCAATAAAAATTAAAAATGAGGTTTTTTTTTACTCAAGAGAAGGTATTATAGTAAGCGTGTTACATGATACCCATAAAAAAATCACACCAAAAATAATTCAAAATTTGAAGGTAAGGATAATAAATGCTTTTAGAAGTATCACTCCGGCAATTTTATGTACAGTAGAAACCTCATTCCAAAGACGCATAGAAATGTGTGGCAATCAAAATGGGCAACATGTGGAGCACTTTTTATAATATCTTCTCTTGAATTACAAAAAAAAATGTTTTTAATTTTTATTGCTGAATTTTGCAGTTATTGTTTAATAAATCGAAAATGGTTACTAATAGCCATAGAGACGTAGGTACAAAAAATGTTCTCCAAGGCTTTGTTCCTGTTGGATTCCTGACATATTAACACTGTGACATCCGCGTAAGGTAATATTTTGCCATTAAATTGTATGGTAATCGTTAATATATAACAGGAATAGAACTGGACCAATCACTGACCCTTGTGACCCATTTTTAATTTTCTCCTTTTTACAAAATAAGTTATTTATTTTGACACTTTGCGTTAAATTATGTAAGTACCTAATCTTCAAACACTTTATCACGAGTTCCTATTCTTTACATTTATTTAACCATTTATCATGTGATACAGTGTTAAACGCTTTGGTAACGTCCAAAAAGATAACAACAGTTTTCATGTTTTTATTGAAATTTTCTTGAGTTATATTCATTAAGGAATAAATTGCCTGTTCCCTTACCCTCCATAAAGCCAAATTGTTTACTTGCAATGATCTTGAAGTGATTTAAATAGTCCATTAGCCTGATCTTTAAACATTTTTCAAAAATTTTTGCAAAACCGTTTATTAAACTTATTGGCTTATATTTATTTTTGTCAGTGATTTTATCAGTTTTATAAGTATTTATCTGTATAATTAAATCATTTTCTGTTACTTATCTTAGATACATTGATTGTTGTTTGTTTACCGCATGATTTTTTTTGTTCATTAATGCTGAAAAATATAGTTGAAACTCGTGTCACATCTCACATTAACTTGAAAAATACCATTTCAGAGATAGGTTTGGACACTGTTTGGTAGTAAATAGCGCCACATTTAATGATTAAATTCACTTACTATTATTTTATAACATTTGTTGATTAATTTAAGGTTTTTATTTATGAACAAAAAATTGGTTATCTTATTATTTATTATTTTTATTTTAGGTGTATTAACATACAAAGCGATTTTCATCGATAAATTTTTAAAATATCGCTAAAACTGGAAACAAGTAGGTACTGAACAATTTTTGTTAAAACCAGTTTGTCTTAAATTGATAGGTATTTCAGAAGTGGCCAGGTAAAACAAGAGCAGATAATATTCTATGAATAAAGTTTCTGTCTAAAGTCTAGAAATATCTGTAACATTTTATTTTAAAGGTATGCTGCAGCAAAATTATTATAATTAATTCTAAACAATTATAAAGAATTAAAAAAAAAACAAATTTAGGAGTACAAGCGTTTTTTCAAAAAAAAAAAAAAAATATGTTACATGGATTTTTTTCTCCATTGTATGTATCCACACATCCAATGAAAACTTCAATAACCCTATGGTGTTAATGAACAAAACCAAAAGTTATTTATTACTACAATAACAAAAATGAGAATCTACATTTTATAACGTTAATAATGGCTTATTGTCAATCTATAATACATGTAAAAGTATAATAGGACACGCCTGCTTTAAACAATTATATACGGCAATAAATACATAAGTAATACTTAATTTCTATATTTTTGAATTTTTAACGTTAAGTTTTAAATTATACTGTGTCTTGCAGGGATAAAATCGTGATTTGTTACGGACTTCTGGTACGTTTAAATTCTCGGTATTTATACACCCACTTAGTTTCAGTAATGTTCAAAGTGTACTACAAAATTGACAAACAACGGCGATTGTAAATTTATAGAATATTTCTCTACCATGATCAACATTCAACATCAATATCTTATTTGATGTAAGAAAATTATTAATATCCAGTGTACAGGGTGATTCACTGGATTAGGCCAAAATAAAAGGTGGGATGTGAAAAACATCTCAGATTAATAATACTAAGATAAGTAACACCCATTATAACAGTGATTATTATGACCGATACATAAACAGCAATTTGCATGTTTACATATCAACGTATCCAAAACAAACCAGGGGCGGCTCCAGGCTTCAGCGTTTATTTTAATGTTTTTTGCATAACTTAAACCTTAATAGGTATACAAAATTTGTTTGCTTGAGTAATGTGTTTTTCAGTGCTATTCTGCTGTTGCTATTTTAATCTCTGTTGTTCTTAAGTGATTATAAAGTTTTGTGTTATTGGGTAATGATTAATAATCGATTTTTAGTTATAAAGATTTATTTAGTGAATATTTATTGAGAAATAATGACTAATATGTGTGTAGTGTGCAATTAAAGAGGAAAACAACAGGGTTGTTTATCTTTTCACAAGTAAGTAAACAAAATAGATCGGGGTCGGCATAATGCGTCAATGCGAAAATGTGAAAGCTCAAAAATGACTAAAATTAATGTTAGCTTTACAAAAAATAAAAGACAATATTTGATTCCATTTGCACAGTAATAATCTACATTTTATTAAAAAAGATGCTTATACAAAAATATTTATTTTATCTTGAATGGAAAGTTCATTCTTAAGGTAGCTCACAAACTGTAGATGTTTTAGTCTGTTGATAGTTTTTTAATTTAATTTTAAAGGTTGTTATTAAAAAATGTGTTTATTTTCAGATTTCTCGAGAATCTGGTGAGAAGAGAAAGTTGGCTGTAAGCTCTCAAAATGGAAAATGTCAGTAAGTGGCACATTACGTGTGTTCAAAACAAAAAAGTGATTATACTATTAAAATATCTGGATTAAAAGTCTTGAAACTCAGTACTGTTCTATTTTTCCCCTAGCAACACTATCACCAGGTTCGTCACACGTACTGTCCAGGTTATTAGAGAATTATATTGAAAATTAATAATATAGTGAGTAGTAACTCATTCATACCTCAAGAAATAATATCGGGTAGATACCTACAAAGCATCAACTGTTTTGTTGATACGTTACTTTTATTGCAGTGATGTAGCTTTGTATATTTCAAAGAAATCTCACCTGGCCAATTTTGCTCATTACCGAATTTTTCATTGTCTTTGGCCTATAGAAGTGTACCAAATTTGACTGTTTTATTTCAAAAGCTGTGGTTCATATCGCGATACTACAAACATGCGGAGAGATTTTTTTTCCATAAAGTAATGTTTTTTCATTACAATTCGTCGATATTCGTCCAGAAATGCAATAACTTTTTTTTCCTAAAATTGTACCTTTTTCCTTCTTTCATTCATTATGTCTCTTCTGGTGGTCTCACATTCACCAGATTTAAATTTGGGAATTCTCCCATTAGTATTTGTTGACTTATCGCGGATACACATATACATACACACATCCACACACATACCCACACATCCACACACATCCACACACATCCACACACATCCACACACATCCACACATATCCACACACATTCACACACATTCACACACAACCACACACATCCACACACTTCCACACCTCTACACACATCCACACACATCCACACACATCCACACATCCACACATATCCACACATATCCACACACATTCACACACAACCACACACATCCACACACTTCCACACATCCACACACATCCGCACACATCCATACACATCCACACACATTCACACACATCCACACACATCCACGCACATCCACACACAGCCACACATCCACACATATCCACACACATTCACACACAACCACACACTTCCACACATCTACACACATCCACACACATCCACACACATCCACACACATCCACACATCCACACATATCCACACATATCCACACACATTCACACACAACCACACACATCCACACACTTCCACACATCCACACACATCCGCACACATCCATACACATCCACACACATTCACACACATCCACACACATCCACACACATCCACACACAGCCACATACATCCACACACATCCACACACAGCCACACACAGCCACACACATACACACAGCCACGCACATACAGCCACACACACAGCTACGCACGCATGCACGCACGCACGAACACACACACACACGCACCGAACGACATCATTCGGAAAATAGTCAGAATAGATTCAGGAGAGTTCAAAGCGTATATATTAATCAAAATCTTGAGGTCGAAAAAAATACGATTACTATACTTCCTTATATTAGGTATTAGAAAGTAAAAAAATCTTTACTACCATTTTCAGAAATATAGATATAATATTTCATAATATAAAATAGGCAAAGTTCACCTGTAGCAACGCAAGGTGCTCTACCACTTAACCTAAATAATAATTAATATATTTCATGTGATAAGTAGCGATTAGCATAATATGACCTAAGACAGAGAAAGAAAAAGAAATGACAGCAAATAGTAATGAGAACTGCAGTTTGGAAAAAATATATTATAATGAGAACATATTAATCATAATAAACACACTGAGAAAATCTTAAAAAAAAAAACAATAAATCGTGATGAAATATATCGTGGTTTTTATAAATGTATAAATTTTATTAATTTTATTGAAGAACGAAATTATTGCTAAATAAAAAGATTTTTCATTGTTGTTTTAAATTTGCTTTCATTCATTTGCTTTAGATTATCTGGTATTGAATTATATAACTTATTAATGATGTAAGAAAATGATCTTTGATAGAGAGCGGATCTGTGTAGTGGTGGAGTTAACAAGGATCGATTTCTTGTACTCAGGTTGTTACAATTTTGTAAAAATAAATTGAATCAGAATTTATTTATTTGAGGAATAATAATAACAACAATATTTATTTTTTATATAAATTACCATAGAAATACGACATCCATCATTTTGTTAAGGCTAAAATAATTTGATTAATTTTGAATTTTACGTAAAATTTTGTGACATTCGTATTTATAGTACATATATAGTAATAAAATGGAAAATTATTATTTTCACCGACTAAGGTGAAATAATACACGTTTGATTTAGCTAAACAAACTTGATTTAAAAAATTACAAACACTTTTTATTACTTGTCTAATTTTCACTTTATTTGTTATATTACAACTAGTTTCATCCTATTCGGACATTTTCGGTTTACTTGAAAATTTAAAAAATTATAAACACTTTTTATTACTTGTCTAATTTTCACTTTATTTGTTATATTACAACTAGTTTCATCCTATTCGGACATTTTCAGTTTACTTGAAAATGTCCGAATAGGATGAAACTAGTTGTAAAATAACAAGTAAAGTGAAAATTAGACAAGTAATAAAAAGTGTTTATAATTTTTTAAATCAAAATGGATTTTCACAAAGTAACTTCATCTTCAATCAACTTTTTAAACAAACTGGTTTGATTGCCGCACAACTCGGCCCATCATCTTCTCGTTCTGGCAATGAAACTCATTTCATTAAAGATGCTACAATCAAACTTTTATTGTTAATAACTATAATGCACATATTAGAATTAATCAAAACTAATCAATATTTTATTTTGAATGAAATAATCCAATTAATATAACAGTCTGTTCTGGTTCAACTTTTTAGAATTATTTACGTCTTAAAACAAAAAATAATTAATTAAGACAGACCAACATTAACAATTAAAATACCTATAGCAATTAAGTAATGTTTGAAGGTTAGATCAAAATAGAAACAAACAATAATTATTAATACCGTTTAGAGACAACTTTCAAGCTGTATTTCTGAATAGGTTGCTTGTGTAATACCCAAATAATTAATTTATTAATTTTTCTAGAAATGCAAATTACGAAGCAAATAAAATGTCTCATTTTTCATAAAACAGAACTATCGGTAAAATAAAAACAAATCGTGCTAATTATATATAAAGCTGACAAAGAATTTTATAAAAAAAGTGTAATCTTAGATATATAATCGAACCATCCTTTCCATTATAATTTTCGTACGATAAACTAATTTATTTTTTAAATTTATTATTATCAAGAGAAATAGGGACATTATAAAGTATATACAAAATTAAACAAAGAATCTGATGTAAGTAAGTATATATAAAATTAAACAATCAATCTGATGTAACTAAAGTAAATCATGTGATTATTAATATCATTTTGTCTTTTATGGGGTAAAAACGAGAAGAATGAGAAAATATGAAAATCAGTAGGAATGGAGATATTATTTCCTTCCTTCTGTAGTGTACACCAGTTAATGCAGACTCAAGTCGGTAGTATTCAATTTAAATACATTATTTGAGACAAGGTAAATGTCACTCAACAAATTTCATAGCACGTTTGACTCACTTCAGTTGTCGAAAGAAGTCATCTATAGACAGATTTGGTTGCTGAATAATGATTACAGTTCAGTTAGAGAAGAAAACATATACACTTTGTAAGTATTCCTGATTTAGCTTACAGGAAGATCAAATTACAATGTTAATGGTATCTTTAATGCCATATAGTTTTTACTATTTTCTATCATTGTTAATGAAATTTTGTTGGAAAAATAAAACCATTTAGTTTCCTCAAAGTCACTTCTATTTTTACTTTCTTATATAATATAAGAAAGTATAATAATCGCGATTTTTTTCGACCTCGAGATTATGATTGATATATACGTTTTGAACCCTCCTGAATCCATTTTGACTATATTCTGAATGTTGTCTGTCGATGCGTGTGTGTGGATATGTGTGTGTGTGTATGTGTGTATCTGCTATGACTCAAAAAATACTTATGAGAGACTTCCAACATTTGGCAGTTAAGATTGTCAACAACATTTTAGGTGACACATTAAATTTGGTGAATGTGGTACCAGCAGAAGAGACATAATGAATGAAAGAAGAAAATAGGTACAATTTCGGGAAAAGAAGTTTAAAATTTTTATTGCATTTCTGGTCGAATATCGACGAATTATAATAAAAAAAAACTTTATGGAAAAAAAATCTCTCTGCATGTCTGTAGTATCGCGATAGCAGCCACAGTTTTTGAGATAAAGCTTTCAAATTTGGTATACATGTTCTAAATGCCAAAGACAATGATAAATTCGATGATGAGCAAAATTGGTCAGCTGAAAGGAGGTCCAAGGGATCCAAACTATTTTGTATTTGCCTTTACAAAAAAATGTATTCTTGATGAAAGATTATAAATCATGTCTACTATATCAAGCCAAAAAAATATATTTTCCAAGCCCTTAAATATGGATAATGTAAAGTGAAATTTTTTCACATTTGACCTCATAAAATTGAGTTAGGATAAATTTAACAGTTTGACATTGTGGTGTCTAATTTAATTACAAAAATGTCAATGTCAATAAGAAGAAATTATTAAAATATATGACATGAATTATTATTGACATTATCGAATGATGCTATGATAATTAATTATTTAAAAATTTTAATGAAACATTTCAAGGTACGCTATTAAAATTTAATTGAGATGAGTGAAGAATTAAATAGAATGATTTTTTTTTCATCAGGATGATATATATTGGTATAAGAAAGTTATGTGCTGGCCACATCAAATATTTTTTTAATTAACAAATGATCTTCGCAGATAACTGAGATATTACAGTGCACAGTAATATATTATTATAAAGTTGACCATTTCCTTTACGCATTTTTACTTATATGTGGAGTCAAAAATAAATGTTGTTGCTGCTTCATCACCTTAACATCGTGTTAATTTTACAAAATTAAGTACTCAGTAATTTTTGCTGAAAACTAAATTAACAAATTTTAGTAGTAACTGAATTTATCAGTAGTAGTACAAAAACAGTCGGATTGAATTTGCGAGTGAAGAAATTCATAAATTAACTTAAATAAAGATCGCCAATTCTAGATCTCGTATTCGTTACCATTTAAGCAAAAATGGCCAGAACACGGGACAAATTCTTGATAAGCTCAGTTTTTCAAAGATATCTTCCTTGTGGCTAAAAATCTAAGGAAATTCTAGTGCTGGAACATCCTGAAAAAACGAACTGCCATATTGGATTTTTCAGTTTTGCTCCGATAACTCTTTTATTTAGCATTTTATCAAAAATTGTGAAAAGACATTAATTTTAGAGATCGTCAAAATTTCCGAAACTTCATATTTTTGCACAAACGATTACGAATGTCAAAAATTCAGTTAATAAAAAGAAGAGGAAACTTAAACTTAGCCTACCATAATATTATAAACATAATGTAGTATTCAATACAATAATTTTTTTTTTAAATATTTAAAATTTGTCGTAATTTTAATAGTTTAAACAATTTCACTTTCTAAAAAGTCTTTATAAAAAAAAAAAAAAAAAAAATACAAAATACCTTTTCTTTTTTTTTTCCTATTTTTATTTTTTGGTTTTTTTATTTTTGTTTTTTTAAATTGTGTTTTTTATATCTATGTGTATATTATATATATAGTTTTTTACGTTTGTCCATTTGTCGTATTTTCGTCTCTTTTAGAGTCCTGAGGATGCTAATAAATATAGCGAAACGTATTTTAAATTAATACAGTAGTTTTTCTATTTTGATTGACCTATTCCAACTAAGTTGTAATATCAATATATAGCAGGTCACTAAACAATCAAGAAATAAAAGAAGTGGCATTTCAAATTACACTTTTTAATGCCTCCTCAATACGAATAGACTACTAACAATTTGTCGTATTGCAAGTTTAATTTTATGCGTATTACTATGTAAAACACACAATCTATAGTATTTATGTATATGTATATATGTATTTATACATGTCTGTATATCTATGTGTATATTATATATATAGTTTTTTACGTTTGTCCATTTGTCGTATTTTCGTCTCTTTTAGAGTCCTGAGGATGCTAATAAATATAGCGAAACGTATTTTAAATTAATACAGTAGTTTTTCTATTTTGATTGACCTATTCCAACTAAGTTGTAATATCAATATATAGCAGGTCACTAAACAATCAAGAAATAAAAGGAGTGGCATTTCAAATTACACTTTTTTAATGCCTCCTCAATACCAATAGACTACTAACAATTTGTCGTATTGCAAGTTTAATTTTATGCGTATTACTATGTAATACACCCTAAATAACACTGTCCTAAACGCATTACGTCGCCTAGTAGCTAAGTCTTAATTTCACATTATATTTAATTATGAACGGCAATAAATTTATCAGCACCACTAAGCTTTTAACTATTGAGTTACATTCAATCAAAAATTGACACTGTGCTGTTCATCATCAGTCGAAAATTGCAATTAGATACGGGATTCAGGCAGACTCGTCATGGTTAAAATTGACCAGCAAAGGACATGACTTATTTGTTGCATGTACAATGTACCCCCTATAACGCTAATGAACGATAGGCCCACTGGGACCATTAAGGACAGTCACACCATCACCAAAAGCTTTCTATTTTGTTCCCGTGCTGTGTTCGCTATTGACAGTTTCCAAGTAGTCAAGAGCACAACAATGTCACTATGTGTATTGTTCTTAAAAAGAATTTGTCTTCTTATCCTATCTTGTCTGTCCAAATATTCAAGCTACTGACTCTTCAGGACAATACGGAAATACCATGAATTAGTTCCCGTGGAGAAATTGAAGCATTCAATGACAAGACATCAGTCAAATTTACTATTTTGTAGTATTTGTTTCATTGCCTTTTCAGTTATAAAAAGGGTTAATTGTGTGCTACTTTTCACAGAAGAACCATTTTTTTCGTTATTATTATTGCGTAAAATATTTTTATGCTTCGTATGTAAAAATCTCAGCAATGAGAAAAGAAATATATTTTTCTACGATCGTGCAGAAAGTTATACTTTACTTTTATTAATCTCAATAAAAATACACCATCATTTGTTTTATGGATGCAAGCAAAGAAAATGCAATTTTTTAATAAAGTAGCGCCTGCATCGGGAAACAGTAATGTATATAATGATAATATTTCATTTGATCAAAATTATTTCCTATGCAGACCTTTTAGTTTAAATGATCTTGAAACTTCCCTCCAAAATACCAGAAAAACTGCCCCAGGGTATGATTATATTAAATACCTTATGCTTATTTATTTACCTAATATCGCCAAAAAAGTTCCTGTTACAAATTTTCAACGATACTTATATTCCTGACCACGATATTGATCAACTTAAAAATGTAATCGTTGTTCCAATATCTAAACCAGGAAAATATCTTAACAGTCCCAATTCCTACCGCCCAATTTCTTTATTATCATGTATCCTTAAAACCCTTGAAAGATTTATAAAACTAGATTAGAGTGGTGGCTCCTTCACCAACATTTTCTTCCAGCAAAACAGTTTGATGCTGCATCTACCCTAATGGTAGATATTCAGAACTGCTTCTAAACAACCATAGTTGTGATAAGTTACACCTACGTCCACGAAAATAATAACAGATTATGTACATACAATGATCCTGTATACTATTTGTAATTTAATTATATTTCTAGCCTATTTGATATTAATTGCGATAGTAGTTAATATAGTATTAATATATGTATACCATATGCATGTGTTATAAAAGCTTGCTTTATTTTTTTAAATCTATTTAATTTTTTTTTAATTTTTGCTTTGTACTTTTTGTATGTTTTACTGTAATTGGGTATTCTACCTATTGGAAATAAATAAATAAACTAACACAACTTAATTTTTGAAAATATTTTAAAAAATTCGAAAAAATTAAGTATTATTATTTTATTATTTTCTTAATATAAATGTAAAATTACGATTCTTTTTTAAATTAAACTGGTTTACCGTGGAAATAAAATAAACAGTGGAAAAATAATTGGTTTTTACAAACTTTTTTTCTAAGCAATTGAAATTCTCTTTGTTATGCAAGTGGCAGAGATGATGAGGGTAGCTTATTGGTTCACAGTAGCTTTTTTTGTCGGCAACGAAACGTGGTCACAAAGTCAATACACCTTTGTGTCTTATTGGTGACTTGTATAAAGACATCAAAGTCTTCATATGGTCATACCGGCTACCGGGCAATAAAAGTGAATCTTTGTAATGTGCCGGTATCTGAACCAAGTGGCCCCGCCTTCAAAAAGTATACACTTTGGCGTTTACCGCTTGATTAATGGTTTTCTTTTCATAGTTACCAAATAATGCAATCCCAAACACCATAATATTTGCTAAAATATACACGACTACCGGTAAACGGCGACAAAAGAAAAGGTATTTAGGCGCATTTTCAACACTGAAGGAAGGTATTACATAACCTACCGTATTCAAGATTGGTATACCGAGTGTTAACCATGAGTTAAATTTGAATATAAACAAAGTTTAAAATTTTAATGCATTGGTCATTTCCTTTATATCTTACAAATTGTACAGGAATTGACACTTCTATTATTCTAGTAAATTATTATTGTAATTTTTTATTCAACTATAGAAGCACTTAATTAATTCTATATAATTTTGCCAAATTAGTTGAGATAAGTAAGCAGACGGTGGATATAACTTTACATAAGGAAATACATTAAAATAAACATCATAGGTTAATTAACAAAACGTAAATAGGTTAATTAACAAAACGTAAGCAAAATATTGTTCGTATTTTTCCTTCTGATTTTCGTATGTCTAAAACTGTCTTTAATCATTTTGGTAGCATGGAAAATGCTGATGTAATAGCTATTCGGGCTCTAATTGTTTCTATCCAGATATAATGGAAAAATTGAACAGTGGCCGAAAATAGAAATATTTTTTTATAGTGGGCCTTCTCTGTAGAGCCTTCTAGATTAAACTTTTGGGGCGATAGGCCTACTGGCTCGCGTGTTCTGCGGGGTCGTGGTTCGTTTAATGGTGGTAAAGGAAGTGTTGGGTAATAATAATACGCAATGAACGGAATTGTAATTTCCACGGTTTATTAGAGAAGTGTCAAGTTTAAGATAAATATAATTGAAAAAACCATGCCAATTACTTGGGTATCAGAACTTCCTCACCGTAGTAGCACTCAACGTCTGGTGGAGTTTATAATAAAAGTAGTTTTTGACGTTTCAAAAAAGTCACATTTTGACGTTTCAAAAACGTACTTTGACGTTTCAAAAAAGTCACATTTTTTTGACGTTTCAAAAAAGTCACATTTTTTGACGTTTCAAAAAAAGTCACATTGGTGGAATGTCACTAATATTTTTTTTAGACAATGGGACCGATTTTGTTCATCAACGAACTCAATTTCTTCCTTGATGTCTAGAATGTGTGTACCAAATTTGAAAGCTGTATCTCAAAAACTGTAGCTGCTATCGTGAATCACACAGACACACAGAAAACTTTTTCTGTCTGAAATTTTGTGTATCGTCATAATTCCTCGAGATTCGTCCAGAAATGCAATAATAATTTTCAGAATTTTTTTCACGTTAACAACTTCCTCACATTGAGGGGTGAGGAAGTGAATATGTACAGTATGACAATTTGAATCGTTTATAATCAAACGTACGATATAAAAAATTACCTTTTAAATCCGGTGCACGAGTACGTCATTACGCCTGGCGACGCCGTATTTTTTTACAAATATTACCATGAGAAATTCCTAAAATTAAAGCATATATTTAAAAATTCGCTGGAAAATTCGATATGTATATTTCTGAGAACAATCTTCGTATTTTTGCGTATAAATAAATACAGCAATGATAAAATGAATTCAATGTGTTTCGGGTTTAAAAGGGAGATTGTTTGTACAAATAACATATAAAATACAAAAAACAATGGTATTATATAATCTCTATAAAAAAAAAAAACAATCGCAGCTTTAAGGGCGAAGTTACGTATGTATATATTTCATTTTCATTTTCATTTATTCATTCATTTAATAATTTGTAAACATTGGTAGGTTTTTACATTAAATTATTATGTACCTATTATAATTATTTTTTGTGTTTGGCACCTAGGAGCTTAGGTGAATTTTCCCAATCCTCTGTTTGAATCATACAGTACAAAACAACCCCATATTGATACTCAACCCAATAATACTAATATATCTAATAATAATATCAAACAATCTACGCAAGATTATTTAATGACAAAAGGGATAAAGGAAATGCTACAACTAAAAATAAAAAAAAACGATTAATAAAAACTCGGATACAAAAGAAGTTTGTTACAGCGTGGTTCACATTAAAATAAATTGATATGTTTATCGGGTATCTTATGTAAATTACTTATTTAAAAATAAACCTGGAAAAATAGGCTGCTGATCTCCACCTCGCCGATGGTCTACCTTCTCCTCTGGTGTTCCAATGTGTCTCGGTCGTCTCCACACAAAGAGTCCAACCACTTCGCTGCTGCATCTCGTATATATAGACGTCCACCCCAGGAATAATCGATAGAAGTATTCGAAACGATGGGAAAAAAAATAAGAATCCAGATGACTCTGCTTGCGGGACAGGAAAAAAAACAAAATAACAACAAATCACGCAAATATCATCACATAATTCACTATCTTCTTTTATGACCAATTTTACTATAAATTCCTAACCTGGGTGAGTAAATAAAAATACAAGTTCGGTGAAAGGTCTTTGTTCTCACAATTGGTCGAAAAGTAGCTATTCTAATCCAATCAAAAGAAAAAAAGAAATACTAGAAAAACCTAATCGTTCACAAGAAAGTTATCAGCAGCATTTCAATAAGTACTGCTCCAGGCAATTGCAAATTCAGACAACTCGTAATACTTCCTTTTGTAATTAACGGTGACCTATATTAATTTATACCGGGCTCTACGGATGTTATTCCTAGTAAATCTTTACGTTAAGTTGAAGTTACATGGCCGCGAAAACGACGGTAACACTGAAATAGATATGGGTAATAATCGATTAAAACTAGACGAAATAGGAGAAATAATTTGTGTATAATTTATACTTGATATCGATGACTCACGAAAGGTGGTTTTTATAGAGCAAATGATCATAAATTAATGTCATTCTTTAGCAATTTTTGCTTCTTTTTCGACAATTATGAATTTTAAATCACCAGCTCGTTTCCACACCACTTGTGATGTAGTGCTGTCAGCATTTATTTTAAGTGGTTTCCCATCTAAGAGTGTTTTTAAACTTGACCTCACTGAGAATCCCTAGCGTTGATGTACATTTTTTTACTTACATATACATATTTACATTTTATTTTTAAGTACACACAATCATAAAATTAATAAACAAAAAACATATAAACTCAAAATTATCCTTTATTATGTTTCGTGTTACTGTGTTTCTATGAGTTGGTCTAATTTTTTACAAAAAAATGGTGTTTTTTGAACACTATTTTAGAAACAAAATATGCCGAGAAATCATCTGAGGCTTACAGCTATCGACCGAAAGCAAACGAACGACAGTGAACAAACAGTGCTTGGCGAGAATTCTCTTTTGGACGTTTACAGATACAGAACATTCGCATCTCGCTCTCATCAAGAGGTTGCTCGTAAAAATAGTAGTTTGATTTTATTATAGGAAGTGCACTACATTTTAGAAATATCTGTGTACCTGTTTTTGATGTGAATTTATCCATTAAAAAATAAAATCATTTGAAGCTATACATTTCATACCCTCCGGCTCCTGATTTTACCTCCATTGTTTTGTTAATTTCGGTAATTAGTAATGTACATTCCTTCTCGTAATCACGCATCATTTTTTTTTCTAAATGTAATTATTATCTTTCGGGTCACATAAACACAGTATTTGTTAATATAAATGAATTAAATGTAGTGTGTTTTCATATGATCATTCCATACATCTTTTCTCCACTGGTCACCTTTAACTGCGAATGCCAACGAATAGATTATTTCACTGTTCACAGCGAGCACGAATTCTCTTTGACGTACCGCTCCGCTAAGGATCCCAGCGAAGGCAAGAAAGCACCTTCGCTCGTATACGGTGGTCTGTTTACAGCATATGAAATCGGATATTCGCTACTGTTTACTCGCCTTCGTTCGGTAGCTGTAAACGCAGCTTAATAGAAGAACAAGAGAATTTGGCTATTTAGTTGCTGCAACGGAGGGACTATTAAGTCGACGTCGTTAAATCTTTTCAGACAAGCCGAAGTGTGATTTCAACATTTCCCACACGCAGAAGATGGCATTCTTATTATGAATGTGAGAAGGAACCCCTTCGCTACTACTCGTTAGGTTCAAAATGACATCGAAAATGCTACAGGCACTGTGATATCAAACCAAATGTCTGAAATCAATTAATTGAAGTCGGGGTAACATCCCTACCGTCCATTGAGGCGTCCATTATTATCAACATCTAATCAAATGGATAAAGGGGAATGTGCACAATAAGACTTTTAGAAGAAATCCCCTGTGCTGAAGTTATCTTCGCCCTCGAGTCAAGATATTGTCTTCACAACGATAAAAGACATCTACATATGCATCGAAATCCAGGATGTCGCATATTGCCACAGTATATTGTATATCCAAACAGTAGTTCCTTTTCTAGGGGGTGGTGAAATAGTGTGGGCTGATATTTTTCTTGGATGGAAACAGACCTTCATGTGTTCGCTGGATTGGTAATGGGGCAAGTTTATAGGGAGGAAATTATCATGCAACATGTTTAAACTATTGCGTCGCAGTGAAGTTGGTGTTGAATTTTTTTTTTGATGATAACGCTTGTCTCCATGGAGAGTTGTACAGGGGGCGTGCGGTGAGTTTGGATACAGGGGAAGCAGTTTGTGATATGGGTGTGATGGGTAGTGCGAAGCCCCGAGCGAAGCGAGGCAAAAATTTTTTAAGAAAAGGGGCGTGGCTTCCGTATACTCGTGTTAAAGCAAATGTCGAAAGCCGCAAAGTTATGATATCTAGAAATGGCCAACAAAACAATTTACACAAATTTTCACAACCCGTTAACCACTGATTAGCACTGTACATTTCAATATTAAAGTACCTATAGCATGATTTAACTTTCGTTTTTAAAAGTTTTAAATCAGGTGTTGGTCTCCCGTTTCTAATAATATCCAGTTTATCTTGGAAACGAATATGTTGAAAATCCCTTTTTCAACAAATTGCACACCACACAAACGCAAATAATATTTTCCACAGTGCTAGGACCAGCTTCCATACTTGAAAAAGCAATTCTAAAACTGCTTATACGCACACTAATGTTCAACGTTTTAAAAATCACTTGTCGCCGCACCACAGGTTTAGAAACGCCAAAAAAAGTTTTTACAAATATGGCACAAAAGCTCAGATATCAAGATTATTAACTGGGGATGGGATGCATTTCAAGAAGTTGCTTATATCGAAGTCGCGCGAGTTCGTGTTGGCTCGATTAATCGAGTGCGTCATCGTTACGGTTTTAGTGTGCAACATTATCTCAGTTGTTGAAATGCAGGGCCGTGTCTATTGAAATTGGGTAAAAGTAAATTTTAATGATTAATATATGTGATAAATAATAATTAGGTTCTAATTAAGTGTTTTTTTTTTAATAATCCCAAAGGAAGCACTGCTTCCTTGCTTCCATGGACCGACCGCCCCTGGAGTTGTACACAAACTTGTACACATACATTTTTTGGTAAGATTTTCATCTAATACAAATGATGGTAAGTAATAATAATTGAAGAATCGTGATATTAAAAAACCATTTCACTAACAACTCATTATTAATTTGTGAAATATCTTGAGAATTATTTGCCTGTACATAACTGAAAATTATTTATATCGGTATTAATATTAAACAGTAAATAAATTGAGTTGTGGATTAATATCAACGTAATATTTTTGCTTACAGACATTGTTATTCATTGATTGTAACCTGTGACAAGGTTTGATGTGGCAATAATGTCGGCTAGGTGTTAATGAGAGTCTTAGTGCCATAATTTTTCTACCAACATCCTTCCAATTTGTTTGAACATTCATTGTTCGACAATATTGCAAGTCATACACCGTTCACAGATCTGCAAGAAATGCGATGTACCCTCTTATTATCCTAACAAAAACTATTGTACAACTACACCGTGTCAGAATAGAGACATAAGGTGTAAAGGTGTTGTAAACCACCATGTATAGTAACCTGTAATTATCTCTGCAAGCCGACCGGACCAATTCCCTGCCTACCTGCTTTATTATATTTGTAAATTAATTACATTTACACACCAAATCATGACAAAATGTTGTGTTGAGGCCTCAGCAATCATTTCTTTGTATTAGAAAACCGTTTATGTAGAGTATCTTGTGTAACGGCGATTGGGAATGAAATGTTTGCTAATATTTTTAAGATAAACTGTTAATATTTTAATGAATGACTATCAAATTTACAAAAAGAAATTGCAATAAACATTCAAAATTCAAGGTGTCTTAAAAATTGAGTTGTTGTTCATGTGTATAATTACTCTGTTATAAAATATCTCTTAATGATTAATGCATTGGAAGGTGTTAGAAAGTAGTATTATTACAAATTCTATTTTTGAAACATATATACGTAAAAAATTGTCGGAATTCTATATTTCAAATTATTTCATAAATTTTCACATTGACCTACATGTATATATAAAGTATAAAACAATTTAATTTAACAGGTACGTCCTCTTAAAGAATGCAAAATGAATGCAGATGGTGGACACGTGTTTCGGACTTATTGGACCTCGTTAACACGGTGTAGCTATATAAGTTAAAAACATGGACATAACTTAGAAAAAGACACTAAAAAACCACTGACAGGAAGCTAGTCGCACCTTTGTGGCTTCCACTTGGAGGGCTCTGGATTAGAGCATAGATCAAATAACGCACTGATGGGCAACGATAGCCACCTGTGTAGAATTTCCGACCTGGGATAATATATAAGTATAGAGAAGGAAGTTATATCGCAGGATTATATACATTACAGTACAAAAGGGTGGAAGAATGTACCGTGGACACGTGTTTCGGACTTATTAGACCTTGTTAGCACGGCGTAGTTAAGTTAAGAAGATGGACATAACTTAAAAGTGACACTAAAGGGAATTCGCTGAGAGGAAGCCAGTCGCCGTCAAAATTTATACCAAAAATAATCGATTTCAGAAAAGTCAATTTTTTGGTTTCTTTAATTTAATATGGATTTTTTTTTCAATTTATTAGGTAGAATAGTACAATGTTATTACACTTTGCGATAGGCTATGACCTAAAATATATTAGAATTACAATATACAATACAATATATAATAATAAGTAACACATGTAAATCAACCTCACCAAGCCGAGATGAAAACACCTAAGCACAAAATGCTTGCTTTTTTTAATTTCATGTCTTTCTGGTTGATGAGTAAATTAATTGTATAGATTTTTATATTAAAATAGAAATGAACAGAGAGAGATAGGAAGATATTATAACTTAATAATTGAAAAACGAGATAAAAAAATAAATATTATATAGAATAAATATTATATAAATATTATATAAATATTATATTATACATAGATCATATAATCATTTTACAGTTTTTATTTCTCATATTATAATTTTTTATCTTATAGTATAGTTCAAAAATATAAAATTTATTATGGTCGAGTTTTTCATTTAATGCAGGATATTCTTTATATAATCATGATTTTGAGTAATTTTTTTTTATTTCAATTTTGTGTTTATTAAAGTTTCCTATGGTTTTTAGATACAGCGGTAAAATATTATATAACTTTGGTCCGAGATAGTAGACAAATCTTTGTGTATGGCTTTTTTTACTAACGGTAATCCTATAGACCTATTTTCTATAAACCTAGTTTCATATCTGGGGTGGGCTGGTGAAGGATTCTTGCCAAACATGTGTAATAAACAGTGATAAGCAAAGAGATTTCTTATGTTGAATACGTCAGCGTCTTTATGTAACTGTGTAGAGGAATAGAGTTTTTTTCATTAAAATTATCTTTAGACTAGTATTTTGCGCTGTGTAGAATATTCATTACATTATTACTTAACTCTCCCCAGATAATAATACAATATCTAATTAGTGATTCTACTAGCGATTTTTATATAGTCATCAAATTTTTCCTATCTAATATTAAAATGAAGAATTTATGCGTAAGTTGTCTAATTTTTTTTGTGACGTAAGTAACGTGATCATTCCATCTTTAAGCATAATTCTTAAATATTTGATAGTATTAGTTTTTCCAATTTTGGGCAACTACAATTTATTTGTTGTAAACATGTATACGCAATAATTCTCTAGTAGGTTGATCGGTAGCTAATAAAGTGAATGTTAGAAATTTAGTTTTTTTAATGTTTATGCTTAATAAACTAAAGTTTAGCGACTTAGAAATCAATGCTAAACTTTCTTCTGCATTACTATATACTATGTCCTATGAATTATCTACAAGTACCATGGCAGTGTCATCTGCATAAGATACTAAATGGCCTTGAACATTGTTTTAATTTTGTAATGCTGTTAATATACAGAAGCAATAGTATTGGACCTAATACAGTCCCTTGTGGTACACCCATGTTGATATTGAGCGAGTCACTGTATACATCATCAATTTTTATGCATTGTCTTCTATTTGTGAGATAATGTTCTATTAGACATTGTATAGGTCCACGTATACCATTGTTTTGGAGTCTATTTAGTAACAGTTGATGTGGCACGGTATCAAAAGCTTTCGCTAAGTTGAGAAATACAGCCATGCTTTTTTTTATTTATCTAGGTTTGCTACAATTTCTTGTATTAAGTCCATCACTGCATGCTCTGTACCTATATTTTTTTAAACTAAATTGTCTATTTGTGATCCTGATCACATCATGTCTATCAAAAAATTTCACCAGTCTGTTTTTAAGACATTTTTCGAATATTTTAGCAAAATTATTGATACCTGAGATAGGTCTATAATAGTTGTTAAAATTTTTGTAATCACCAGATTTATGTACGGAGGTAACGTTTGAGTTCTTCCATTGGTATGGTATTAGACTAGTTTTAAATGTTAAATTAATTAAATGTATTAATGGTTTAATTATGTATAAGTGTATGGCTTTTTATTAGTTTAACTGATATCTCGTCTGGTCCCGCTGAAGAGTTATTTTTTTCAATGATTTCATTTTCTTTTACAGGTTTAAGGAATCATTTTCTAGGATATTATTAGGCAGGTTATCAATTTTTTCAATTTTTTCAGACATTATTGTGCCAATATTTATAAAATAATCGTTAAAAACATGGGCCTTTTCTATATTACTTGTTACTTCTAGCCCTTCATCATTTATTATGTTGATATTTTCAATTTGTTTATGTGTTGCGATTGAATTTGAGGCATTGTTTACAATCTCCCAAATTTTTTTACAATTACCTTGTATATCTCAAATCAAATCAAATTTATTTAACCCAAAGTTACAATACATTTTTTATATAGTGATAAATTAGTAAAAATATATGCACCTGATTTCATAATGAAATCGTTTTGTGCTTTAGCAGATACTATAGTATTTTACATTTGTTATGGGTTATGATTTATTTATCCTAACTAAACTAAAAAACTAGAAACTAAAAAAAAAACTAAAAAACATGGTATGATTGTTATAAGCATACAAAATTGCTTCAATTATGAAAATATTTACTCGAATAGATTAAAATTTTGCATAACAAATATTGATAATTTTTTACAAAATAGGTTATAGTTATGAATGTTTTTTATATTTTCAGGAATAATATTATAAATGTTTGCACCAGTGAAGTTAATAAATTTTTTTGTATAAACTTGAGTTAGGTCATGGTATACTAAGAGCCTTGTGTTCTTTTTGTCTTGTATTGTATGTGTGATTAATTACCATTCTCAATTCCTTGTTTTTATAAATATATTTGGCTACATTAAAAATATACAATCCATTTACACTAAATACTGTTACGCCACTGGACTGTGTAGACTGGTTAGATTAGGCTGGAATTGTACACGAACGGCCGGGAATATTCTGGAGTGCTCTAGACTGGGTCAATGGATGTATAAATAAGACGCACGGTGGGCCGAGATTTAATCTTAAGTTGAACGTGAGCGAGTACAGAAGAAATAAGAAAGAGACTTATAAGTGTTGAAGTGTGATTATAGTTAAGACAGTAATTAATCTATTGTTGTTAATTGTTAATTAGTAAATAAAGTAGTAAGTAAGTGTTACCTGGACTTTCAATCAACGAATCTACGAGAGAGGTGTTTGTGTGGATAGCAAACACGTAACAATTTGGTGTCGGAAGTGGATTGTAAGAGGAAATTTCTGGAATATTCGAAAAGGTTCTACAGTGTTCTTCAAAGAAATTAGTGGTAACACAGAGAATTAAGCTACTGGACAGTGTTTGGAGGACTATTTCTGGACTGAATAGTGACTTAAAGTGAATTTTCGAGGAGTTTCTAGAACATTCGATTTAGAAATAGCTGCAAATACGCGAGTGCCGCTAGTTATAACGTGTCGTGGACTGAGAAAAAGGACTATTAGTGCAATTTCGGGAAAATTCTAGAACATTCTATTTGGAAACTACAGGAGATACGTGAATTGTGTCGACGGGAACGTGTTGTAGACTTAAAAACAAGACTATAAGTGACTTTTAGTGACAATTCTAGAACATTCGATTTGGAAACCACAGAAGATACGTAAACTGTGTTAACGGAAACGTGTTATAGACTCAAAACAAGACTTATTAGTGATATTTCGTGAAAATTCTCGAACATTCCATTGGACAATTAGTGGAGATAAGTGAATTTTGTCAACACAAAAGAGGTATAGACTCTAAATAAGACTTTCTAGTGCTGTTTAGAGATTTTTCTGGAACATTCCATTATTAAAATAGACGTGATATCAACATTTTACGGATTTTATAGTGTAATAAACTTTATTTTGAACTGATTTACGTGTCGTGAGTTAATGCCAACAACAAGAAGCATGGCGGAGAAACAAACACAAGACTTACTTGCAGCATTGTTGCAACAAATGGAAGAACAGAAAAGAGAACGCCAGGAAGAAAAAGAAGAACAAAGGAAGATTATGGAAGATCAAGAAAGAAAAAGACAGGAAGAAAAGGAAGAACAAGAGAGAAGACGACAAGAAGAAAAAGAAGAACAAGAGAGAAGACGACAAGAAGAAAAAGAAGAACAAGAGAGAAGACGGCAGGAAGAAAAAGAAGATCAAGAGAGAAGACGACAGGAAGAAAAAGAAGAACAAGAGAGAAAACGCCAGGAAGAAAAAGAAGACTTGATAAAAATGATCGAAGGCCTGGAAATAAGACGACAGGAAGAAAAGGAAGAGCAAAGAAAGGAACGTCAGGAAGAATTAAGACAACTTATGGAGGGACAGCATCAAGTCATGCTCTCGGTCACTGAACAATTGAAGGAAGATGTACAGGCTGAAGTCAGTGAAGTTAAAGAAAAAGTCGGTCAAGTTGAGGGAAAAGTCAGTATTGTTGAAGGAGAAGTAGCCCGGCTGAAGCAACAATTAAGGGAGAGGAGTGGCCAACTAGTACTGTCGTCTGGTACTAGGTTACAACCACCTTCCTTCGACGGTCAAAGTTCATGGTCAACTTATAAGAGACAATTTGAGGCAGCTGCACGTTCAAATAACTGGAACGATGAGGAAAAAGCAACAGCATTGGTATTAGCACTAAGGGGCCAAGCATTAGACCTGCTCCAAACAATTCCTGCCGCACAGCAACAAAACTTTGGCATTTTGGAGGCAGCGTTAGAATTAAGATATGGCGACCAACATCTCGCCCAAGTATATCAGGCTCAGCTCAAATCACGCAGACAACGAGGTGGAGAAAGCCTCCAGGAGTTCGAAGCTGCGGTAGAAAGATTAGGCCCATCTAGCCTATCCTGATGCACCAATGGAATTTCAACAACAGTTAGCAGTTGGTACATTTATTGATGGAGTAAGGGACCAGGAAGTTAGGCGAATTCTTAAGTTAGCCAGGCATAAGCTTAGTAGTGAGGCTTTAGTACATGCACTGGAGATTGAGGCTGCCTATAAGGATACCACCCAATCAAATCCGAGAGTACGAGCTGTGAGTGTGGAGGAAGACCAGCCAGACAACACAACACAAAATCTGATATCTGATATACACAAAATGATCACCCAACTACTGACAAAATCGAACTCCCAGCAGAGACAAGACCAACAACAAAATAGTGGGAGGCCGAATGGAGGCATCCGTTGTTATAGGTGTGGCAAAGTGGGCCATATCAAGAGGAACTGTCGTCAACGCAGCCCAGAAAGGGTAAATGCTGCTGTGGTTGAAGAGCCTCAGGAAAACTAAAGATGGCTGGCAATTTGGGGGCTGCGCTGGCCAAGAGATGTTGTGCCCCCCGAGAAATAAATGTTTCCCAACTTCGAAGAGTTCAAAGTAGTCTGTTGTTGGAGGGTTATGTAAATAAGAAGAAATGTGTGTTCACAATCGACACAGGAGCTACGTCATCAATAGTACGGGCAGGATTCATAATGGGTTTCCAAAGTAAATAAAGAACAGAATGGATTAGTCATCCGAACAGCTACGGGAGATAGGGCGGCGGTTCATGGGGAAGTCGACATGGAGCTGCAGATTGGCCGCTTATGTTTTAAACATCAAGTTATCGTAGCTGACATTACCGATGATTTCATTTTGGGATTAGACGTTATGGAAAAATATGGATTTGTACTTGACGTTGGAGAACGAGTTCTCAGGATTGGAAATGAAGAAATTATTCTTTCAACGGCAGATGAAAAATTCCATAATATTAGGCTACTAAATT
This sequence comes from Rhamnusium bicolor, assembly GCA_029963845.1. Lineage (NCBI taxonomy): Eukaryota > Metazoa > Arthropoda > Insecta > Coleoptera > Cerambycidae > Rhamnusium > Rhamnusium bicolor. The sequence continues at coordinate 83,326 of JANEYF010005142.1, forward strand.
CAAGGACCATAAAAATTCCTGCAAGAACAGAGAAAGTAATTGAGGCAGTCCTGGAGGAAAATTCTGTAGGATACCGCTTTGGCCTCGTTGAGAAGGATGACTCAATTAAAATAACAGACAATGTGATCCTGGCAAGGACTTTAACACAGACTACAGACAAGATACCGATTAGAGTGGTTAACCTAAATTCACACTCAGTGACGTTCAAAGAAGGCGAAACAATTGGCACCTACGAACCAGTCACATGGATTGCGAGATGTGAAGAACAAATCATTGAAGCTTCGTCTACAGATATGGACCAAGAAGTTGTAAAGATGTTAAATGCCCAGTTAGAACATTTAACTCCAGATGAACATAGAGAAGCGTTAAAATTTTTGAAGAAGGAAAGTACAGTATTTGCAAAGGACACAGAAGCTCTTACAAAGACCAACATAGTGCAACATCGGATAAATACTGGTGAATCAGCTCCTATTCGTCAACCACCTAGGAGGCTCCCTTTGGCAAAACAAGAAGAGGCTTCTGCAATGGTACAGAAGATGCTTAAAGACGGAGTTATTGAGGAATCAACTAGTCCTTGGTCGTCGCCAGTAGTTTTGGTTGCTAAGAAAGATGGAACATTAAGATTCTGTGTCGACTACAGGAAGCTGAATGACGTCACAAGAAAAGACAGCTATCCGTTACCCCGAATTGATGACACACTAAGTACGTTGGCAGGTTCACAGTGGTTTTCCACTCTAGATCTTCGAAGTGGATATTGGCAAGTGGGACTTCATCCAGATGACAAAGACAAGACAGCCTTTTCGACAGGAAGTGGCCTTTATCAATTCACTGTGATGCCTTTCGGCCTGTGCAATGCGCCAGCGACTTTTGAAAGATTGATGGAACTGGTACTACGAGGACTAACTTGGAAGACATGTCTAGTTTATCTTGATGATGTGATGGTTATGGGACGGGATTTTAAGGAGCATTTGAAGAATCTTCAAGAAGTGTTTGGAAGAATTAAAAATGCACACCTGAAATTAAATCCCAAAAAGTGCCTAATGTTCCAGAAAGAGGTAAAATTCCTAGGACATGTCGTGTCTTCGGAGGGGATAAAAACAGACCCAGACAAGATTTCCTCAGTACGAGATTGGCCCAGGCCTTCAAATGCTCACGAAGTACGAAGCTTCCTTGGTCTATGCACTTATTACAGACGATTTGTGGAACGATTTGCTGATATTGCAAAGCCACTACACCGGCTTACAGAAGAGAAGGTTCAGTACCAATGGACACAAGAGTGCGAAACATCATTCAGAACACTAAAATCAGCACTGTGTTCGAGTCCAGTTCTTTCATACCCAGAACGGAAAGGCCTCTACGTATTAGACACAGATGCCAGTAATTCTGGACTTGGATGTGTTCTTTCCCAAATTCAAAATGGACAGGAAAAAGTAATCGAGTACTTCAGCAAGACGTTGTCGAAGCCAGAACGTAATTATTGTGTGACACGGAAGGAACTATTGGCCATTGTCAAGTCCGTAGACCATTTTCACAAGTACTTATATGGACAACATTTTAAAGTTCGGACCGACCATGCTGCATTAAAGTGGTTATTGCAATTGAAGACTCCGGAAGGCCAACTAGCTCGCTGGATAGAAAAACTACAGCAGTACGATTTTAAAATCGAACATCGTCCTGGAAAATCCCATAGAAATGCGGACGTTCTCTCCAGAAGACCCTGCCAGGAAGACTGCAAGCACTGCCACCGGGTGGAAAAACAACAAGGGATAATAATTGTAAACACCGTTAAAATTGATGTTCCTGACAATTGGACAAAAGAGACATTAAGAGAAGAGCAGTTAAAAGATCAAGAAACTGGTCCTATTCTGGAATGGAAAGAAAGAGGAGCCCGACCTGGCTGGAAGGACATTTCAGACAAGGCAGTGGGACTGAAGGCTTTGTGGGCACAATGGGATTCCCTTAGAGTAGAGGATGGACTGTTGAAAAGAGCTTGGGAAAGTCCAGACGGGAAGGAAATTTCTTTGAGATTAGTAATTCCCAGGTGTCGCATATCAAAAGTACTCCAGGAAGTACATAATGGAATATCTGGCGGACATTTTGGCATCAACAAAACTCTCACTAAAGTACGCGAACGATTCTACTGGGTGAACAGCCGCCAAGATGTGGAAGCTTGGTGCCGCAAATGTGAAGTTTGTGCGGCAAGTAAGGGGCCACGGACAAGAAGTAAGGGCCAAATGAAACAATATAACGTAGGGGCTCCTTTTGAGCGAATTGCGATCGATGTAGCTGGTCCATTCCCCGTGACAGATGATGGGAACAAATACATCTTAGTTGCCATGGATTATTTCAGTAAGTGGCCTGAAGCTTATGCCATACCCAACCAAGAAGCAGCCACTGTCGCTCAAGCTCTGGTAGATAATCTAGTATGTCGATTTGGCGTGCCCCTAGAATTGCATTCGGATCAAGGAGAAACTTTGAATCAGGGGTATTTCAGAAGATGTGTCGCTTACTGGGAATTCATAAGACAAGAACAACAGCCCTACATCCACAATCAGACGGAATGGTGGAGAGATATAATAAAACCATGGAGGAGCACCTATCCAAAGTGGTTGAGAAACATCAGAGAGATTGGGACCGTCACTTACCTCTTTTCCTTATGGCCTACAGGGCCTCCATTCATGAAACAACAAAACAGACGCCGGCTCGCGTGATGTTTGGACGTGAGATTAGACTACCATGTGACTTGGTGTTTGGCACACCAGATGAGGAGCGACTTTCCATAAATGACTACGCCGATGAAGTAGGTGAACGGCTAAGGAATATCCATGAGCTGGTACGAGACCGAGTTGCCATAGCAAGTGATCGCATGAAGGCTCGTTATGATCTTAAGGCGAATTCAGGAGGGTTCCAAGCTGGAGATTTGGTTTGGCTATATAACCCACAACGAAAGAAAGGCAGATCCCCGAAGCTTCACCCACCCTGGGAAGGTCCTTACACTGTTGTCACCAGACTAAACGACGTTGTATATAGAATTCAGCAAAGTCCAAAATCCAAGATGAAGGTGGTGCATATAGAGAGACTAGCCAAGTATGCAGGGAACAATGAATTGCCTGATCGGGACGTTCAGGCTTAAGGAGGGGGCAGTGTTACGCCACTGGACTGTGTAGACTGGTTAGATTAGGCTGGAATTGTACACGAACGGCCGGGAATATTCTGGAGTGCTCTAGACTGGGTCAATGGATGTATAAATAAGACGCACGGTGGGCCGAGATTTAATCTTAAGTTGAACGTGAGCGAGTACAGAAGAAATAAGAAAGAGACTTATAAGTGTTGAAGTGTGATTATAGTTAAGACAGTAATTAATCTATTGTTGTTAATTGTTAATTAGTAAATAAAGTAGTAAGTAAGTGTTACCTGGACTTTCAATCAACGAATCTACGAGAGAGGTGTTTGTGTGGATAGCAAACACGTAACAATACATTACTATCTGCAAAAGTTGCTCTGTAGAATATCTTCGGTTTTTTGTGAAGTATAACTTTAAGTATCCATTTTTGAGTAATTTTTAGATTTTTTAATTGACTATTATATGTTCCGCCCCATATTATGATACCATAGGTAAGTATAGATTCTACTAGTGATTTATATGCCATTTTTAATATATTAAATGGAAGAATATTACGTAATTTATAGAACACATAAACAAGTTTTCTTAATTTTGTAGTAAGGTATTCGGCGTGATTATTCCATTTAAAAGTTTCGTTTATTAAAAGACCTAGATATTTCACGTCTGTAGTATTATGAATTACATTTTGGCAAGTGCAGTTTATTAAGTCACATTTTGAATGATATTTTAAAGTGTCAATTCCAGGCAGCATTCTCGAACTGTTACTGAATGTAACAAACTTTGTTTTTGAGTAATTAAGGCTTAGTAGGTTATTGTCCATCCAGCGTTTGATTTTATACAACCCCTTTTCACTGTTCTTAACAACGTCAGACCAATCTATGCCATGGAATATTAATGCGGTGTCATCAGCATATGCTATGGTATCGCCACATATCTAATTCTAGCATATCATTTATATAAAATAAAAATAAGTGCGGACCTAAAACTGTTCCTTGTGGAACGCCATATTTTACTACCTCTGAGCTACTTATTGTATTATGAATTTTGACGAATGCTTTTCGGTTTGATAAGTAACTTTTGAACAGATCTAATGCTAATCCTCTAATTCCATATTTTTCCATTTTGTCTAAAAGTAATTCGTGTGATATACTGTCGAAGGCTTTAGCTAGATCTAAAAATATTCCAATAACTTTCTCATTTTTATTTAGGTATTCATGTATTTTATTTGAAAAGTAGAATAAAGCGTCTTCCGTGGAACAGTTTTGTCTGAAACCAAATTGCTTTGGTGATATTAGTTTGTGATGAATTGAATGAGCCTGGAGTCGAGAGACCATACATTTTTCATATATTTTAGCAATGTTACTAATTACTGAAATTGGTCTATAGTTATGTGTAATAAGTTTATCACCACCTTTAAATATTGGACTTATGAAGCTTGTTTTAATGATTCTGGGAATTGGCCATTTTGAAATGATAAGTTTATCAGGTATACCAGGATACAGGATATTATGTTTAATTAGTTTAAGTGTCTTTGTAGTTACTTTATCTATTCCGGGAGATGAATTATTTTTCAAGTTATCAATGGTTTTTAATACTTCATTTGTGGTAACTGGTCTTAAAAATATAGAGTTTTCAATTGTTTTCTTTTTATTTGAGATATTTAATGTTTCTGACAGAGGATTTGATGCTAGATTTTCACCTACACTAGAAAAATATTTTATAAAAATTTCAGAAACTTTCTTCGCATTTGTTTCAATTTCATTATTTTGATCATATATCTGGTAGTTGTTGTTATTATTTTCTGGCATCGAGTCTTTTATTATTTGCCAAACTTTTTTTGCAAGCTGATTTTTATAATATTGATTGATAATTTTGTATTGACCTTCTTCTTAGGTAGTCCCTATTCCTAATAGAATTTATTAATCCATCAGTTATCCATGGCTTTAAATTGTTGAATTTGTTTTTGACAATTATAGATTTTGATGATTTTTGCACTATCGTATGAATTTTATTAATAGAAATATTATAGCTGGCTTGTCTTTGAGTATAATTCATTACTTCTTGCCAAGTTTCCTGTTCTAATATATTCTTTAATTTTTCAAAATCAATTTTACTAATAACTTTATTTTTAACTCTTTATTACATGTATCATTATTAAGAAATGCTAAAACTACTGATGTGATGTAATGGTCGGTAATATCTGATTCAATAATTATAGGTTTTTTAGCAAAAATATTTCCATTGACCGTCCAGATATTTTTGAATCCATACTTTTCCAAGGCCTCTTTGGACTGCATTTGCTTTAATTAATGCCAATTATGTTTCCATATTGGGGTTTCTTGGAGCAAGAACTATAATCTGCTTTTTAAATTTTTTTCAATAACTTTAAAATAAAACCAGGAATTTGAAGGTCCAAATTATCACCCTACAAAATTTTACCGATTTTCTGGGTACTATAAATTAATATATCAGAAATCTTGTTGTTGAAGACCCCACACATAACAAACGACTCTTTTGTAATAAAACATTTTATTTATTAGAAACGCGTTTAAAAGCGTTCTGGTTATGGTGATATATAACGTTACTTGTATGTGTGTGTGTATATTGTGATATAGTTTACATAGTTGTCGCTTTTTCGGCAAAGATAAAAGAACGGCGGCAGTTTGTAACAGAGAACACATGGCTGCCGTGTCAAAACATCCACAAACTCACTTTTCGATATCGATACTTAAACAACTCTTATTGCTTAACTTTTAAACTGGATGGATCTATCAGCATACCTCCCTGGGAGTATAAATGTCGGCTTCTTCTGTTCCTGTTACTACACTGATAGGCCATGCAGAAATATTAGATAACAGACGACACCTAAGAGTGGGTGGCCCACTTCATCACGTTAATTATTTTACGAAAAACACCCTTTATTTTTCATATAAATATCTTTTTTTTTCGTGGGCGGTAATTCAACGTGTTTGTAATAAATAAGACTTAATTGAACGAAAAATTTTTAATGGATTTTAAGAGCACTTCAGGCATTTATTAATTCTAGTCCAATTAGCAAAAGATAATACTTGTTTTTCCACTCTTTTAAAAGGGTTGTAGATAAGCCATTTCTCTCTGCTGAGGGAGGTCTCAATTATATCTGTCACTGAGATTATCTACTAAGCGTCGCTCAAATATGTATTCTAACTGACGTGTATCAAAAATAAATTTTGTATGCATTGAAATCAGTTTAAAATTGTTTTATTATTTATTATTGATGAAAGAATTTAAAAATACAATCAATTAAAATTAAAACATTCAGTGACTAAATAAATAATAACTCATTAATACAAAGGATCTACATGATATAAACTGTATCCAGATACCTATTCAAGGTAGCTCAAAAGTTGCTATTTAATTTTAACTGTACGGCACAAAGAAATCTATTATATATCAAAGCAATTACTAGTTTAATTATTATTGTTTCAATAATATATCAATTGTAAACCAAGAACAGATATATTTTCGATTTTCATTAGTGCTAGTCTTTAAGTCAATATAAGGCTGATTCTTTCGAAGTACAAGTATGTATTAAATATACTCTTAATAGTACACTTCTTTCGAAGTGCTGTTAACCGTGAGGTAAATTCTTATTTAAATGTTTTTCTTGACATAAGAATACTATTTTTGGAGTAAAACTACAAACAACTTTGCTGGAAGAATTATACATACTATTAATCCAATAACTGTTATCCTTGATTGAATACTTACTAATCTCAATGTGAAGTGTTCTAATATTGGAACAAGTGAATCGTACAGTGGTGGGAGGTAGAAAGCTATGCCTTTGCCAAACAAAGACGACATACCTTACCTACTACGCGTCAAATTGTGTGCTGTACTTTGCTCATAAATGTTGATTATTATGAAATAATTTATATTTGTAAAGTTACACTTGAAAAAGAAGTATATGAACATTATGAACTGTGAAATAGAAGTTAGTGTGTCTACGATAGCAAGTTGGGAATTGGAGTCCTTAATTTCAATATTAGAAGGTAATTTGAATAGTGGTGAGAGGTATGAAACTTCTGTATGGTCTAAATGCTACTATCCGACCGAGCATCATAGATGTCTCTGTGACGGATGCGACTGGTGCAAGTACCGAGAGCGGTGACCTCTGGCCTAGGTGGACTAAACTACTGTTATTTAAAATGATTTGAAGGAAACAACTACATCATGGTTTAAAGGTATAATCCAATGCAGGTCGGGGTATTTGCCCGCTGAGTAGTTGTTTCCTTCAAATCATATTAAATTAAATTAGAAGGTAAGTTTAATAATTCTGGTTTTACTGCATGCAAGCTATTTTAATTTCGTTATACTTTACAAGAATACACAACGTCACTAAATTGTAGGTGGAAAGGTATTCATCTGAAGTTTAATGGTTGTGTATATATTTCCCAAGTTATTTTCTTTTTTGATAATTTTTGCTTGTGTATTATATACAACTTATAGTCAAGATCTGCATTTTTATTGTAGTGGCGTTTTATTATACAATACATATACAGCGTGACTGGTAAGTCGGCCTATTCCTTTGAGGATGGGTTAGTAGAACCCGTTTGCAATTGATTTAGAGATCTAATAGTTTTTGAGATACTGTCACATGTGACAAATAATCATTTCTTAGTGTAGTTTCTGATGGCACCTGAACATTGCTATACTGCCCACTAATACACAAAAATTGTGTAAATGGTATATTATCAAGTTTTATCCACGATATATTACACTCAACCATCATTTCCACTAAATCTAAGTTAAAATTTCTTTGCCTCTCACTATCAGCAACACCACCACTCACACACTTTTTATGAGGAAATGTGTTTTTTTAGTGTTTACTTTGAAGTTGCACGGAAGCACTTTTTTACAACTTGTACCTTTAAATTGAATTGGGATTTTAAGAAAGTTTAACCTTCATTGTCTTTAATTTTGTACTCTGTATGTACGTGTTATCCACATAGGTGTTTTAGGAACACTATTTATATAAAGGTATTTATGGGTAGTTGGCGTAAACGTAATAGAAAAGCGACCTCGCAATCGATTGTTTTTATAGCAGCAAGCCGTCCAATTACCTGATAAAAACCTTTAAAGTTTTGTTCCCATTTTTATAAAGAAAACATATTTATTGCATAATACCCATATACGTAAGAATATTTTATCATTTAATATTGTTCGGGAATGTTTCATTAGCTGCTTAGAATATAAAATTCTATCTACATACATAAGTAAGTTAAAGACATTTCCGAAATTTATTGCTGTTTATAGACCCCCAGATTTGACAAGTATAAAAATAAAACTTTTTTGTTTTTTTTGTTTTTTTTGTGCATACGTTTCACTTTATCATCTATCATGTTATACAAATTTCTGTTTCTCTGTTGTTTGGGAATGTTTAAGTAGGTATTTCCAATATAATATTATGTCTGCATAAATTCCGTCATTGGGAGCCGATGCCTCCGTTCGATCTCTAGTCATAATAGAATGAGTTTGTAGATTTTCATGCCAAACATTCTTCTGACTCATGGTCATGAAGATTAGTTTTAGAGTAAACTGTTATTACAAATTGCTTGTGCCCGAGGCGATTTCAAGTAAAAAATGTAATTATATAATTAATTAATTTCTACGTATTAATTCTAGTATCTAAAACCGGAAAACCGGTTTTCTAATTTGACAAATTTGACCAAAAAACCGGTTTTTAAACCCAGTTTTTAAAAACCGGCATATCCTAGTTTTCACAAGAATGAAGAAAACATATGCACATAAAAAAATTTAGAATAACGATATGTCCAAAAAAACGCATTTTTGGAGGCCTAAAAACCACCAATCGACAACATAAACACGTACCATATATTATTAGTCACACCACAGATTTAATACGAGTCACACTACGATCATATGGATTTTGATTTTTTTTTTCTAAAGTAAAATTACAAATTTCTCTTTATAGATGTTATAACTAAAAAAAACTTCGATTTAAAATACACATTTTGCAGGAAAGGTTATATTAAATAAAATTATAGATACAAAAGAGTATCTCAATAAGTTTGGCTGAAATTTTTTTTAATATTTATAAAGTTATATGTACTAGCAGAAGTGAAATTGAAGTTGTAAGAAACGCTGTGCAAGAATATTTAAAGGTTTTTTTCACTGCTTGCTTTTATTTGAGCAATCGTATAAAACGCAGTTGGATGTGAACAACTCAATACTATACAAACAGCAGTACCAAAACTGCATTATATATAACCTTAAATCAAATACATCTCCACAAAAAGTATGAAAATTTTGGGTACCTTTGAGTATTTATTTAGAATTGTTTTTAGCTTTTTATTTTACTGTCAAATTTAAAATATGCATGATGTGTACAATGAAATATTATTTATATCAATATACATCTGTGGTATCTCTGGACAAACCCATCAGGTGTATGTGATACCAGCGGGTGGGTGTAATGTAAAAATAAGTTAACACCATATTAATATGTTCCAAACACGAAACATTCACATATCTAACTCAGCGCGGCAAGGTGTATTATTTGTATCCACCTGGCCCAGCCGCAGCTACCTCTCAACACCTACACCTACAGAACATCATCATCAACTTTATACTACCCCCTACATGGTTAAGAATTTACTACTTCTTTATATTGCGGATTAAATTAACACACATATCTCATTTAAGCAGACATATCACACATTCACAAGGTCGTTGGACATGCCGCTGCTTCAGAAATTTAGCCAATTTACATATCTCATCACCATTAACGTCAGAAAACTTATTTCGCACAGTTTTATTTATACTTAGCTAAAAATTCTTTTGTGTCATAAATACTTATCAACTTTTGTTCAAACATGATTTCCGATAAAAGGTTTGTATTAAATAATTTGCATATTCGATGGTAAATGATAAAGCTCTTCTCTTTGTTCAAAAAAAGATATATGAGTGATGATAAATCAAATAGATTATTATTGTAGACAATTATGTGAAAACTTTATCGTTTGTTTATATTTTTATTTTCCAACATACTAACCAACAAAATAATCCAATTACGGAATTTCAGATAACAAGTAGAGCGTGGCAAATCTAACGCTGGTCGTAGACGTATGTACGTAATCGGCAAACACTATATGCGCGCATGTAGCAGATATGATTGAAATCTCTGAGAACCGTATTCCAATCTGCTTAAGTATTTCGTCGCGACCGTATAAACTGATAAATGCATCGGTACATGACGAAAAAGTTTGATTTTGTTTTTCAACGCAGAAAACAAATGCTATGGTTTAACTTACATGAAAACGAATGCAGCACATTTCCCGTTTAAAACTTTTTAACTTCTCTCTAAGAAAATTGAAAATTTTCAGAAATCGGGAAGTTATTGGTTTCACCCCGGTTTTTGAAAATCGAGTTTTGTCAGATCTCGACGTTTTGAGGTCCTAAGAAGCTATTCTGACTATTCTCCTTATAAAACAATGTCGATAGTCGTAAACCGCATCAAAATCGGTTGATTCGTTCGAGAGATATCAATTACGAAAAATTCGCAAATAAATGTTTTTTTGAAATAACATTCAAAATTCCTGTCAGATCGATTTTTGGTACTAAGATAACTTTTTTTACTTAAAAACGGCGTTGAATGCCGTAAACCGCATCAAGATCAGTTGATTCGTTCAAGAGATATCGATTACGAAAAATTCGCAAAAAAGTGTTTTTTTTGAAATAACATTCAAAATTCCTGTCGGATCGATTTTTGGTACTAAGATAACTCTTTTTTACCGAAAAAACTGCGTTAAATGCCGTAAACCGCATCAAAATCGGTTGATTCGTTCAAGAGATATCAATTACGAAAAATTCGCAAAAAAAATGTTTTTTTGAAATGACATTCAAAATTCTTGTCGGATCGATTTTTGGTACAAACATAACTCTTTGTAGTTGAAATATTGCGTTGAATGCTTCAAACTGCATCCCGATTGGTTAATTTGTTTAAAAGATATCGCAGTTCAAAAATTACAAAAAAAAGTGTTTTTTTTAATATAACTTCGAAATTTTTCACCTAATCGTAGAGCTCAAAAATGTATGTGTATAATATTTTGAGCTCGGAGAGCTCAAAAGTTAACTAATATGTATATTTTTGAGCGCTTTAAGCTCGAAAATTGCGGGAAGTTTTAGGTACGGCCTGCAGTCTCCAATCATTTCTCTAAAAGTTATTAAAATTTTTGTGTCGAAACGCACCGAAAAAGGCCAATTTTGGCGTTCGCGCATTGCCTTGTTACCCCATATATTTGATTTTTTTTTCTACGGAAACGGTTTTACGTACGAAATTTTTTAAAAACATTTCTTATTTTTCTTTCTCTTTTTTGGGACTTATTTACCATATGAATTATTCTTCTTTACCTAAAAAATAAAGTTAGTTACCCAGTATGTTATTGGAAAAATAAACCTCGGTGCTTCTGACTTTACGTCAAAACACCCTTAGTCAAAGGGTGGTTTTTGACAACTAATATGAGACACAAAAATAATAATATAGTAGCACGGCATTAGCTGAACACGCCATAAATAATTCACACAATTTTAACTTTCCGGATACAACCATACTGCATAATGAAAGAAATTCCAAAAAACGCATGTTTCTGGAAATGGCCGAAATACAAAACAACAAAAAAAACAGTAAATTATCAAACAGATATAGAAAATCTAAGTAGCATATATCGCTATCTTATTCAATAGTAACAATTTTTATACATCCTGTATATGTGCTAACTGCAAAATCTCTTCTCAACGGCTATCCAGTATCAAGAGAATTGTTTCCAATGACTCTGTCACTCGGACCATCAATATAAGTATACTATCAGCTGTTATAATTACCTACTCTTAAAAAGAACACATCAACGATGACACCAAATATTGATCATTCTCTGCCTAACTCGTCGAACTACACGTACAACACATACATACCTACCAAATAAAAAAATGATGAAAAACAAAATAAGACCAGCCCATATAATGAAATTAAAATAGAAAATTTATATTAGGTAAGAAAACACTTTTTTAGGTATGTATTCTGTCACTAATCTAATTTAAGATTTATGTAAAACTATTATTTTTAGCTTTTAACCTTTGAAAAAGTCCGAAAACTCGGACGAAACGTAGGATAAATTATCCATATACCTGGCTGGAAGTCCTCTAAAAATAAAAATAGGAAATAAAGTTTTTTCCGTTTTTTATTGAAGAAATAATAACTCCCTAACGTTTCGAAACACGATTCTGTTTCCTTTTTCAGAGTTATTTATCTAGCGTCAAGCGTGAAACTTGACACATATATTATTTGTTTAATATGTAATATCCTTTACATAGAACAGTTGATACTTAAAAATTATACAATATTAATTTTGTTCAATTCTTCTTTTAACATCGGTAACCACGTTGTACCAAAATCTACATAGTAATAGAAAAAACATGTTTCTTCATTTAATTATATTATTGCCGATTCCTTAATTTTTCTTTTTTTCTGTCCGCTTCTTTCATTAAAATTTTTACCGAATCCCAGTTTATTATATGTCCATTTTCCCAAGCATGTTCGCAAATTTTCGATTTTTTCAATTTCACAATTTCTAATATAACTTTACACTGAGGGGTCTGGATGACTCTCCCACATGCACAATCAGAATATAATAAAATATGCACAGTGTTCCATTTAGAAATTCTAAATTGATAATCAATGTTCGTCAAAATAATCCCATTTACTTCATAAGTGTGCTTTAAATTTGTGGGGGATTTGTTAAGAATTTGTCTTTCACTTTTAAAAGTCTTGTCAGAGTGTGGGGGAGGGAGGGGAAGTGTATAAAGTGTCCAATGTAATTCCAAAAAAATAAAAATTTTGTTTAGAATAATAAAAAAATGTCTCTAAAATTAAATTAAAATTTCTTGTAAAAAAATCCAATGAAATTCTAATATAATAGTAAATATTTTGTTCTGAAAATATGTATTAAAAAATTAATAAAATGGTCCGAACCATTCTAAGGAATCATACCGGTTGATATAGCAATGGGGGTAGTTTGGATTTGATTTTCTTTATTAAACATGCTGAACGCAATTTTTCCGTAAATCAGTATTGTCGGGGGTCATTTTTACTTATTTTATAAGATCAACTACTACCGCGCTTAACGTTGGAGAGTCATTACATTTTCGCAAACGATCTTTTAAAGTCGCCCAAATCATCTCGATAGGATTAAATATGCAATAGTACGGAGGTAAGGCAAAAGTGTATGACCGTGTATATTGGATAAGTTATCAACATATTCCTTTTTTGAAATTCTGTTCTTTTATTCTTTTCATAATTGCGCTTTATTGGAATTTTACAGGAATTTCCATATTTTTTTCTCTCATGAATTTTAAAATGTCTTCCTTTCTTGTACTGATGTTTGGTATTTTATTTAATATTTGCGAGTGAAAGAAGCATTTCTAACAGTTCGATTTAGGCGGAATTTTGTAAAAGCTGTTCTGAAAACCTTTGTACATATATAAATTATACGCGTCATTTTTGGTACATCATCATATTTTTTAATTTCATATTTTTCCTTACCTATTTGTACCGTGATAACCCCTTTTTAATTACTACACGAAAATTTTGATTTGATATTTTAATTAATTCGTTAATACGTCTTATCTTTACATTTTTCACGATTTTCCTTTTTAAACCATTTTAAAATAATCGTTACTTTGTACTGTAATCTTTATTTTGAAACCTAAAATCGGCCTCGACACAGGTAAAAAACTATACAACTTTGATTAATTAAAAGTCGATTAAAATTGCGACCAACATCCCCTAATCCCAACCTAGTACTTACTTAGTTAAAATAATATAATATTTCTAAATTTTAAAATATTAATAATATATTTTAAATTAAATATTTTGCTATAACAAAAATATATATTTCGCTCACTGGAATGTATAAAAACTAGTATCCAGTCCAGTATATATATTATACAAAGACAACCGACCCACCACCCCCAAACCAACCCCCCACCCGCACAACTCACAAAACCCCGTTATTCTATACGAGTTTTTTTATAGTAGTGGCCTGTCCGTTTTATTATCTTTAAACACGTGCAGTCGTAGATGGTTCATTCAGGTTGATTACATTGTTGGACTCCCTGACAATTTAACTACATCTCGCTTGCTAAAATAGGAAATTCAATTAAGTACAGTCCTGTGCTTTAAAACTGACCAATTTCAATTGACTTCGTATAAATTTTAAATTTTATTCCAATTTTTTAAAAATAGCGGGCTGATACATGATCTCCGTAACACCCGGTATAGGACAATTTTTGTTATTTTTATAAGATTTTGTTTTGTTCTGTGAAGTAACTATTACATGTATAACAGGGTAGCACAGAAATTATATATTATCCAATTAATAAATGTTCTTAATTATACCGATAATTATGAAACTATTATTTTTTTTATTTTACAGCTAAAAATTTAGACTAATGATGAAATAATTAAACATTGATTTGGTCGTATTACTTATCCAAATCGTTCTCATTTTTGTTCTTTCATTCTAAAGATCTCTTGTGTCCTTTAGAAGAATGTGCTGTGGCAAATGATACTGCACTAAATATTTCCGTTAGATTAGTCAAGAATAGTTTCCCAAACAGAACAGATAGTTTATTGTCTACGTGTAGTAAGTAGCCGAAATCAAATTGACGTACATAAGCTTACTAGAACAACAATTCGACCCCTTGTTCACTACAATTACCGAAAAATATCGAATTACCAGAAACTTGTAGATCAGATAGATTGTTCATGTTCGTACGGTTCATTGTAGTAGATGTTAACTGGATAAACGGTATACCTTCTATAAAAAGGCTAGTTTTTATTACATTGTTACGTTGTTGCATCTAAAAGAACAACAAAAGAATTTATGCTCGTATTTATTCTCTATCGAAAATGTATTAGGGGTACAAATATAAGACCAAGTATGTTTCACAACATAGGTATGTTAATTTGTTTGCGATACGATCTTGCATGCAGTTCAATAATAAATATTTAAATAATATTTTAACGACGTAAAACATGCAAATCATACAGCGTTTATATTTACGAAATATAAACATAAAAATGTTTACCAGCCAAAAACTTTATTGATGTTTGTGTCTGTGATTAAGACAGCGTTAATATCTACCATACAATAATTAAAAGTCAGTTTTGAAGTATTTCTGTCGATGATATTGTGAATTAAAAATGAAAAAAGAAATGGGATACCCTAAAAATGGGGTATATACTATATAGAGATAAATCATTGAATATAGACATTTTAAAAGATAAAATATGTCAAATAATAGAAACATTAAATGATAATCATGACAGTTTTCCAAAACCATGGACTAATTTAGATAAAAGGATCAATCTTTGCGTGCCAAATATTTGAACATAATATGTTGTAATTTAATATAACTTTAATTTAAATGTTTTGTTATAATAATTAAGTTTTGTAATTGTTTCATTGTTTTATTTTGTTCATGTAAAAAAAAGAATTATACAATATAAAGTGTAAATATTAATTGTTTTTATTGTTTATTACAAAAATAATGGAAAACGTAAAAAACGGTTAATAAAATATAACAACTCCATTTATTTAAAGAAAAATGCATTATATATATACAGGGTGTCCCAACCAAAAGTAGGCACCCTGAATAACTTTGGAGATAAAATTTTTTTGAAAAATTAGTGAAACACGTCGACCTTGTTTCCAATGGGGACATATTTTAATGTAATACTTGTATACCTATCATCATCCCTCTACCCTACACAGCCATCCCCTAAAAAAATCAAATGGCAAAGAGGATTCAGTGATACATCTATTGAAAGGTCTTTCAATTCTCTATATAACTGTGTATTTTTTTAAACTTTTATGGATTCGTTCCTGAGAAATAATTGTTTCATTATTTTAGGTTCTGGAAATAAAAATAAAAGAAGCAGTTTAAATTATTGTATGTATTGTTCAAAATGACCCCCACCGACTTCCATATAGTAATATAATCTGTCTTGAAATTATGTACGAACATTTCTGAACACATCTGGAGTCAATAAACGGCATTCTCGAACAATTCTTTCATGCAACTCTTCCAGAGATGTGAGTTTTGTTGCAAATAACTTCGATTTCAAATGTCCCCACAGAAATAAATCCAAGGGAGTTAAATCGGTGACCTAGCGGGCCACTCCACAAGACCTCTTCTTCCAATCCGTCGCTCAGGAAACCGATTATCCAAAAATTTATGTGGGGATGCTCCATCCTGTTGAAAAAATAGTTCGCCCTCTAAAAGATTATGTCTTCTTCGAGGATTTGGGTAATCATTGGGTCGATGTTATTTTCTAACAGATCGAGGTACCTTTCGCCATTTAAATTGTCAGGAATAAAAAACGGTACGACAATATGATCCCCTAAGATACCAGCACAAACATTTAACTTGTGAGGCCTTTGGGTATGAGTTTCCATGAATAAATGTGGATTGGTTTCACTCCAATACCTACAATTTGTGCCTGTTTACATCCCCATTTAACTGAAATGTCGATTCATCAGAAAACACGTATTGTACAGTAGAATGGCATTACCGTTTAATTGTTCCCTAAAAATCTCACAGAATTCAAGCCGACGATCAGGTTCATCTTCGTTTAATTCGTGTACCAATTTAAATTTGCATGGATGAAATTTGTGGGCCTTTACAAATCGATGAACACTGCTTCATGATACACCGGAAGCCTCAGCTACTTTCCTGATCGATTGAGTATTATCCATTTACAAATGACCCACAACTGTCACTTCGACTGCTTCATTCCTAATCGGTCGCTGAGGTTCATGCTTTTTGTTTCCTACAGAATCTGTTTCCATAAATTATGTCAATAATTGTAAAACATACTGAGAACCAACCCTTCTATCTGGGTGATTTCTATTGAATATGCGCTCCGTAGCTCTAGCACAATTATCGTTTTTAAAATAAATGCTGACAATTTCTATTTTCTCCTGAAGGATATAAATCATTTTGAGAACTCACTCTGGTAAAATGTATCTCGATTTAAAATTGGTTGTGAACAAATTAATGTTCAAGGACTATCAAATACTAAACGGACAAGGAAAGTGTTTTTTGTCGAAAAAACTCGTGTTGATTTTAGAGCACTAAAGAATGTAGTATTTTTTATAAATTCCAATACCTAGTGCCGTGTATTTTAGATTTTTTAAACAATTTCGATTACAATACACGGTTATGTAGGGAATTGAAAGACCTTTCAAAGGATGTATCACTCGACCCCCCCTTGCCATTTGAATTTTTTGAGGGGGTGGCCGTGTAGGGTAGAGGGATGATGATATACAAGTATTATATTAAAATATGTCCCCCTTGGAAACAGGGTTGACGTGTTTCACCAATTTTTTAAAAAAAATTTATCTCCAAAGTTATTTAGGGTGCCTGCTTTTGGTTGGGACACCCTGTATATATTAAATGGCAAACTGACTGATTTCTTAAAATCTAAAATCTTCTAACATTGTAGTTAAAATGTTAATATCTTCGAAATTTTAAGAGGTAAATATTAATATGTAAATATTTCTGAAAAGCTCTTTTCAAGGATTTTCATATGGTGTAAAAATATATAGGGTATTCCATTAAAAAAATATAAGTTTGCATTTATACCCACATAGATACGCAAATTTTGATACCACCATAGAAAATTTGAGAAAATCTCACATAATAGCCATATTTCACAATTATCATTATATTTTGGCGTATATCATTAAAATTCATTTAAAATCGAAATTAAAAAAAAATGACCCTGTACATCGAGGATTTTGTGTGGGAGGGACTACACATTTAGAGACAACGGACAGACATCCAATATCCCAATATGCTAATATTAATTTTTTATTTAGAAAAAATCCCAGCTTCTCGTTCTGGTCGAACACAGGACTCTGAGGTGTCAAATCTCCTTACCGCACGACCACGAAACCACAATGAACTACTGGTTATTGAATTTTAAATTTACAACATAGAGTTTTTATAATTGCTATTATAAGTAAAAACGTACACGTGTACGGAATGGAATATATTTGTTTATTAATGTTAAAGTTTCTATTAACAATATATCAAATGATCTGTAGTGTTGTATTATATATCTTTAAATAATACAATCGAACTAAGAATGTGTTAACAAAAATAATTTTCTTTAAAATGTATTATTTAAAAATCAATGCAATATTGACATATGGGTGATAATGAATATTAGGTGGGGTTGATAGACCCATGCCTGTCTGGGCATTTTGGACAGTTTATTAAAGCATGCGGCAACAAGGACACACCAGAATGTCTTTCGCATGCGTCTTACTAATCACGGTCTGATTGAGTTTAAAACTCACTTAAAGAATACAGATTGGAGTGTCTTCTGTAATACAATCTACAATGCTTCTTATTTGTTGGAGTTTCTGGTGTACAAATTCAACTTATTTGCAAATCTTTCCTGTAAAAAAATGTTATTTAAACAGAGAACGGCAAATAAATTGGTATAATGACTTATTACGTAGGAAAAGAGATATATTCTCCTCTGTTAAATTAATTTGTGATGTTACTGGAAACTCTGATTATTACCATATATATAATGCATTACATAAAGAGTACAACGTTGATAAGAAAATTGCAAAAAAATGCTTATAATGACATTATTAATGATTCTGATAACAAAGCAAGAGACACTTGGAGAATTCATAACCTTAAGATAAACAAAACTTGTTAAAATGCCTCAAACTCAGATATCTTCCATGATACTTTTAATAGTTACTTCATATCGGCTGCAGAAAACTTAGTAGTAGTAGAATTTCTGTCTAATTTACACCAAAATTGCAACACTGACACTTTAAATAATTTAAATACACCCTATTTTTCATTTCTTTTATTTCCAGTAACTGATTATGAGGTAAGAATAGCTATAAAATTCCTAAAAAATTCAAATTCTCTTGATAATTATGAATTTAATGCAAAAATAATTAATATTGCAGACGATATCATTGCAACTCCAATAGCACTTTTCAATGTCTGTATCGCGGAAGGAATATTTCTGGATATATTTAAATGTGTCCGTGTTATACCGGTTTTTAAAAAGGTGGATGATTCCTCCATTAACAACTACCGTCCCATATCTATTCACCATCCATTTGGAAAGGTATTTGAGAAAATACTAATAAAGAGACTGACAAATTACCTAGAAAGTAATTCGCTTCTTAGCACAAGTCAGCACGGTTTTCGTTCAAGAAGTTCAACAACTCAAGCAGTACTCAAAGTCGTGAGTGATATCGTTGTGGGCCTTGAGGAGGGTCGTCGTACAGCTGTCACACTATGCGACCTTACCAAGGCCTTTCACTGTGTCTCTCACGAGAGATTAATAAAGAAGATGTTACTAGTTGGAATTAGAAGATTGCCCTCTTCCTTTTTGAATCCCATATAAACAATCTTAAAAAATGCGTATTCATAAATAATAGTAATTCGAACTTTTTAAATATCACTTATGGTATACCTCAAGGCCCTGTCTTGGGCCCCTATTGTTTCTAACCTATGTGAACGATTTTTCACAATTTATGGAACCAAATAAATGTATACTGCTTGCAGATGACACTACTCTATGCTCAGATTGTAATATTGATAAATTATTAGAGTACTCCTTAAGTAATGATAAACAGGCTCAAAACTGGTTCATATTATTACCCTAATGGTTAGGGGATGCGATGGGTACTCCCAGGAAGGCAATAAATGTTTATTATAGTGTGCCGTCAGATAATGGAGGCCGACGACACACTCTAGCTAGCTCTGCGTGTGTGAGGGAGGTTCGTGCTCTGTGACTAAATAATTTTGCTGACCAAAGTTTAAAATAAAAATTATTTCCAACCCTTGAGATGCTACCGATCACTCGATATCCCACATATAAAAATCCTCCTCCTAAATATTCTTCTACAATCATTTTTTTTTTAACAAAACAACCAACCACTGGACTATAGACGCAATCTTTGCATTATTGAACGAACTATGTAAATTATCATTGAACTGATATAGAGTAACCTATTTATCAATAGCCACTAGATACTGGATATTGACTTTTAAGCGAGGCAACTCCTAAAATACTGATTTACTAGATAAATATAATTACCGGAAAATCGACCTGTAACAAACAACATTAAATAATCTTAAACTCAATGATGAGAAAACACAAAAACCTATTATATCCTCTAACAAAAACATAACTAAGGGTGATCATGTGAAACTATTAGGTATTTACCTGGACGATAATTTTAATTGGTTAAATCATATCGAATACCTAAATAAGAAGCTCTCAAGCACTATTTTTCTTCTCAGGAAACTAAAGTGCATTGTTGACTCTGATATATTAAGAAAGACTTATTTTGCTCTTTTCGATTTCAAGATGTGTTATGCAATTGTTTTATGGAGGAATTCCTACCATGCATTAAAGGTGTTTCGCCAATAAAAAAAGCTGTAAGGATTCTTTTAAGTGCTAATTTTATAGAACACTGCCAACCTATATTTATTAAATTAGGCATAATGCGTCTTCATTGTTTATATATTACAGTCTGATTGAAATTTATAAGGATGCATCCAGTTTCACTACCCATTCTGACTTTCATGAACACACGTTCTGCAGCACTCCTTAAAAACCATTACTATAGATTAACATTAAGTGTCTAAAACTCCCCAACTTAAAATTATACAATAATCTACTTTAAGAACTTAAGGAGTTATCTCTATTAGCTTTTAAATCAAAAATCAAACAATTTATTTTAAAATATTGCTTTATCTACATACTCCCTATAGTAAAACGCTATTGAATATTGATATGCATACACTTACAGAATATCGTTCCTTTTAACATGATTTCTATATGTATGTTTAATAATGATCTTTACTGTTGTTTTTAACACAAGTAATTCGATGTATGTAACAATGTTATGTATCATTATAATTTTATATCTATATATGTGTGTATGTATATGTATGTTAAGGGCCTAGTCGGGAAAAAGATTCGGATAGCTGTGTCAATCTCTAGATAGTTTTTATACATGCGCCGCTGAATAATTTTGCTCTTGACTATACCTTCACTGGACATTTTATCCACCGACTTCATTGAGGCAGTGCTGCCATTATAGTACAATTCTACTATTTACAGTACATTTTTGCTTGAAAAGTACGACAGTACATTTACGTGAAAAGGATATAATTTCTAGTACATTTCATAAAATTTCCCTACGATAGTACTTCTATGGTACATTACAGAACTTTTTTAAAATATGAGCTTTAAAAGTATCAATTTATTTATCGATCGAGAATCCATGGATGGATGGCACCACATAAAATTAGTTCAAAGTATCGCATTCAAAATATATAAAATTTGATTCACATGTATCTCTACACTTACACATTCCTGTTAGAAACCACCGTTCCTTCGGTATAAGGATCAGGTATTGGGGTTAGAGTCACCGCAGAAATAGTAATCGGACATGCAAAATTCATTTAACATTCTAGTGAATAACTTAGAATAATAATACGTTCTTTATCTCCATCTCTTTCCACTCATGTAATTAAAAAGAGACGGTGAATAAATTAATGAATATAGTACATTACAGTACATTTTCACTGACATAAATAGTACACTCGAATGAAAGCTCGTGGCAGCACTGCATTGAGGTGCGATTCCCGATAGAGGCAACACTTCCTTGCTCCATTTGTAGTGACAAAGATACTTATTTAGAAAATTCATTTTAACCAAACAGTACGGAATAAAAATTTGAAACTTGCTGAGCATAATTATGAAGATTCATTCTAGAAGACATGCATGCATTTTATCTCAAATTTTACCAATTGATATCATAATTCAGGAGCTAATCACGTTCAAATTTCACTTATATTTACAGTATAAATTTTCCCTACATAAAGTGAAAATTAATTAAAATAGATATACATGTACCCTCTAGTACACTTTCAACTACTGATCCTCCAAATTTGGTGTAATTTGACCAAACCGTATGGAAGAAATAAATTTTGAAAAAATTACCTTACAAACACTGGTTCGATTAGCCCTCTTAATATTTCTATTGTGTATTATACTGTATCTATATTTTTTATTTTTTAGATGGCACCATTATAAATTTTCGCTAACTAGTAACTAGCTAGCTATGTATTTTATGACTTCTACAAATGTTCTGTAACATACACGTGGTTAAATAAAGGCTATCTATATATCTATCTACCCATGCAAGAAAACAAATTGAATATCGCATCTTGAGAACAAGTTAGTCATTCCGACGAAATGAAACAACTATGAAGTTATTGAAAACAATAAAGATACTTTGTCTGCTTAAAATAGTCTTGTACAAGATACCAACGGCCACACACGTAATATCCAAGTGTGCTGGAATTAATTTCTGGTTCCGAAGAAATCCAAGCAGCTTGGACGGGATTCCAACCGGGAACTCCGATTTAAGATAATTAGAATATGTTTTCCCCATTGATTATACACTGATGTAAGTAACTTTTATCTAATTTAACTGACCTTACCAATAGCGTCAACTCGAAAATGAAGCCACACTGTATACCATTTTCTGTAAAGTAAAAGTAAATATTTCTATGGAATAAAAATATTTTGTAAATATACGTAAACATTCATTCGCAATGTGCAAAAGCATAATCTTATTCTTTGTTAGTACTTCACAATATTCTGTTATTTTGATAAACAGACCGCCAAGAAGTAGCTTTTCCGAAAGAATAAACAGCTTCTTCCGGCCTAAGGGAAAAATTTCGATACTACAAAGTCGGCTTGCACTAATAGTATTATTATTATAAAAGCGGTGGGCCTTTGATCAAATAAGGAGATTATATTTTGAAAATTAAACTAAATGTACAGTACCTTGTCAATGAGACTTGTGATCTGTATATAGAATTAGTCATGTAGTTTCTGAAATGAATGCCCACTTTTTAAACTATCTAAGCCTGCAGTTGTATAAACAAGTTAAAATTCTGAAATTAGGCAATTTTAAAATTTTAACAAGAGTTAAATTTACAAACAATTGAATTACTGTCCAAAAAATATTCATTTATTAATACCAAATAGGACAATACGGCTATAACCATCCTTGTAAACCTAATATGATAACAGTAATAAATACTTATTACTTAGCTTCTTATAATATTTTATACAGTTTTTTGGGAATTTCGGTCAGACATAACTAATTATATTTTTCTTATACCGTTTTGGTTTATTACACCATCATGAGGGAACTACAATTAATACAATATTTTAAAAACACAGTTATAGTTATTTTACATTAGTTATTTACTAACACTATTAATTATTAGGTGTTTGTTTTAAATTTCGTTACAAATTTTGTTTATGTTACAGAGATAACGTTCGCATTGATATAGAAAATTTAAGGGAAACCTATTTTAACTTGATTGGGGTACAGTTGATTTCAATAAAAACTGTTACACTTTCTTTTAGCTATGTAAATCATTCGTTCTTTGATTGATATTAATAATCTTACAAATATCACTTTGACGTTAATCAGTGGCGTCATTATTAAAAATGGTTCGACATCTAACAGATATTCAAAAATTTCGAATTGTTTCTAAAATTGAAGATGGTTGGTCCATAAGAAGACTTGCTGCTGAATACAATGTGGGGAAAACCACAATAATGAGTGTTAAAAAACAATTGGAAACCAACCAAACGGTATCCCGTAAACTTGGTTCCGGTAGGCCCAGAAAGAGCAATAATCAAGAAGATGAAAATCTTATAAATTACCTAATAGAAAACCCTTTTCAGACTGCAGTAAATGCAATTTCAGAGACAAATTTCCCTGCTTCGGTATCTACTACTTGCAGAAAAATAAAACTACAAAGCGACTTGAAGAGTTGTTCAGCGGCTAAAAAATACAAACTTTCAGAAGAAAAGAAGCAGAGTAGGATTATTTTTGCACTCAACTATATAATCAATGATGAAAACTTCTGGGGACAAGTTGTCTTTTCTGACGAAAAGGTTTTTAAATCCTGTAACGATGGACATGTTCGCGTATATAGGGCCTCCTTCCACTAGATACGACGAAAAATATACTTTCGATCCACAAATATCAGAAAGGTTTTCAGTCAATGTCTGGACTTGAATGAGCCTAAATGGGTTAGGTGTGTGTTGGAACAGTGGTGGTCATCTCAATTCTATTAAATATATTGAAATATTAGACAATATTATGTTACCGTCAGTAATGGAGGTGTTTCCGGAAAATAATTTTATTTTGCAACAAGACAACTGCTCCATACATACGGCCCATCGTGTTAGGCAATGGTTTCTTAATAAAAACATAGAGTTGTTACCGTGGCCATCTAAAAGTCCGGATTTAAATCTAACTGAAAATGTATGGGGACTAATGGTGAAACATATAAGAAAATAATGCCCAAGAATTGGAAGGGATAATTGAAGACGCTTGGGAGAACTTGTCGCAAGAAGTTGACCTTGCAAGAAATCTGATTTTGTCCATGCCTGCAAGCAATGACAAAATATTAGTTAATTCTGTATTACGTAATTGAAGTTCATTTATTTTATTTTTTTATTGTATTTTTATGTTCAGTTTGCATTGTTTACATTTTTTTAATCTCAAGTGGTATTTTTGTGTTCTTATTTTAAAAATAGAATTATCATTATTCAGTTAGTATTTTAATTACAACCATTAGTAGAATTATCCGTAACAAATATTATTTTTTTTAAACAATAATATGGCAGGCTTGAAAATGTTTTGAAAAAGTTATTTTCTAATTATTTTTAAAAATTCCATTTGAATAAAATAAAAGAGAAAGGTTTAATAAGCTTAAAAAACACAAAGAAAACCGATCTCCTCCAAAAAACCCAGGTCCGGGGTAAATCACCTCTTCTCCGCCCCCCTCTCGACATGCCTGGCCAGCCCTATTTACAGACATATGCACACAACTAAACTATTAACATTTTCGATTACAAGAGTTGTACCAGTTTTTTTTTAAATCAAATATATTTAACATAAATTCAATTTTTACATCTTGCCAATACAAACTGTGGTGTATTTGAATTTTAGTAGACTGTATGGATTTCAAGATAAAGTATAAAATGACTTACCCTTAACGGCAGTTTTAATCATTAGTATGTGTCTCACTCGTGTAGTGGGAAAAAGGTAAAGGAAGGAAATTTGGAACAAGCTAAATGAGCGAACACACTTCAATTTTTAGAATGCACAATATTTTTTCTTCTAAACACTATTTAATTGCGGATGAATTTATGCGTTTTTAAACCGTCGGTTTTACTCACAATTATGCGAATATGCTTTCTTTTCTGTCCGTCCCTCGGCAGAAAAGAAAGGACGAGTTTTTTGCGGCAAAAACACTCGAATAAAAAGAATAATCGCTATACAGAGTGTTTTAATATAAACGGCCAAAACACAAACTAATAATTCTTGAACAAAATTATTTTATCATACTCACTAATTAAGCAAAACACTCACAGTAAACTATACAAAAATGCAACATTTTCTCTGCAACATAAACAAAACACCATGTTAAAATAATTCATTTCCGTTAAAACAGTCAATCAAAGAACACCAAATGTGTAACAAAATTTAAAACAAATACCTAATAATTAATAGTGTAAGGAAATAATATAATGTAAAATAACCATAACTGTGTTTTTAAAATAGTATATTAATTGTAGTTCTCTGATGATGGTAAACCGGTGACAATAAATCAAACACGTTACTTCAAATACATTTTACCACAGAAACTATTAAAAGACAACTGCATCATATAGGAACAATATGACATTGGATTAAATGATAGTATTCTGGAATGGAAGAAAAGATATTTAGATTAAAAAATATATAAACAATTTAGTATATAGAATAGCAACTTAATACCCAAAGAAGGTTCGAAGACAAATTATATGGATACAACAAATAAATGAATATAGAAAATTAAAAACATTTCTATTCAAAAAAAATACATATAAAAATTTTTACTTACCTGGTTTATATATGCGAAACTAAAATTTTATTTACATTAAAAAATGTATGCCTCACGATTTGTCTACAGTACGATGTATTAAGAAATCAATTTTGCTAAAAATTATAGTAGATATTTTTTTATTTTTTTCACAAGTTGTAAAGCATATCGTCGGTCCACTGCCAAAACAACGAATGTGCATTTTTCTAATTTTTCAGAAGAAGGGAAATAAAGTTCAATTTGTTGTTAAATATCCAAAGGTAATTTATTTATAGGTATAAGTTTCCTAGTATAAAAAATTTCAAAATTATTCAATATTCGCATTTGCGGTTTTAGCACTGCAGATTGAAAAAAAATATATTATTTTCCAACAGAAAAGTCGAAACCGGCAAATTTGCACATTCGATGTTTTGTCATTAAAGCTACGTTATGGTAGGTATATATTTGCGAAATTAAAATGTACTTAATATTAAAAACATGTATGCTTCACGAGTTGTTTATAATAAACCATATTATAAAAAATTATAGGGTAGATATATAATTTTTTATATAATTTTGCGTAGATGTAGGTACATACATACATAATATATCCCTATCAATATAATCAATTACTCTCATGAACTATATCTTCATAATATCTCCATAGACACGATGACGTTAAAACATATATCTATTATGTTAATTCTTCTTCCATAGGTGTTAAGGTATTCAAGCTTAATAAAGTTCTAAATTTTTTTTAACTAATGTGTCTTATTAGAATCAGTTAAACCTCAAATTTATTATATCTAAATCTGGATTTCCATGTCATATTTTAAGAGAAAATTCAGGAAAATTGTAAATATCAGGAAATGCAGCCATTATAACCACTTATACCGAGTAAAAGTTTTGCATTGAATTGATGCGAGGATAATCTTTAAAATAAAACGTAAACGAACAAGAAAAAATAATACAATGAAAATTACTGCGAAATATCTTATAGATTGTACGGTAATAATATTATAAAATAATACAGTCTATAAATAATACCTAGTTAAAAAAATAATCTATTTATTTTTATGCAAGAAAGAAAGTAATAGAAAAGAACATTTTAAACCGATATATTTGAGTACAGATTTTCCTTTTATTCTTTTCTTATTTTGACTGTAATATGCTTAACTAGAACTTTTCAAAAATACCAAATAAGTGAGTTTATTATTAACTTAGAAATAATAGTAGAAAGTTCAAATAAAGATTAATTTTCAATTTTCTTTACCACTTGTTTATTGTCATTTTTAATTGATGTGTCAGGTTAAGGATACAGACAAACAAATGTCTGTGTTAAAGGTAAACAAAATTCAATTTATGAAAAACATTTACACATATTTATTAAAAAAATAACAAAAATAAATAAATCTGAACAAATTTTCACAACTAAACAGTTTTTGGCTAGGTTAGGTACTTTAATATGCTATGATAAACAAATTACCGTGCACGTACAAACATTAAAAACTTACATTTAAAAGTTTCTTTGAGGATTTCTAGCCCCCATATTCTTCTAATAAACTATACATCTACCTAAAGGGACACAACACTTAACATAAAACTCTTAATAAGAGAAAAAAGGGAACAATGGCGTCTTGTTGAATCTTGTCTAATGCGCTACTGCGGTTTCGCCGGTAGAGGGCCAACATTTAGTTCTCAGAAACAAATTTATTAATGAGGAATAAATATTTCTTATTAGAATTAAGTATTTATTTCCGCTATTAGGGTATAAACTCTAATAGTAAATATTTCTTTCTATGAAATAAAAATAATGATGTAATAAATGTGGCAGATACAAATATGTTATTCATGAATAAATTTATTTCTTATAAATAATTATTTAATTACAAAAAAATAAATACCAAGAGAATTCCTGAAATAAATCATTTAGTTTTGTCAATTAATCCAATCTTCGAAATATGCTTATTATAACAAAATTATGAAAAATATTTATTTGTCTGAATTAAATATAATGCCGAATAATAAATATTTATTAAATTGAAAAAACTAAGGCTTCTTGGTCATTTAAGCCAGATATTTCCCTCAGTGTATAGACATTTATTATTATCATATTAGGTTTGAAAGGATGCTTACGTAATACTTAATAATTATTTTATTATTTTTTTCTAGAAATGCATAAATAAAAAGCAAATAAAATATCAGATTCTTTTAAATTTAATTTGATCCTCTTAAATTCATGATATATGGAAAGGTTGTAGAATTTGTCCTGTCTATAAAAAAAGACACAAAAAATTGAATCTCTAATCATAGACCAATTGTTATTTTGTGTAACTTCTTTAAAGTTTTCAAAATATTAATTCACAGTTTTTCATCATGCCTCTTAAATAATGTTATCATACCGGAACAACATAGTTTTGTTGAAGGACATTCCACTGTTATCAAGTTATTAATAAAGTCCTCGATCAAAAAGGACATGTAAATCTTACACTGAATTTTTCAAGGTATTTGACAGATTGGATATGGTTGATTATTGTGCGAGCTGAGCGACGTAGGTCTTTGTGTTGGCTTAATTACCATGTTTAGGTCTTACTTAACAGAAGTCTTATTTTGTATGGTGTCATGGCAACCAGTCTGTCATATTTACGAAAACTTCGGTTGCTCCCAAAGTTCGATTCTTGATCCTCTCACGTTTGTATTTGTATTAATGTGATCGCCACTAACTTGGGTGTGGATTCTTATACGCGGAAGATATAAAAATATTTTGTGAGGCTGAATATTCTTTAGATTGTGTCAAACTGCAAGACAATTTAGATCTTATAAATTTATGATACCTTGACAACCTTCTACCTCTCAATGCCAACAAATGTAATGTAATGTAGTATAGCTGCAAAAATAATTTGCTACTATTTGATTACATTTTCGGTGGGTCCATCTTAAGACGATCGGCTTTAAAATCTTGGTTAACTTTTGATCCCAAACTATCTTTAACGGATCACATCAATAATAATGAAGCATTTGCTTACAAGAATCTTGGTGTCCTCATTTGGAACATGTAAGATTTTAAATGTCTTGAGACAATGAGATTGCTGTTTGTAGATCTTGTTAGATCTAAATTGGAATATGCATCTGCCATCTGTAGTTCTATCTATTCCGTGCGGCTTCGTGGCCGAATGGTAAGGACACTTGCCTCTCATCCTGGAGTCTCGGTTTCGATCCCCGATCGAGGAGCTAGAATTTTTTCTAAACCAGTAATGAATTCTAGCATACTCGTACATTGAGATTGTGTCCATTTTCTCTAAATGTATAGCCCTCTCCCACACAAGTACCCTTAGGTGCCTTCAGAGATACAGGGGTTGTGTTACTTCTGGTGCTTAAATTAATTTAATTTAATTCCATACACATTTCCACTAAGCAGAAAGTCCAAATGTCCTTCTCCAAATCAGCTACGTTTGCCTTAGATAATATTTATCCAATTAGAAGTACCCCGCAACAGATTTGTTAATGCAAGTTTAAATATGAACAGCTTAATTTATACACAATGAAATTACGTCTCGGATCTTCGTAGCTCTATTTGATTTCTATGTATCCAGACTGAGTGTTATGATATGAACAATCATTTGCTCTACGTGAAAATCCGTAGGACAAACATATACATAAATGTTCCCTAGTACATCAAAAGGTTACTAACTACGTTGGTATTGAATTACAGCTTGATGTATTATTTTGCAATATAACTGATAAACCCTTTGTGGCAAATTTTTTTACAAATGAAATTCGTATTGTTTTTGGTCATTGATTAAAATGGACATACTGAAACAATAATTGAACATATTTTTATCTTTTTCACAAAAAAATTGCGTCCTTATTATATTGACCACAGAACCTTAACCCATACGCTCAGTATTAAAAATTTGGTCAATAATATCCACTATAATAAAAATCACAAAGTTTTATGAAATGGCCCAAAGCAAGTTACACACAAAGCAACATTACATTGTCTACATATTATTATTGGGCTTTTCCCTGGTGCTACAATAAGCTCGCAGGACAATCCTCAGCTTTCGAGTCTCCCTCTAAATCTGGATTCATTCAAGATAGTTTGGATAATACAACAGTATTACTCAGACTGGAACATGTAAAGAAACGTCACCAGCATTAAAATCATTAAAAATTTCTAAAAATGCTAGTATTTTCCTGGGGACAATATGTAAGAAAAGGCCATTTGTTGAAAAATGTAGTATGAACTATTAGGAACATACTACTTACAATTTTTTTGTTACAAAACTGTAAATGGTGTGAAAATGCGTGATTTACAGACATTTACTTAAAGCACCAGTGCTCAAATAACTAACCACAATAGTTCGTTTTCCCCGCTATAGTAAACTCTGTAGCGAACAGGCTAACCATAGAGCATTCAGGAAACGTAACTGTACATAAAGGTTAATATGCGGTGCTCTCCCATATATCGTAGTGGGTTTGGTCATCTTAACTAAATGTGGTCAGATTAATGACCATAAAAACTTAAAAGGTTAAAAATACTTTTCTGTAGGTTTTTACTTGTGTTGTTGTCTAATTTTGTAGTTTTTTTGTTTATTTCCACAATTTTCATGTAATTGTCTGTAAGTATATATTATTATTTGTCCCTCATTTTTACAGTTTCCTCTATTTTTTACTATATATTTTACTGCGCAAACTTATCCTGTAGTTGGGTACTTAACCCATTGGATATTTTATTATAAATAAATATGTTACAACTCAGAGAGAAATCTCAATTTACTAACGATGTCAGTTAAATACGTTCCACTTGGTATCATAAAACTCAGAATTTCTCTTTTTTGGAGATACCTCGGGGAAAGTTTATCAATTGAAACCCAAAACTATCAATAAAATATGGAATACAGGCATTTAAACAAAATTACAGTAGTTGACTTGCTTTTCTTCACCTTGAATGTCTAGTCAGACATATTGCAGATAAATATTGAATAATTGTTTTAGAGCTTTTATTGAGTAAGCAAATTGATGATTTTAACTAAGGATACGAGAAAAACGATTTAAACCGTAAGTGGCATCCTTCATAGGATTCACATATTTTCCTTTGTGATATGTGGGTGATAGTAGTGAAGTGCGCATATTAAATGTTTATTTAAAAGAAGGCACGTGCACATTGTTTTGTATTAGAACATGGTTCCTCTTCACCATCTAAATAAGATACATGAACGTGACCAAACAAAGACAATCACAGCGGGAAGCATCACATCACCCTTCTATCAACAACCACCCTACATCATATTATAAACTCTTATAGATTTTATCCCAGTAAATTACGACTTATTATGAAGTATAGTCAATAACGAGAAAGTTATTCCGTTGATATTTTGTAATCTATTTTATTTATTTATTTATTTCAGATGCAGCATCCAATAGTATTCGTATACAGGATAATTATAAAACAAAACAATTACAAAAAAAATAATTAGAAAATTATTGAACATTGGCAAATATTACGACGCATTTGCAGCAACAAAAAAAAAAAGAAACAAAAACATGAAACAGCGCTTACATTACTTTTTACAAATAACTTTATCTAACAGCAAAATTATTGTGAAATTAGAAGTAAACACTTCAGCTACTCACATTGTTAAATTTGGTGTTCCTCAAGGTAGTGTGCTTGCTCCATTACTTTTTTACTTTCTTATACCTAATATAAGGAAGTGTAGTAATCGTGATTTTTTTTGACCTCGAGATTTTGATTGATATATGCGCGTGTGTGTGTGGATGTGTGTGTGTATGTGTGTATCCGCGATAACCTGAAAAAATACTAATGGGAGACTTCCCAAATTTGGCAGTTAAGTTTTCAACAACAGTTTAGGTGACATATTAAATTTGGTGAATGTGTCACCACCAGAAGAGACATAATAAATGAATGAAGAAAAAAGGTACCTATTTCGGAAAAAAAATTTTAAATTTTTTATTGCATTTCTGGACGAATCTCGACGAATTATAATGAAAAAACGTAACTTTATGAAAAATAAATCTGTCGGCATGTCTATAGTATCGTATATTTAATTGAGATAAGTGAAGAATTAAATGGAATGATTTCTTTAGATCAGGATGATATGCATAAGAGAGTTATGTGCTGGTCACATCAGATATTTTGCTTGTTATAAATGATCTAGAAACATTTACCAAATGACATGTTAGTAATGTTCGTAATTTTTGCGGACGATATTACAATAAGTATAACAGCGCATGCACCCAGTGAACTAGAAAGATAGGCAAATATAGTAATCGAAATAAATTATTAGTAAACACATCTCATGGTCTACACAAGTGAAACATATATAAAAAAAATAAATTCAGCCTACTTCGCAAAAAAGAAATCTTAAATATGCTAGGGAAGAACAGTACCTTTTAAACATTTATTTCGCTTTAGTATACCCCACTTAAAATATTTAATATTATACTGGGGCATATCAAAAAATGCACAACGGATAATAAGACTAAATTTCTCATTAAATCCTCTCGACTTGTGTCGTCCAGTCTTTCAAAATAATAGCTATTTATGTACCAAGGGTATAATAAAGCGATTATGGCCCGCGGCGTGAAAATCCGAGACGTTAGCCAAAGGCTCTAACACGATAAGGGTCATAAACTGGTTGTGCTTGAGGTGTATACAAAATTGTATGTACAACCCGTCTTAATTGGTCACTTTATATACTTGGTTTGAGGGCTTAAAGAACCACATTACAGCCCGCCAGGCCGTAAAATACTTTAAAGCTCCCCTAGGGCTCTTGCTTTATTTTCCGTACAACAGTTTCGACTTCTGAGACAACATGTCCAACCTCATAGTTTCTGCTGCTTCAGTGATTTCAGGGGTACAGAAAAATTAATTATCAACTTCTTCCATTTCCAGTTCAATTGAAAAATACACGCCGAGGGCCATAAATGCGTCTTTATGCCCTTGGTATATAAATAACTATTATTTATGTACGACCAGTGTTATTTAATACATAATAAATATGTGTCGGTTATCTTGCAAATTCTGCATAAGAATTGTCAATCTGTTAAATTTTTTCATTCCATAAAAATAAAAATCTTATAGTCACACTGAGGTAGAAATTTGACTTTGAATTTGAATTAAAAATAAATGCACATAACCAAGTAACGACATAAAAGTGACCATATTGTAATTTTGTTGCAATAATCGTTCTCAATTTTACAATGATTTTGTCGAAGTGTTTTGTATCTTTCAATTGATTTGGAAATGGAAGAGGATGAAAATTAATTTTCCTGTATTCCACTAGAAGTTACCGACGTTAGACTTGTAGCCTCAAAAGTCGA
Organism: Rhamnusium bicolor; assembly: GCA_029963845.1. Classification (NCBI taxonomy): domain Eukaryota; kingdom Metazoa; phylum Arthropoda; class Insecta; order Coleoptera; family Cerambycidae; genus Rhamnusium; species Rhamnusium bicolor. Next base: position 116,852 of record JANEYF010005142.1, read on the forward strand.
GAATGTTAAACGAAAAATAGAGTAATAGCCTTAGGCGGGCCGTAAAGTATTCAAGTGTATTTATAGCTATTGCTTTGTTAAATTTTCTTCTATGATGTTTCATATTCTGTATGATTTTCATGAATAAACTATTATTTATCCATCTAATAACTTTTTGATTAAGAATACTACAAATAAATATATCTAAATTATCTTGAACACAATGGTAATTATCGTAAAAACAAAAAAGGAGAACATTTAGGTAAATTGATTCTTGTGGTTGATAAACAGAAAGTGACAGTGTGCCTAGTTGCGATTAAAGAAATATTAAAATTACGTTGACTTAAAATAGAATGGTAGTTCATCTTATGAATATTACGTAAGAATTTAAGAGGACGCATTTTCGTTCTATCTTTTGGTATCAACATATACGTAGTTAATAGCTCTTAATGTGGCACTCCAACAACTGGATAAACGCCATCAATCCTAAAGGCTACATACTTTAAAGATTTTCTTTGATTACTTTCTAAATTAACATTAATCTTTGATATCCAGGATTCCAAATTATACTAGCGGTAGCATATTCTAACTTAATCAGAACAAAAGAATTAAACGTTAGTGTCAGTAAACCCACGTGAATGCCTTATATAATAAAACCAAGTTTTTTTAACTATATAGTTCAACAGCGTTAATAGAATGAATAAAACAAATTACGCACAACTAGAAATTCTAAATGTATACATTAGTGATTTGTCTAGTTTATTTCTATAGAGTAATAATTTTTTTATCATAGTGTATTGAATTTATTATACTTATTTTTTTAAGGAAATATACTTTTTTTTTCGATTTCCCGACGCTGGACAGTCCCCCGTGACCTCCGACGCCTCATGGGAGTCGCACCAGCACATTAACTATAGCCACTCCTCACATCCCGCAGGGTTAGTGACTGTAGGTTCCTAAGCAGACGAAGATAACACAGAATGACGGCCTTCTGCATTTGGCCTGCCAGCCACTCGGCTGATTTTTGGAAGGCCGGTATGGTCTTCACTTCCGAGAGCAACGTAAGCTTTATCCCTCCAAGTACACCGATTATTAGGACGACCATTTTGACCGAGTAACCTGGGTACAGACTTGGAGCTCGTACCGGAGATCGCGGTATTTGGTCCGTTTCTCCTCCTCCTTCAAGGTGGTGTTTTTCTCCGGAGGTGCCGAAAACTCGATGATATGCATCACCTTGAGATGGTCGAGGAGGACTATGTCAGGGTTGTTGGCTTGGATAAGCTTGATCGTCGGGAAAAGAGTAGTTCCAGTAAATCCGGCATTTCTCGACCACGGACTCAATATCTCCGGGGACATAAGACAGCACTGGTGTGTGGTCTACCCCGTACGAGTGCCTTAGATGGTAGTATAACACTCATAACGCTGCGTTATGTCTGTGGATGTAGGTCGAAATCGCATATGTGAGGCATGCAGAAAGTAAGTGTATGAGCGATTCCGGCGCCTGATGGCACAGGTCCTGCAGTTGACATCGGGAACCTCTACACGCCACACGCGGCTACGATAGACCAAGGTGTTGATTACACCATCCTGGTAGGCCATAATGAATCCCTCGGTCTCTGACTTAAGCCCGGCTGACGTTAAAAAGGCGAATGTCAGCCTGGTCGATAAACCCAGTGTTTCTATGTTCTTATAGAAAACCTCATGCTGGGGTTTATCGGCGTGCTGCCGAAACAGATTTTCCTGTTCGGCAGCTCTAATTTGGGCTTTCAGGCGATTTGGCTGAAGTTCAGTGACTGACTCTATATCAGCACCTCGCCGGCCACCTTGTCTGGTGTCGAATGCGAAACCGAGTTCATTGCTGCTCTATTTGCTGTCTTGAATAATCCTGCACCCACTCCTACAGTTTCGTGATGTTTTACAAACCGCAAGAGGGGATCTGAGCTCCTGAGGATGCTACATGCCATACTATGTACTACTCTGCCATGCATACACTCCAGGCTCAAGAGTCCTCGGCCCTCCCGTTGACGTGGGAGGTACACACAAGAAACGGACGATCTAGGATGAATACTTCTGTGAATATTCATCATCTTGCTGGTATCTCTGTCTAATTGGCGCAGCTCATCTATCGTCCACTTTACTATTCCTAAGGAGTAGAGCAGAACCGGAATGTCAAGAACATTAGCTGCAGACACCTTGTTCTTCCCCGAAAGTTCGGAAGACCAAATCATTCGAAGACGGTGTCTGTACTTGCCGCGGAGAGAATCCATTATTTGCTTTACATCCTAGATGTGCCTTTGTTGCATACCCAGATATGTATAGGTCTCTCCGGCATATAGATGTCTTAGGATGCTTCCGTCTGCGAGCTGCGCATCTTCAGAGAACTCCTCGCATCGTCCTCTCTTGAGGTCGACGACTGCACATTTGTCCAACCTGAACTCCATACCAATGGCACGCGTGTACTCTTCAACCACCCTAAGAGCGTTTTGTAGTTCGCGCTCTCCGCAGGCATAAAGTTTAAAGGTCACCCATATAAAAAGATGGGTGACATTATGCCTCCAGTTGCTGGGTGGTCCACATTGATATCCTCGGGTTTGGCGGAGCCCAGCAGACAACGGTAGCAGTGAGATGCAGAGGAGGAGAGGAATCAGGAAGTCACCCTGGAAAACTCCTCTCCTAAATGCCACCTGCCCTATCCTGACCCGCTGTGCGCCTGATATTAAGTTGAAGCGAGTGGCAGCAGCTGTTCTATGCATATCACAAATGGTGCTGGTACCGCAAGAAGTTCGAGCAAGTGCAACAATAGCTCGTGCGATGTTGTATCAAATGCCTTGCAGTAGACAGTGCTCTTAATGGATTCTGGGAGTAAATACTCTACCACTCTTCTTGCATTCCACCACACTCTGGATCCGAGAAGCGTGTTGTCTGACCGACTGTATCTTACCCTCGATTTCTTATACACACCGCTTGGCTTTCTCGACTCCGTGATTGGTTGACGTCTCACGGGGGGTGAGTTGCTTCGCGGCGTTGTATACGGCACAGTTGATTTGCCAGATGTCTGCATCTTCTGGAAGTTCCTCATCGATGACCGCGTCTATTCTAGCCAGGTCTTGTGGCTTTACGTTAGTCCTGGTGTTAAGGCTAACCCTCGTCCTTAAGTCTACATCGGTGAACTCTAGAGAATGTTCGCCATCAGATGCTAATTGCCGCGGTGGGACTGCGGCTGGCAGTTCTTCCAGCTGACGAGGTGACCTTACGCAACCTGTTCTGCGCAAGAAGGATACTTGATCTCTCAGGTGTTGTTGAGAGAAGGCGCGATGCTCTGGATGCATTTCGCACCAAAGAGCATGCAATCGCGCCATGTATCCCCTTCGCTCATGTTCGTTACTCTCGTGGCAGGTCAGCAAGTCATCCAGAAGTTTACTCGTCCACTTAAAGCGTCCGTGTTCAATGCCTTGGTTGTCAACGTTGAGACCATCTGGTAAGGCCTCTTCCACTTGTCTCTGACTCCCATCCGCTTGGGGTCGATTGTGAGGGGCCCTTCTTAGGTTATAAGGAACCCGAGTTGTAAGAGTACCAGGGTGGTTAGCCCTGGTACCCCCGGCCGGCATTTGTCAGACAGAATTGCTTCTGCCTGTCCAAGGTGTACCGCGCGGAGGTTACCGGTCCTTAGCTCCCTTTTTATTATTATTATTATAAAAAATAATTCCTTAAGTCTTTCAAGTCAGTTAGTCGATTTAGAGACTCATAATTGAGTGTATAATTGTAAACATATTTTTTTTAGTGAAAGATATCATTACACTTTTGCATATTTAATGGCAAGTTACTTTTTATACATTAGTCATTAATTCTAATAAAATTCATTCGAAGGAAATCACTGATAGAATTAATGTCACAATAATTTTTTAAATCATTTGCATACAAAAGACAATTGACGTCGATCATCTGCAATGTCGTTGAAAAATAATAAAAAGGAAAGGTCCAAGTAAGGAGCCCTGTGGTACACCAGATTTAACTATGAATTCGTCAAGCTTGAAATCACGGGATTCCACGTATTGGCGTCTGCACATCAAGTATGATGAAAGATTCAAACAGTTTATCTGAAAAGCCAAATTGTTTAACTGTACACAAAAAAATACTAAGGTGAAGTTTGTCAAATGCTTTACTAAAATCTATATACATGCTTGGTGTGAAAATAATCATCTAACTTTAAATATCAGTAAATGTAATATCATGTCCTATTATCGGCGTAAAAGTACTATAAGCTTGACAACATTGTTTTAAACAGGGTTGCACAATTTAAAGATCTTGATGTTACTTTAGACTCAAAATTGTACATTTTTTTCACTCAAGGTTCCACCTTATCCTGGTAATTGGGACTTAATCCCGTTGGATATTGTATTAAAATAAATCAATAAATAAATAAAAGATTTCAACTTGTCTATTAGAATCCACTGATATGGGAATGTACTGTATTAAGCTAAAAATATTAGTAGTGGTGTATATAAATTTTCACATATATACACCATACAAATGTGTCTTTTAAATCTTGGTTAATAACATTAATGACATCACTTACATTCTCACCATAAAAATAAATCAATGTGTCTTCTGCAAATAAATATACAATACAATTTTTTATTGATTTTACGTTGTCATTTATAAATAGCACTAATAATGAAGGTCTATCTTATCTAAGAAATAAGTTACCCTGTATTTGTTATGTTACAGTAAATAAAAGAAGCCCCTATCAAATCTTTTTTATGACGTCCAAAACAATCAATTACCTGAGTTCGAATTTATAACTAATTTTAAACAGTGTATCACCTCTAGAGTTGTTTATTACATTAGTCAGTGTCGAGCTAACAAATTTGCAATTTATTAATTCCATTTGACAATATTTTAACTGGTACCATGCCATTGTAACCGTAGCTACCCGGACCTTGTTTTAAACCTCGGGAGCCGCCACTGTAAAACATGTTCATTAAAATTTCTAACAGTTCTTAAATCAAAACAGGTAACTAAACTGTATAATGTGTACTGATAATCCTTTGAAAACCTAATAAATCGTGGGAATGACAAAAAGCGCAAAACTTGAAAGAGGTAAACTGTATTTTTAATTTGTTAAAATAATCCTGTATTTTAAAGATATTTTCAACTGAAGGATAAATACACCACTTCTTCCGGTCTACGAAGGAACCCTACAGATGTCGTTAATCTCTCGTTTAAAGTAATAGAATTAAAATGGTAAGAAGCGGTACCTTTGAGCACTTGTTATGAACATTTCAACATAAATCAACAAAAATATTATCTTTTATTAAAGCTATTAGTGTAAACTAGAGAGATGGAGGAAAAGATAAAACAGTTTTAGTTAACAATTTATATTCAAGATTCCGATTTAAAAAATATATAAATAATTTAGAGTTTTTATTATTTTACTTAAAGAATTCATTGAGCATGCCTTGTCATATATGTTACCTCCGACTTCTAGCTGAGATTGAAAAGCATAAATACTATATTAAATTTAAAAAAGTATATATTTTTCAGTTCCTTGAACTGTGAATATACGAAGATACAAATAAAGGTACAAAAAGAATATCACGTTTTTCTGAATGGGGATGTCCACTAGATTGAGAGTTAATATTTTTTTAATGTATGTGACTGTATTATATGCACGGTGTGATGATATTGTATAAAACAAATTCAATAAAACTTTCCACGAATGTTTTCACAAAATTTTGTTTTTCAAAAATGCATCTTTTCTGATAAATGGCATTCTTTGATTATGTTTTCTTTTTAAGCTGTGATATCATCGGTGTTTTTTTAAATGGCAATCTATATATATTTTTTTATAGAGAAGGGCATACGCTGGTATAAAAAAAGCTGCATGTTTAAGAGGAAAATTGTCAAGACATTTGACCTCAAAGTTTCAGTCGAGGTCAAAATTTTGAACATTTATTATAAGTCAGGTATATTTTAAGTTCGTCTTCAGTGTAATAAGTATTACCTAATGAATTCAATATTTCAATTGTTTATTTAGTAATTTTTTACTTTCATGACAATTTTGTTTTATTTTAGAATGAATTAAATATTCAGTTTTTTAAACCTAAATTTTCTTTATTTAAATCTTTTTTAAGTTGTAAAGTCGCTACCATTTTCTTCACTGTTGGCTGATATTTTTTCGAAGGATTTGATTAGAGGTTTAAGTTTTACATACGGCGATATGGCCATCGTTGTTCAAGCTTACATTTTCAGTTTTTAAAATGACTGAAACTCTTAAGTTATCTTAAAAACTTTTCTCTTCAACATGACACTTTTTTATACCAGCCAGTCTCGGCTTCGCCTCGTCTGGCAATTTTCCGTAATCGTACGAAAAACTGCATTTTTTGTCCTTGTGTCAGAAATAACTGTTTCAGAGTAATTTATAGTTGCCGCCAGTTAAACAACCAATGATATAATATGCGCCGGTGTTGTCATGTTTCCTGTTGATTGTGTTGTGAAACAGTATATGAAATATATTAGTAATTACTTCCTCACCCCTCAAACTGAGGAAGTTATGTATTCGGGAAAAAAAATTGAAAATTTTTATTGCATTTCTGGACGAATCTCAACGATTTATGACGATAAACAAAATTTCAAACAGAAAAAATTGTCTGTCTGTGTGTCTGTCTGCCTGGTTCGCGATAGCAGCAACAGTTTTTGAGACAAAGCTTTCAAATTTCGTACACATATTCTAGAGGTCAAGGAAGAGATTGAGTTCATTGATGAGCAAAATGTGCCAATTTTTAAAACGTCAAAAATGTGACTTTTGAAACGTCAAAATGACTTTTTTGAAACGTCAAAATGTGATTTTTTTTGAAACGTCAAAAAAGTGACTTTTTTGGAACGTCAAAAATTACTATTATTATAAACTCCACCACACGTCGAGTATTACTACGGTGAGGAAGTTCTGATCCCCAAGTAATTGGCAGCGATTCTTTAATCATTTCTCCAATTTTATGTTGTACATACTTCTTCAAGACTATGTTAACGTTAAAGGTTAGCAAATATAAATAAATATGTTATAACTAGGAACACGATAATAGGTAAATCTGGCAATATAACAGTGTCGTCTTCGGTTTCACTAGCTGCTTGTGATTCAGTACGAACCTAGTCATATGACGTCATAGGACTAAAATCAAAACTCTGTTATTATTTTTTACCCCTTTCATTACACCCAAGAAATTTTGTAAAAAATTTAGTAACCATAGATTTTCAACTATCGAATGTCAATAAAAAATTTATGGGAAATGCCCATTAGCCTATATCTCCAACTATCAGTAGTGCCATGACACAATTTATAAGGGTATAGTGCATAATAATAGTACATGCAGTTCACTACTGGTGTGGTAGAAAATGATTCAGATAAGTTTTTACTTTCTTATACCTAATATAAGGAAGTATAATAATCGTGATTTTTTTCGAACTTGAGATTTTGATTGATATATATGTTTTGAACCCTCCTGAATCCATTCTGACTATTTTCCGAATGATGTATGTTGGTGCGTGTGTGGATGTGTGTTATCCGCGATAACTCAAAAAATAATCGGAGAATTCCCAAATTTGGCAATTAAGATTTTCAACAACATTTGGTGAAAATTTGGTGAATGTGGTACCACCAGAAGAGACATAATGAATGGAAGAAGAAAAAGGTACAATTTCGGGAAAAGAATTAAAAATTTTTATTGCATTTCTGGACGAATCTCGACGAATTATAGTGAAATAACATAACTTTATGAAAGAAAAATTTGTCTGCATGTCTGTTGTATAGCGATAGCAGCCACAGTTTTTGAGACAAAGCTTTCAAATTTGATATACGTGTTCTAGCAAAGACAATTCGCGAAAAAAAAATTCTCATTTTCATCGAGGTTTCATCAGAATTAAAGTTAAGATATCTAGGAGATTATTTGCCGTAAACCAAAAAAATTTGTGCGAAATGAAGGTCTTTTAATAACTGAAAAATCTGATCCCTTAATATTTTATTGTAGTTTCGCCGTAAAAAAATTCATAACTAAACAAAAGTACCATTTTTATTAATCCCTTGCAAATGTTGATTTACCAGAAACTCTGTCAACTTTTTTGAAAACAAGGTAACAAAGAGTAATATAATATACTTTTTTTCGGAATTTTTCCATTATAATTTCCAATTTCCAATTGTTACAAACAATTTGAGAAAAATCATAATATTTGCAAAAAAATCCTTATATTTTCCTGAAACCGACTCATATGAAGAGATAAAAAAAAATTTTTTTAATCTTTTCATTTGTCACTTTTTAACTTAAGTGTAAGTATAAATTTTACTGTGTAGATTGATTTTAAACCAACTTATTTGGAACCATGTGGTTTTATATTTTTGTAGCGCAAACAAAAAAAAGCTTTATAAAGTTTATCTAATTGGAAGCCTAGGTCTAGCCTAAGCTTTTGACAATTCATTCAAAAACAAAATGTTAAATAATTTTGCATATTGTAAATTAAGAAATAATTAATTAAGTGTACATAAAAAAAACAATATTTAATAACATAAATAAAAAGTATTAGTAGGAATCCAGTTTTCCCTTCGTATTTTGATGGTCTATTTCTTTCTTCTCTGAAAATCCCCTGGGAAAACTTTCATTTGGAAACCTTTTTTTGTCATTCTTGGTACAATACACAGCACTACAGTCTGGTATTTTTACTGAGTAATACCGTACCACTGACTTATGTTTTACAACTAAAACTACCTACTCTTATATATTAAAATCTACACTGAACAACTTTTAAACACTAATTGCTAATTTTAACAATGTCCCATACCTTGAAACTACTTATTCAAAATAAGCAACAACTCTCCAGTGCAAATTAAAATACACAAAAACTAAATGTAAACAAACCGTGAATTCGACAAATATGGACGTCGCGTATCATGTGACCGTCCGAGTCAATGAAAAAGATGACACATCTATGGCCAGACTCTTTACTTAAGGGACCCTAGTTAGGATTATAGAAAGTGATTGAACTTTAAGTTAGTTTCTAATTGAATATATGTATTTCTCATTCTAATGTTATTTTTACCAAACAAAAACCAAATATTGTATAAATTGTTTTGAACTTCCAGTACGATTTACCCAATTTCTTGTTTGAAGAACGAAATCAATAGTCAGCAAACGATTTATTGTTTGAAAGATGTTCCAAAAACATTAGCCATAAGATTCTGGCCCGTTTTCCAGATTAACCCTGTTACTATCTCACAAGCTGCCTAAGCAAAACATGATCTCATTATAACGCGTTTATTTTGTTTCCTACGCGACGTCGACAATGGACACAAAGAGGCGGCACGCGTCTTTCTTGTTATCTAACGGCGCTACATTGTCCAGTCACGTGGCTCGTGTATTGTTACTCGTTTGTTTCAAATTTCAAACAGAAAATATGTGACCAAGCAAATATTTATTGTATATACAGACTCCAGTATTCAGTGAAGTAGAAGATGAACTTCACACTCGTTTGTTTAATTAGGTGGTAGTAGTTTAGATAATTTGTACTGATACTTCAGACAAAGCACCGTTATTATACTCTACTCTGGAAGTCTACGGGAAAACCAATAATGGTAATATATGTAGATTTTGTGTGTCCTTGACAGTTACTGTAATTACATGCAAAATAATTTTTAATTGTAACAGCTTTATTACTTTTGCCATACATATGCCATACATATGTTATACTTATCTGTGATAAGTTAGTAAATAATAATTAACAAAAATTTTCAGTTAATATTATTTTTCATTCCACTCTATATTTTAACTTTTATCAAGAAGAGGAACTTAATTTGTTTTTAAATTATAAGATAAAGTGCTATTATTATTTTAAATCTTGGTCTATTCATTAGCCAAAAGAATTAATACTTAATTTCTTTTTCTAAAAATTAGTTGTTGTTACGATTAGTAGTTGTTACGACTTGACTCGTATTTCAATTTCTGTTGGATTTATTTATTCTAAAATTTTCTTATTTTGAATTAAGTATTTGAATATTGTTTGATAAATACTAAATAATGTCTACAAGACCCTTATAATAGGAAGTATAGATCAGATTCATTAGAAGCTAAAGTTTAATAGATTTCTGAAAATGGAGACATCTCAGACAACCGACTTTCTGGTGTAATTATTGATACAATACAGAGTCAGCAGTAGTCAGTTGAGTTTTGCAAAGTTGGCAAACCACACGGCTCCAGCAAATCTCTGAAATGACGTTTAGTACGCCTGTCTACAAAATGAGACCAATTATCAGGATCCAGCGTCATTACTGACTAGTAAACATGTGTAAGTTCCTTCGCATCATACTCAGAAATTAATTCCTTTATAATAGTCATAATCAGACCAGTAACCATGACGCTTATAGTGTCCATGTATATTATTTTCTATAAACCTGAAACAAACTATATACTATTTTATGAAAAGAAATCATATTATCTAAGTGGGAAGTAAAAAAAACAAATTTGAATTATATTTTCATATAATTTTTGTCTCCTTTTTCTGCCATATGAATACACAAAGAAAAAATTCAAAATTTGTATCAGTTCCATACAAACCTGTGGTGTGGAGTAAAATTTTAAGACATAGTATGACTTTAGATAGTCGTTTATACACCAAAAATAAATCACTATTTTTAAGGCATGTCAAAAGATAAAATTGGATTCATTAATTCGTTTCTGATAATATCATTTTTAAATTTTAAGCTTAAGAAAAGCAACAATATAAAGAAGCTTTTTAAATATCTTCATTAAATGCTTTGAAATAGCCAAGATTTTCGTACGTTAATAAATACGTCCAGGGTCAATTAATGACATTCTTGAATAATTCTTGCATGTAATTCCTCAAGAGATTCCACTTTAGTAGCATAGACCTCAGATTTAAGCTCGCCAAAGAAATAAATTTAGGGAAGTTAGGTCAGGTGATTGTGCGGGCACTTTACGGAACCTTTTCTGCTAGTATTCGACCAAGGAATTTATCATGCAAGAATTCATGGACCGCGTAACATAATTTGAGAGAATCCCATCTCGGTGAAAAGAAATAATCCTTCCTGGAAGAAATTTTCATCGCCCTCAAATATTTCAGTGATCATCATCTACGTCATGTTCAAATAGATCGAGGTAGTTTACTTTATCTAAATTGTTTGGAATAACAAATGGACTTACTATATGAGAACTTAAATAAATATAAACATTTGCGTAATTTCGCATTGGCTTCACTTGGACGAGAAAAAGCAGCATATTTTTCAAAGACATTCGATAAACTTGACCGTGGATTATTGCTGAATAAATTATGCGATATAGGACTTAGTGATGGATTCCTCAAGTTTTTTTATTCCTATTTAAACAATAGAAGCCTATATGTGCATTACCACTGTTTTAAGTATCTGTTGAAATGACAGCAACTTAAGGAGGTTCGTAAGGATCCGTTCTTTGACCTCTTTTGTTCATTATTTTTATAATGATATCGTCTGTGAACTTAGTTGTAATACGCTATTATATGATCTAAAACTATATTCGTTGATTTCCAACTTTGAGGACTGTATTAGTCTGCAGGAAGATTTAAATAAATTGAATCTTTGGTGCGAAAGAGATTTATTACCTCTGAATATTAGTAAGTGCAATTGCATGAGTTTTACGAGAAAACTGCAGCCAATTGAATTCACATATTCAATTAACGATGTAACTAGATAAGTTTAAAGATTTGGGAGTAATTTTTGACTGCAGATTAAATTTTACTGACCACACCAATGATGTTGTAGCGGGTGTTTATTGAAATCTTGGTTTTATATTAGGAAACAGCAAGCAGCTCATGGAAACAAATTAAACTTTCAAACCCGTTTTTCTCAAAAACCATAAAACGTGACTTAGGCACATTTTGCATTGGGCATTTCATTTGCTTTGGAAGTGGTATTATAGCAACAAATATTTTATGCATAACTGAACTTTGAATGAAGTGGTTGGATTAGAATCTCATCGATTTTTATGAAAATATAGTGCTAGTTAACCTCCAACTTATAGTTAACTCACGATTTTAAAACCGGGTCTAGTCTCTAGAATGTAGGTTTCTTTCTAATTTTTCACTTAATAATCTCAGTTTTACTAGTCTTTTCAAATATTCTTAATTTTCAGTTTATGGTAACGATTATTATATTTTAACTTTGTTTATGGCACTGTTTGTGAAAAATTTTAATAGTTTATACCTTTTAGGTGATACACAGCAATATAAGTCCTTGCATATCGTTATATTGTAATTGAAACTGTGCACACCGCAGAACCCGAGATTGTCCTACGTTAAAGGTTTCCTACGAATAGGGAACTTGCCTATAATTTTAAAAATAAAAATAATACTAAAAAACATAGCGTAACGTTGTAATAAAACGTGTACTTCACAAAAAAATAAGTTTTCGAATTCCACGCGATCAGTATAAAGGATCTAAACAGCGATAAAATTGAAGTGGCCCGAAACGAGCTACTATTGACTGTGACGTCACACCATACCATATTCGGTAGTCGTCGCGCCGGGAAGCAATACAATCAGATGTTTACCGGTGTTATAAGACTGTGGTTGATTTGTTAGTGACTGTTCTGATATAAATATATAATTGTGTTTTATAGTACCGCTTATTGTAGTTGTACAGATATTTTAAAATGACTGATCAAGGTTTTTCAAATGGCCAATCTGATAATTTGCCTAAAGTGGATATGTTTATGGTGGCATCTTTTATACAAAATAGTGAAAGTTTTTCCCTTGGAGAGGTCCGCGGGGTCAAGGCAGAGAAGTATGTATTTTTTTAGCTTTTAGTAATAATTTATAAACATAAAATAGTTATGACTTGATCACGGAATAAAAAGAAATAACTACAAAATGCTTAGTCGCAACTAAGAATTTAGGGTAATTCTTTACAACAGCCACTTCTATATTTTTCGTGTTTTTTTTTTTTTTTGTACACACGCGTAAAGTGTCTATAGAAGACATTTGCTGCAAAGGAAATGTATAATTACCTATCGTAGGTATTTTCGTACTATGTTTTGGGGCAAGGGAAATAAGTGATTGTGTCGTGTTATCATTCACATAATAGATAAATGTAAGATTTGAATAGAATAAATTAAAGGACAAGGGAAAGGTATTTGCAATATACTATATATACTAGAGGTAAACATTTTATTCTTCGCAGACAGTAGTGTTATTGAACTTTTATATAATTGTTGCACATTCTGTAGGATACTCTTCGCAGTTTTTTGAAAAGAATCTTGTGTTTGTCTTATAAACTTCATTCTTACAATACCTAATGTATTGACTACATATTTAATTTTCTCCCGATGGTGCCGACTGTATTGGCGAAACGCGTGGCAGTATATTTTATAGTATAAACTAAGATTCATTCTTACGATACCTAATATATTGATCACATATTTAATTTTTAATTTTTTTTCATCTCCCGATGATGCCGACTGCGTAGGCGAAATTTGTGGTAGTATATTTTACAGCATTTTGGTGTCTTTAGAAAATTACTTCAATTTTAGTAGCACATTGAAAATTGCAACCCTCTGTAAATTCATATTTTTAAATAAAATGTCCTATAACTTTTTTATTTACTATTTGATTTTTTTTCAGAAACAATGGATTTCTTCCTCTAGCTAACACTAACTTATAGCTCAAATTTCAATTCGAACGGACTTTTTTTTCTTTAGTTATCGTGCTTACAAGAAACGTGACGGACAGACAGACGGACGGACAGATGAACAGACGGACATTTTGAAAGTTGTTCAGAATTCGATGACGAACGAAATGATTTTTTCTCTGTGAGCGATATTAACGATTTTAGAAATGTCCCGATCAAATGCAATATACTCTTCGTAATCGTATTTGCGAAGAGTATAATAATAAATAGCTGTTTACTTTCGCACCAGGAAATTACCTTTACTTAGTATCACTAAATTACATTCTGTCTACTAATCTTATTTTCTAACATTGTATACACATTCTTTCTTTAATCCTACCCTAATTAAAATTCAATAATTCGGAATTCGGAATATTTTATTGCCCGCCTGCGAAAAACTAGTAGATAGACATAGTATTTAATAATGTACTTACATTAAAATGATCTTCACACACATGTAGAGACCTACTGCTCTGTGAAATGTCTTTTTCATTTCTTCTACACGCTTTTAGCCATTTTGATCGACGAATCTTATCTTCTGGCAACATTATAAATATTTTATCTGGCATTTTTACTGTAGCATTCTTACACAACGGTACAATGCAATATTTAAAATAAGGAGTTTTTGTTTCCATTTTAAGTACCTATACACTTAAAATTTATGGCGATGCTGGTATTTTTACGGCTGAAATCAAGCAGTCGAGTGCTGGGATCTCCGTCGTGGTATGGTGTGATATCACGACTACTCCCGCGCTTTTGAACCTGTTTGAAACGGTTCGCTCGCGCGCGAAACTTTAATAATTTATAATAAATTTATTATTGGGAATTAAGGCGTCATATTTTGCATATCTTATTTTTTAGTATTGTAGAACATTTTTATGAAGTAAAAAAAAATGTGCAAGTTCCCTATTAAGAAAACGTTCCAGATATTACCTTGAGGAATTATATCTACAGGTACCTAATTCACATTTCTTTATATAATTCTATATTTCTATTAAATTTTAGTGTATTTTTGTTAACTTCAAAGCGTAACCTTCAATATTTTATTAATATAGTATCACGTTTTTACCTTAAATAAGTTTTATTTTGTATATTGTCACAATGTTTTAATGAAATATTTGTTTCGTAGTATAGCATAAAATAAAATTTTGCTTGTTAAGTTTTATAAAGCCTATAATTTTAAACTTTATTTATTTATTAGACCAACTTTTCCCTTTTAAATGTTACTGCTATTTTGCTGATAGTGTATACTACAGCAGATGAACATCATTTTTCGAGAGGACTTTTCACCAAATTGGATTGCTGTAGAAACGTGATTCTTTTAGAAGAATTTAAGGGCTTCGCAATGAGCATTTCCCACATTTTCTCTTATTTGCTTATTCGATATTATTTACAATAATGAGCTCATAGAATTTTTTTCCGGATTTTTTGAGCCCCGGAAAGAGGTTTAAAAAATAACAAAGATTTGAAATTTAGTCTTACGACGTCATTTGACTAGGGTTGGCGCCAAACAAGCAGCCAGTGAAAGCACCATCTCTGCTTTCAGTAGTATTGCCAGTTTTACATGTGGTTTGAGAGCGTGATTGGTGTTTATTTATTCAATTATAAATACAACTTTAAATTCATTCACACAGATTTTTTTTACCTTATTATGAAGAGAAAATTTTATTTGAACCTGTTTTAAAACTTTGACATTTAAATATTAAAAAAAAATCAGCAGAAATCGAGTAAGTTAGGTTATGTTATAGATTTATTCTACGTTGCTGTTACGGAATTGACGATTGAAAACAAATATTAATTAATTATTATAATCATTCTTATTTATTTTTAACTTTCACATGGTTATTATTTTTTTTTTTGAATAGTATTGGAGCGTGCATTTCATTAAAAAATCGTAAAAAATTTAAATTATGAATAATGACTAGCAATAATAAATCAATAAAGAATCGTTTTCCTCGCACTTCATTAAGTGGGATATAACTGTTATTAAAAACGAACAAAAAGTGCACTATTATTGAAAATACCTATATATAATATATCTATAATATACACATTAAATTCAAAAATACATAAACACACCTTTTATTTTGTATCCAAATTAAAATAGACTTGAAAATGTTTGATATACCACAAAAATTAATGTACACATTCACGAAATAGTTAAAAATCACAAATATTCTCAAACAGTTTTCAGCTACCAAAACAATACTTAAATAAAGAAAATATGGCAACACAGGCTCGGCCATATCACAGGGCACATTATTTCATTGGCTCATTAACTTGCGGCAGTATTAAATTGATCCAAACTTTGATACATTTTTTTCTTAGTTAATTTTTGTTTAAATTAAACTACTTATGGATACTGATTACATAAATAGTGTAGAATCATATACAATAAAATGAAATCCAACTTTAGAATGTTTTAAAACTAATGCGTCAAACATGTTGAAACAGGAATCACAATAGAATAATGGAATATTGTGTTCTAACAAATTTTTATGATTTCCTTAGTTTGCGCTTAGTGATGTAGAAAAATTTAAACTTTAACTAACTTGAAATATTTTATAGTAATATGTAATATTACTTTCGGCACCAACAACAATAAAAATTATGTGTAGTTTCAAGGTATAAGAATTTCCGCTGTCATCTTAGAAATACCCCATTGTGTCCTAAAAAATGAAATCTTCTGTACTACTTTTCCATGTTCTTTAAACCTATTTTAATGTTCTATAGATTCCATCTATGTTTAACAAATTCCGCATTATCAATTTTTTTATCACTTATTTAGAGACGAGCATAGATCTGAATTGACATATTCATATTTTGATACGAAAAGTTAAGCAACGGTAGTCGCAGTAAGTAACCTCAATGGTAACCCAAGTGAAACTCGTCCCATTTTTTAGCGCACAGAGCAGAAGCAATGAAATTTTAGGCGAGGGTTGTGTATTGATACACCATCCTTCGGAGAGGATGTAAAGCAGTGGGTCCCGTGTTTATTAGATGTTCGGCAAGTAAAAAATCCCTACTCTTAGATAGAGACGAGTTTCGGCAAAATTTCCAGGTTGAGGGTAGTTCGTCTCCTGACGTCGGTGATTGGTCCTAATGGCGGAAATAGGCCGACGTTAAATAAATAAATAAATAAAATAATCACTTGTTTAACGGCGGCCTATGTTCACTACCAAGGCAAATCACCAACGTCAGGAGATAAGTTCATCAATGCCTGTGTAACACACCTAACATGGAAATTTTGCAGAACCCCCCCATCGTCGTAGTATGGAACTTTAACTTCTCATACTCAAACATTTCTCAATGACATGGATCGCACAGTTTTTCATCCCTTTCGAGAAAAACAGTAATTCTAGTAAGTACGCTCATTCACTATACCTCATCGGTTTGTTTTGCTCTGGTTTTGAACCTGAGAGATCTGGGTGGGAGCACGAGCCACTGTCCTTCACACCGCCGAGTCGACAAACTACAACTTCATAAACTTCCTATTTTTTAAGTTGTTTCAAAACTGTTAGGTGAAATCAGGCTCATGGTGACACTGAAAACTAAGGACACCTCTTATTTATAAAAGTAATAATTCTTGGTCTGGGAGTATTTAGTAGCTTTTAGTATAGACATTTCAGACACCCTGGAGCATTTTTTATAATATCTTCTCTTGAATTACAAAAAAAATATATAACGTAGATAGGTTGATCCCATATGAGTAATTATTCATGATAAAGGAAAGAGAGAATTTTTCTGTTTCCTTTATAAAAAAAAAAAAAAAATGTTTTAATTTTTATTGGTGAATTTTGCAGTTATTGTTCAATAAATCGAAAATGGTTACAAATCGCCATAGGGTTGTACGTCCAAAAATTATTCGTTTTTCAATTCTGCATCACATTCTCCAGAAATATACAGGATTCCATTTGAAAAAAATTGAGGAAATTCAGTTCAAATAGTTGTAAATTTAAAAATTATTTTTGGCCACTCTGTATACTTTTAGGAAGTGAAAATGGCCACACAGATGTCTCATAACTGGTACTAGCATATTTTTCTTAAATTCAATAATTGTGACAATTTTTTTAATATACACGTGTAAATGGCATAATTTCAACAAAAAAAATCATTACATCCAAGTGGTTGGGAGAAAGTCAGTAATAAGCAAGAGTGGAAGGAGGCCATAAAGAGGTTTCAAAAAATCTTCTAATATACACTGCATTCTATTTAAAAAAATTTTAGTTGATCCTGTAGAATGCTCTTGGCTCACCCTGTATATTCGAAAATAATTTCCGGTTATAAGTTTTTGTCTAGTTTATTTATATTTTTAAATCAAGTTGACTCGACTCGACACATAGAATTCGGATGCACTATTGCCCCACCCTGTATAAATAATTTCAGAATTAAACATTACAGTGCTGACAGTGGTTAGTGTTGTCACAAAAGTAGTTATTTTTAAATTTTTCTAAAAGAATAAGTAAAAGCGCTTATGAATTCTGAGGCTACCACCCATAAGTATTTAATGTACCAAAACAACTTTAGTAGAGTTGTCCAAATTCCATCATACAAGTGCATAAACACTACAGATTACATGTTCAACCATGTGTCCTAGGCATATCCTTCACGAAAAGATACAACAGAATTAGAATAAGGGGCTTAGGAGACCTTCGTCTTCCACAATAGTGAATTTTACATAATTATTTATACTTGTTCATTTACTTTACTATTTGGTGAGTCTTTGGATAGGTAAGCAAGTAAGAGGATTGTCTTAAAGTACATGCTGATTGTATTTCTCAATCTCTGTATCACTTAAATTGTTCCTAGAAATGTTTGTAGAATTTTATTTAGATGGATTTTATCTCGAGTTTTGTTATGAAGTTCCATTTTTAACACCTGTTAATTTTTTTTATGGTCATTATATAATTTTCTTCATAGTGTATGAATTTATTATGATGTTACCAATTCACGTCCACTTCGTAATATGGATAAAGACGTCACATGCAATTTGAAAAATATTTATTATCAACAATAAAATTTAATTACAGGCCGACGTTTGTAGCTGAAGATGAAGGGAACTATTCACCGAAACGTTGGCATGTAATTAAAATTTATTGTTGGCAATGTATTTTTGTTCAAATTGCTTGTGATTTCTTTCTCCATCAGTTATTATCACAAAAGTAATCTCCAAAATTGAAATTGGCATAAGCGGGAAATGGTTAAAAATGACCTAAGGATTTAATGTAACTGTACGTAAACTTATTGATTCGATTTAACTACTAACCGGTGTATTTGGAATATGTCTGTGGAGCCCATAAAAAGAAATCCATAAAACTCAAATCGGGAGCACTAGCCGGCCAAGCAACATCAGTTTAGGCAATATTCAGAGTTTTCAAATAGTTCACTACAACTTTCGCCAATAATTATTTAATTCATAAATTTGGATTCTCAATCCGTTTTCAGTTCATAAATAGAACCTTATTTAGTTCATAATCAAGCTGTTGAGTTAATTTTTTTCCTCATTATTTAATTGCTCCCGTTTGAACACATAATTTTTGCTAATAAAGTATAACAAAAATTAAAATACCAAAGTATTCAAGCAGAGGAGGTAAAATTAATTTACAAATAGTACTAAATACTTAAAATAATATCTAAATAAGGTACCAAAGTAATCCTCTCATTTTATTTAATTTAAGATTAAATAAAATTGCCATACACACTTCTTGATGATTTATAAATTTGTATCATACAAAAAGGAAGTAATTAAGCTTTAATTACGATTGCCCACTAGTTAAAGATTTTTTACCAAATAAATGGAATATGGATCTTTATTACATTGCGATTTACACTGGTAGATGGAGTTGCCATCGACTCGTTGGTACTCTGATTTCTTGTGGATACTTATAATAACTCTGAAATCTTCCTTGCTGTCGTTGCATATATCTGCTTCGCAATGATGATGGCAAAAATTAGAAACCGGTCTGCGAGTAGTATACGCGACGGCCTTTAGAAGGATTTTCATTTATTTGATGAAAATTTTATACTAGTGGGCCATCGCAATTAAAGCTTACCTTAATCACTTCTCTTTATATGATAGAAATTTATAAATGTTCACAATGTGTGTGTGTGGCAATTTTATTTAATCTTCCATTAAATAAAGTGGATTTTGGTATCTTATTTAAACATTATTCTTAGTATTTATTACCATTTGTAAAATAAACATAATTTCTAATTTTTTTTCACAGGCAAAAACTTAACGCTGAATGTATTTTCTGGTATGGTTTTAGAATTTTGTTATTCACTGCATTAGTTAGGGAGATATATTTTTTTAAGTTTCTTTTTTTTGAAGGTTTAATTCCTTGTGCTAAAAATTATACAATTTTTTTTTAGTAATTTTTATGATTTAATTTTAAAATGAGTTAGACTCATCTTCTTACGGCTACAGGTCAATGTCTGAAAGGGATTAAATTCATCAATACCGGAGAATATAAAGAAAATTGCGTTATCGACAATTCTATAAATTCAAAGTTCTCTTGTTTAAAGAGATAATTTTTTTTGTGGGTAAAAATTTTACACTCAATTTGTTCTCTTGGGGTGGTTTTGGAATTTTGTTAGTTATTGCCAGCTCCGGCGGAAGAAAAAAATATATATCGGGCAAGTATCTATTTTGGCGCTCCCCTAGCGACAAATTTAGAATAAATGAAGCGAGAAAAGTTTGGTGTTTTTCAAGGTCAAACGCTCTAAAATGAAAAGTTAAAAATTCGACTTGTAAAAACATTTTCTTCAAAAAATAGGTTTCGTCGAAAAAATCAGATTTTAGAATTTAGAGTACTGAGAAGCTGAAGGAACCAGTTTCGCCTATATGATATTGGTAACCCAACCTGAGATATAACGAGCTAGCCGAGGATTGGTAAGGTGTTAAGTTTTTCGTACTAAGTATCTAGTACGTAATACTTTTTTTTACCTTTGACTATCAACGTCGCATATTTGACGCCCAACGTTATAGCAAGTCTTGCACGAAAAACCAAACTAAGGAAAGCAGTTTTCTTTATCACTTGAATCTATTTAGAAATATATATCCAGAGAATCCAATTATATTAAAATTATGGAAACAGTATGAAACCACTTGGTTCCACTGAAGGTAGATGGTGTTTAAGGTAGATTGTTCATTTCTGGGAATAAGCATTTAATACACCAAAAATAGTCAGTTTGTCTTGGGAACTTTAGCATTGAAACAAATCAAGAGCCGACATACAAGTAAAAAAATCGATCCGTTAATGAATAACTTTCGGCATAAAATTTTTTGCAGGGAATAATTTGAATAGTTTTAATTTTTGCAGGGGATAATTTGAATGGTTTTCATAATGGTGCAGATGATATATACAGCATAACTATAAAGAGCGGTACAAATTTGTTGAGATCCGTAAAAAGTATTGCCTCTGGAAATGGAGAATACGGTGTGATTGAAAATGAATCGGACAATGGCAGCGGGATTGAAAATGGAAAAATCATTGAAGTAATTGTGGAAGGATGAGCCTAATCGTAATATGGAAATACAGGAACAGGGTGTGAGCTGGTTATTTGAAAATGATGTATTTTTAAATGTTAAAATATGATTTCAATAACGATGGTCCTTCTACTTCAGCCACTTTAGCAAATTTGAAGTTGAAAGTAACTGGTATATATTATTTTTATTTATGATTTTCTATTCAGGTCTAATGTTTTCCTTCTTCTAAAGGTATGCAGTGCGACGCTCATACACTGCAGTTGGCAATTGAGGATTTATTTAAGCAGGCAGGATAAGCGGGTTGAAAAATTTCATTTATTATGTCGAGAAAGCAAAAATTTTAAAAATTGTCCGTCCAACCCAGTGAGGATCAATTCGACATGCTCAAGCAATTATTGCGAATGAGGGATTCTTTACGGGAAATTGAGTTTTAGAATCAAAACAAGAAATAGATATAATATCTCGTAGGGCTACCTTTTGCTCACAGGAGAGCTAAAGTTCCTTTAGAGGCGCACTTTTCATCAATCCGTTGATAACTCCTGAGGAATAGCTTCTCATTTTTGTTAAAATTACATGAGATAATTCTATCAAATACACAGTTTCATCTTTTGTTCGATACAACTGCAGCTTCATTCCGTTCCAGATATGTTCGATCGATTTCATGTGTGTAGATTTGGTAGGGCCATTCCATTATCGTAGTTCAATTTTGTCAAAGCACTGTAAATTTTCCACATTTTCGTCTAAGGCATAATTTTTATATTATCTTGAAAATTATTATAAACACCTTTTCTTAATGATAATTTGATGTATGATTTACAGATTTTAACTGAAAAAAAAAATCAGTTTGATCATTTTCAAGGCTTGTCTGATTTTAAAAAAATAAAAAATTAGAGAAATTACTTTTTAACCAAGCCGTGGTTAATTTCTCAAACGAGAAATTGCAACTGATTTTTTTTTTTTGAGTTTGTGGAAGATATATGTATATTCTCTAGATCAGCTGCATTTGTAATATTTTATCGTTCCTTTTAATGTAAATTTGGTGATGCGTTTTAAATATACATTTTATTTGTAAATAGGGGAGAGGTATAGGCCCCTGTCCAAAATGTTATCTTCTCTTCATCGAAAAAACATAAATAAGCAACCCAATACTTTTGTATTCTATTTATTGTTCGTTTGTTTGTGTGCATGAGTTTATCTGTATACTCACATTCTCTTCCCATTCAACTACCTAATAATAACAGTTGCACTTTTTATCATCCAAAAAACTAGAGTTTAGAGCTCAAATTACAACAACGAGAAATGTAATTGAAATATTAGATTATACAGGCTTAAAAAACTGTTTTTTTCAAATTCTCTGAAGCACATAATGGGCAGAAAATCTACTTAAGAAATTTACAAATAAGATTAAATTGTGATGAAGATTTAGGTTAAACTTTAATTCACACGTTGGTAGATAACATTATGCAATTTACTTGGAATTGGTAAGCGGAGCGTTAATAGAGTAAATCGGATTTAACAAGTTTGAAATACGTATTAAATTTCATGTGGGTAGTATGTGAACTTTTGTGGCAAGCTGTAAAACTATTTGAATTTTTGAAATATTATTAATTTGAGGCATTGATTTGATAGAGTATTAAAAATATCTTCAAGCTTAAGTGCTATTTAGAGCACTACCGATTATAAGCGTTGGCTAAATGAATGTATATACTTTGTTGTTATTATCTTTGCGTGTGTATCAAATTAGTTACGACCTGCGTCTGCAGCAATGCATTTATGGGATAAGTTAATAATTTGTGGAACAAAGACACAACTATGAACCTATGTGTCAGCTTCATTGACCAGCTTGTTTGTCACTTGATTCAGCGGTGTAATAATATTTTTGCCATTATATTTTTGACATTATATCAGTAGCCGTATGAATCACATAACTTGAAAATTACGTTTGACCATTGACAAGAACTCAGTGGCGGCCGGTGAAATTTAGGGTATGCTATAGAATAGAATAGAATAGAATAGAATAGAATAGAATAGAATAGAATAGAATAGAATAGAATAGAATAGAATAGAATAGAATAGAATAGAATAGAATAGAATAGAATAGAATAGAATAGAATAGAATAGAATAGAATAGAATAGAATAGAATAGAATAGAATAGAATGGAATGGAATGGAATGGAATGGAATGGAATGGAATGGAATGGAATGGAATGGAATGGAATAGAATAGAATAGAATAGAATAGAATAGAATAGAATAGAATAGAATAGAATAGAATAGAATAGAATAGAATAGAATACCTTTATTAATTCAAGAGATCATAATATGATATAGGACAAGTCATCGGAATTTTAGTACTTGAACAAATAATAAAAAAAGTAATAAACAATTTACATTAATTATAAACTATGACATATTTATCCTTATACAATAAACATTAAATTAACAATTTTTTTTTTGAATTACTAAAAGCTGAGAAACTACTCTACAGAGTAAAAGGTATTAGCAAAGAATATAATCTTTGGTATTACAAATAAGAAATGCTTTTACAGACGTCACAAATTTCTTTATCCTAACTATACTTTTTAATCATATTTAACTTATTATAAAGCATTAAGCCCATGTAATAAGGGTTAGATTTGTACAGTTACAGTCTAAGTATATCATATTGTAAGTTAGATCCATGTCTTGAATAGTTGTGATAAGAATTTTAGGTGTTGAAATCATTTGTTTTTCTTCCCAAATTTTAGTGTTTCAAGTATATACAAGTAAAGTAAGGTTAAAATTTTATTTTCTTTACAGGATTGTCTAGGATGCAAACCAAACATGCAGCGCATGCTCTTTTTTTGTAATACAAATACTCTGTTTGCAGATGTTGAATATCCCCAGAAAATAATTCCATAACGAATTCTCGACTCTAAGTTAGAAAAGCAATATATCTTAAGAGTATCTGTACTAGTTACGTGGCGCAACCGTTTCAATGCGAAACAATTGCCTGCACAGTTTTTGCATACATATGTATGTGTTTTTCAGTCCAAAGAAAGATCTCATATATAAATACCTAAAATTTTATACAATGTTACTTGATGAATGGATTTATTTTTATGCTTAATTGGTAAACTTGAGGTATAGTTTTTTCCTATAGGAGGAAATTGCATGAAGAAGAGTCTGTGTTTATAATTTTTGGGACATTTACATCAATAATAATTTTCTGACCAGAGTGATTGGATAATCTGGTGTTTAATATATTGTTGTATATAATTTTATACTATAATATTTCCTTGGCTTATCATATCTGGCTGGTTTTTGCTTGATGTAGGTTTATTTATAGCTACTTTTTCTTGAAATGTGCACACATTGTTTAGTATTGTGTGTAAAATAATTTGTTTATCTTGTTCAAATTTACTATATAGCTCAGTGAACTTTGTATTTAACATATTTTCAATGGCCTGTTTGATTTATGCACAATATAGAATTTGCAGTATTACATATCTCGCATAGCCATTTAACAGAATTGCAAGACAATAATTTTTCACTTTTCTTTAAGTCACTACAATCGACAAGTACAGTAGAATTACACATTCCATCAAATTCAATAAAATTGTCATCATTTATTGAATTATTGCACTTAGCACAAGTGAGCTCTGACGGTTTGACTTCACTATCCGCCATATTCTAGTATATCTCAGTGGTGGAATATATAAAAAAATATCGTTTTCCAGTAAACACCACCGCTTAAAAGTAAAGATGACCCTCAATTTATTTACTTCATATAACTTGTATACGCGCAAAGATCGAAACAGCAAAGTATATGTACACACGGGACATATCTCTTACTCTTGGTAAGTTGATCGATTTTTTCCACCAGTTTGGAGACAATCGATAGTAGGCTTATTGGCCTATAATTTACCGCAAGCCCATAGCTTTTAACTGGCTTGGGCATTGGAGCTACAATTTCGTTCTTCCAGGTACTAGGAATGTGCTGCAGCGCAGGATTGCATTAACGATGTACACTAGCTGCAATATACTCTTCCTTGGTAAGTTCTTGAGTAATTTGTTTTCTATATCATCCTTATCCGGGTCTTTTTGTTGGATACTAATTAAATAAGTAGCACAATCTCAGAAAATTTTGTGATATTTTCCAAAAATTCTTGTTGAGTAATTTGATTGTCACGTGCCATGATTTCATCAGTCGTTTGTATTATACTATCTTGTTCGTTTGTCTTGGGTGATTCGCTGTTGTGAATTTGTTGATATGTGTCAGCTAAATGGTTGGCTTTGGTCTGACATAAACGTTTTCCGATAAGCTGTAGAACGGAGATGACCTCTCGTGTTCCTTGTTTTAAGTGATTTTGTTTTAATGAGTACAACCAAACCACCGTCTCTATTGTTGCGGTCGTTCCTAATAGTTTTGTACCCCGACCGCGCAACTTATCTTGTGGCGTAAGTTTTGTTTAGTTCAGAAGCATAATGTCAATTTTATGCCTCGAAAGGAAATTTATGACTGAAAATTTTGTTTCGCATACATCGTTGGCTTTCCAAGAAAATAGAGATAATTTATATGACATTATTTGAAATGTCTTGTATAAATTTAAAAAAATACTTCAAGCTTTTTAATTTCTGTGTTGCAATTGACTAAGTTATAGTTCAAATATTTTACCTAACTCAACATTTTGTCTAATTCTATGAGTTGATTTGATTTAGTAAACTCTTCATTGAGATTCGAGAGTTGACTTATACTACCGTTCGTCTGGAATGTTTGGAGGGAGAAAACAGTAGGAGGTAGACAGAAGGAGAGGTCTTGAAGTTACTTAGTTTGAAGTTCGTGAGATGAATGAACCAACCTACTCGCTTCCCAAATATTTATGTTATACTCTGTCACTGGTGGTAAAGAGACTATGGGAAGATTTCGTCGTTCACATTGTTTAATTTTTGTTTTAATATAACAATATGGTTTTCATTACAATTTCGCATTTGATCACATCAGTTTCTTTTCTGTAACAATCTCGAGTTAGATGAAGTTTAGCACATTTTAGGCACTTCGGGGCTGCGTGGCAATTAGTTGTTGCATGACCCCACAGCAGACATTTATGGCATTGAATGATAATTTCACTATTGACGTCTTCCCACTCAACTGCAGTGTGAATGAAGTATTTAACTTTGAGATTAGATGAGAAATTTTAATCAACTCCAGATAATGCGAACTTGGTTGGCGAAACGTGCGTTGAGTGCATATATGGTGTTTTGGTGTTTCATAGAAAACTACGTCAGTGTTATTTAACTTTGCTTTGAATTTCCTTGATAGTGATGGAACCATCAGTAATTCAAATTAACATCTCTACATGAAAACTTGAGAAGTATATTGAGTGTTTCCGGTAACATGTGCCTACTAGGCTGCTGTTCAGAAATGTATTTAATTTTTTGTTGTCGACGAGTCTATCATGGGTGATAATTGGTGGAGGTCTTGATTTATAATATTCACTATGATTTTATAATTTTCAGTGTGTTTTGCATTTGTTGAGTTGCTTACTTTTATGTCCATTTGAATGTCTATATCTCCTGTTATGGTCTGAAATTATTAGTTGTCTTTATGTCGCTAGATTTAAACTGTGTTGTGGATTTTTCATTTGTCGAAGGATGACTAAAACTTGGTTTTTCTTTTTCCATAATGCACCTTTTCTTTACTCTTAAGGGATCAATGATGACATCTTGAGACTGACGTATAAGTAATTTTCCGTCCCTGTCATTGTCATTTTTCTATAAATTTTTATTGATTTAGATTTTTTAACTGAACTGTTCTTTTGAAGGGCTCTTTTCTCTTTTACGTCCTTCTTTAATCCTATTTCACTTTGAGGCTACCTCTCTGCTTCAATAAACTTTTCTTTCGAAAAATACGATAATAATTGATTATTGTCAAAAACAAAACTATGCGCCATGGCGTTCGCTGCCAATATTCCAATATTCGGTACCGACTAAATAGTCATAAGCGCTTTAGCCACTCGGCTACCATGACCTTCTCGAAACTTGCACTTCCGACTTAGTAAAATATTTCCCCACAATAATGATTCCCATATATTAAAAATAAATTTCGTAAAACTAATTAATAAAATTATTAAGAGTACATATATATAAGAGTAATGGCAAACGTCTTTTTCTTTTCACATTTCGTCTCATATGTAAGGAAAGATAATAAACATATAATTTCTCCGCAGGATGTGGGGAATGATAATGTGAAGTCAACAGCGCAATTCATGACCAATTTAAAGACTTAAGATGGAGTACACGTCCACAACATCATCATTATCTATCTATTACACATCCTGACACAACGAGTTGATGCTGCAAACAATTGAATGTATGAACAACAACAACTTAAACATATTTATCTAATTTAATTTTTATTCCATTGTGGTTAAATTTAATAATCTGTGTGCTATTTTCTATTTAATAGGTCCATTTATCAAATCATAAAATATGTTTATTACTTATGCAATCGTTGAAAGAAAAATTTGTGTGGCAGTAACAACAGCGAAGATCGCTTAAATTGAATCGTATTTAGGTGTCTTAGAGAAATTTGTAATGGTGGATTTAGGTTATACCATATCTCAATATTTGAGCTTGGAATCCAAGCATTGCATTGCAGAAAAATAATTCAATATAAATTTAACAAAAAAAAAAGTTGCAAAAAATGTACAGCACTTCCAGATTATTTTTACACCTTTAGACCATTAGAATATTTACAACATATTTTTTATATAATCAGGAGGAATATTTTCAAACCGTTTTTTTTTATTTTCGCAAATTTAGATTTTTGCAAATTTATGACATTTTCATATTTGCACAATGAAACATTTGTCTCTTCCAACTTTTATCTAGATTCCAACAGAGATTTGAGAAGAAATTCAGAAAGTGGAAGATATTTACGTGTCTGGCAATACCATGACCTAATAAAATCTGCATGCAGGCCCAAAAAACAATTCGTTATGTGTATTAATATGAAAAATTACTTTTTCTGAGGAGCTTTTAGAGACTTTAAACTTGTTCCATAAAAATATACTCTGAACGATAAAATAAAATGCAGAGACTACATCAAATGAATTAGGGTTGAGAAGTACGGACATTATTTGTACAAAGAAAACCTCGATGAGTATAAACCACTTATTAAAGAAAGGAAGCTGGGAAGGTCAGAGGGAAGAAATTCTCCTAACAAATTTAGAGAAAAAGTGGAATAACAGTTGAAAAATTGGGCAATTTAGGTGAAGAAATCAAATTCATAAAAGAAGAAAATTTTGAACAAAATGAAAAAAATCCAAAGAAAAAATGGAAAACCAGTTAGTTTTAAGAATACAGTTTTTTGTGTTTATTTTTATTATTAAAATAAAGCATGCTTGAAATCATAACATCTTTTTCATTCTTACTAATTTCCAAGTATAAGGGTGTCCTACATTTAATTATTGTTTCTTTTTGTAATTAAAAGTTACAAAAATTCCCATAATGCTAACCAATAATACATCTGCCTACTCAACTATTAATTGTTCTTTGATAAAAGAAAATAAATAAAAAGACCCGAAACAACGTTTTTAAGTAAAATAATGATTTTGTTACATGACACCCTTATCCACGTGGATCCTCAATACACATATATGTCATGAAATATGTTACTCCTGTTTAAAAGTATAGTACAAGAATAATGTAAAATAAACGATACTTTAACATAAATCGTAATAGATAACTAATTGTTGACTACAATGTTTATAACACTTCTGAGGAATGCCAACAACTTCTAAGAAATTCCGAAGAATTCCAGAGAATTCCACGGAATGCCACATGCTTGTACACCAAATCGGTTTGCTCCTCGTTATTTATAGGTATAGAAATTATCAGTAAATAATTCTATACTTGGGAATTAAAGTTATATTAAAACTAAATTCGGACCGTTACAAGGTACACATACCATCGACTTGTTTCAAAATTCAAGATACTCGAAAGTACACGTTGCTCCAAAAAGATAAGGTCATAATTTAAAAGTTTCCAAGTCAAAATAGCAAACAAACTACACATATGACTTTTCCATATACAAGTTAGATTATCAATTTTTAATTATTTTGATAAAACTCTCACTCGAATACCTGTCAAGAAATAGGTTAGCTCACCAAATATTTAACACTTTGTATTCCCTTGACGAGACATTTTTTGATTCATGTTGTGGACTTTTTCTTATTTTAAATATTTTATTTTATTTAATATTATACAGGGTGTTAATTAAGTATGTGGACAAACTTTAAGCGGCAATTCCTTGTATATTAAGATAAAAAGTCCGTAAAAACATATGTCCTAAACATCTAGGTTTTCGAGATACAGGGTCATAGGGTTGTTTTTAATTTTTCTTGTACAGTTTTAAGGATAATTAATTCAAATTCAGTACATATAATGCTTTTAATAGTACGCATAAAACAACGTTGTTAACTTTTGAAACCATCTACAAGGTCCTAAGTTTTTCGGGGTCATCCCCCCCTTTAAGTCCCCCGAATCTTTTTTACGACGACACTGACTAATTATTAGAATAAAATTTACTATTTTGTTCTTAAACTTTTCGGTCTCTTGATGTCTTTCATTATTTTGTACGGTTTAAGAGTTACATGACAAAAAATAATATTATGCTTTGTTTTAAGGATAATTTATTCAAATTCAGCATATACGTATAAAACTTTTAACAGTTCCGATGAAACATTAAAGTATTAACTTTTGAAACAATGTAAAGGGTCATAATTAAAACTAGAATTATCGTAATTGAAAGAAAAATTTAACAAAAGTGTAGTAGGACCGAGAGGAGTACATAGTAATCAACTAATAACAATGATAATTCTCATAAAAATAACAAAACAGGCCATGATAAACTACACTCAGTTCCAAAAAAAGTGACGCACTTGATTTTTGACCTAACTTTTTTCCTTTTTTTTAAAAAAACCAGTGGGTCGATTTTTAATTTTTTTTTATTTGTTGGTAGGTAATTCCCTTGTCTTTCAAAAAAAAATAAAGAGGTGGAAATTTTTTCAAAGCCTCCTGGATGGTAGTGGAAAAACTCGAACCATGTTCTTTTCTTAATTTTTGACTCACCCTGTGTGTTAATCAAGTAATGGTAGTGCTTACACTCTGTATGAAAGACGCTTCTTTTGCGAGCATTTTGTTTTTTTATTTATTGATTTATCTCTAAAATTGTCCGATTTGCAGCTCTTTTGCTGAAACCTTGCGTATATCCCACAAATTTATTTCGTTGTAGGATCACATTGCCTTTAAAAAACAATTGCCGTTGCCATAGCAATTAATTTGTTGTATACCTCCATATTTGACTCTTTGTCGTTGTGTCATTAATTAAGTTTCATTAAAAAAGTTTTAGATACTAAAATTACATAAAATGCCTCAAATAAATCCTGAACAAGTAGCAAGATTAGTTGCTTTAGTAAATGATGGGCGTAGTAAACGATAAATTCAGAAAGTTGGTAATACGCAAGGTGTCAGCAAAAGAGCTGTAATTCGGGCAATTTTAGAGATAAATCAATGAATAAAAAAACAAAATGCTCGTAAAAGTCTTTCATACCGAATGTAAGCACTTTCTATACCATTACTTGATTAACACACAGGGTGAGTCAAAAATTAAGTAAAGAACATGGTTCGAGTTTTTCCACTACCATCCAGGAGGCTTTGAAAAAATTTCCACCTCTTTTTTTTTTTTTGAAAGACAAGGGAATTAACTACCAACAAATAAAAAAAAATTAAAAATCGACCAACTGGTTTTTAAAAAAAAAAGGAAAAAATTAGGTCAAAAATCAAGTGCGTCACTTTTTTTGGAACTGAGTGTATATTAATTCATTTATTTAATAATGCAAACAACATGTTGTTAAAACTTATTAGAATCGTACTCTTTTGTAGTTTTTTGATAGTGCAAGTAACAGATTTTTTGAATTTCTTTTCTGTTAAAATGGTTGACTTCACAAACTCTGAAATTACAAACATGCAGTTTGTGTATGGAACGACTCATGGTAACGGTTATGCAGGAAGAGAAATGTATTAAGAACGATATTCTCAACGTCGTGTGCACAACAAACAAACTTTTACTAATATTAACTCCTGACTTTGTGAAACGGGTAGAAGAGGTCTATTGCTCTTCTAGGAAAACCCAGAACAGTAAAGACAGTTCAGATCGAGGAAGCCGTCCTTAATAAAATTGAAGAAAATCCCGAAACTAGTACACGAAAAATCTCGGCTCAATTAAACATTGCCCATGTATTAGCATGGAAAATTTTCAGAGAACAGTAACTTATCCCTATCACCACAGAGAGTAGCTTTTTTCACTTAGACACAACATAAATTAGTTATACATCCAAAATTTGTATCCCATGTGTTGTTTACCGATGAGGCATGTATTTGCTGTAACGCAGTAACAAATTTTCACAACAATCACATATGGGCTGAATATAACCCACACACTATAATTGAAAGCAATTTCCAAGAGCAGTTTTAAGTAAATGCTGGGGTTAGAATTCTTGGCGTTTTCTTATTGAGCCTCATTTTCTGCCTCCCAGGCTTAATGGTAATCAATACCGATCATTTATAGAGTATGTCCTATCCGATCTCCTTGAAGATGTCAGAAGAAAGGAAAAACATCGAATTTACTTTATGCATGATAGTGCTCCACCAAACTTCAGATTAGTTGCACGTATTTAGATGAAACTTTTGCCGATCGATGGATAGAGCGTCTTGGACTACAACCTTGGCCACCCAACTCTCCTGATATTAATCCTCTAGATTACTTTCTTTAGGGTCACCTAAAATCATTATTCGTGTTGTACCTTTATACCAGTGTCGTCTTAAAAAACATTCACGGCATTTTAAGTAGGGACGACCCCAATAAAATTAGGATCCTGTAGACTGTTTCAAAAGTTAATAACGTTGTTTCATGGGTACTGTTAAAAGTATTATACAAACTGAATTGGAATTAATTATCCTTAAAACTGTATAAAAAAATTTTGAAAAAACTAGAAAGAAAATTCACAGAAGGAATTACGGTTTAAAGGTTGTCCACATACTTAATTAACACTCTGTATAATATTCCTACTTTAGGGATGTCAAGAAAAGATTGGAATATTGTTTGTTATTACAGGGGTAGAAGTTACTAATTTTTAAATAATATTTAATATGTATGTTTTTGCCCACCACTGTTTTCGCCAACAATTTTATTGTTTATTTTTTAAATTTTAGTACCAACAGGAGATATATTACAAAGAGTATCATCTTGACTACTCTATAATAATTAAGTCATCTTTCAATGATATACTAGTATATTAATAATTCGCTTATAATTTTTTTAAATTATATGTAACGTAAAATAGTCATCATCGCACTAGAGTCAGCGATGATGAATTATGAATGAACTAGTAGACAGATGAATTTTTAAACACTTTAATTAGCTAATAGCATGTGGTGCCTGATCTCGATCGAGGCAGATGCATTCGTTTTGTCTTTTTCATTCATGAACGTAAAAGAAGCAGGCTATGTAACACTACTACACTGTCAAATTGACATTTGACACTTTTAATTGAGCTTCATTGATTTAAACACACGCACGCTACAATAGCGGATATGATTCATTCATAATCTGCTGTCCCCAATTTATTTCATTAATAAATTAACCAGACGTTGCAGAATTAAAAATGTGTTTAATAAATAATATGTAGGTGCTTTATTGAAATTCATACTGTAAATAAACGATAAATAAATTAAATACACTGCTGGAAATCTGAGGTAACTCACTTAAAATTACAGTGAGCTTTTCAACCATAATAATTCCTAGATAGTTTTATCGATTTGAAAGATTTTTTAAAAATTTTGATTGTAAATCAATGCGCTGTAATTTTTAGAAATGGTAATTGTTATCCACATTCTAAAAAATTATACAGTGTGAAACATAACAGCGTGGCCATGAACGAACTCATTTTTTATCCTGCCATCTAGAATGTGTGTACCAAATTTTAAAGGTTTATGTCAAAAACTGTGACTGCCATAGTGATACATACAAACACAGACAACAGAACTTTTTTGCTGAAATCTTGGTTTTTCCTGATAATTCATCTGGATTCGTATATAAATACAATAAAAAGATATGAATATCTTCAGTTCAAATATTTTTTCGAATTACGTATCGGAAAAATAAACTTATTTATAATTTTGCAATATTTGCTTTTAATTGTTATATTGCCACAATAATTCATTAGATGTTATGGCTGGGAAAAGATTACGATATGAACAATATATTTTCGAATACAGACGTCAAACTAACAAATAATTCGCCCTAATCCGAATATGAGCTGCTCAATCAAATACCAAAAGCAGTTTCTAACACAATAATAGAGATGTTAGTGTAACAATCCGCTACAAATCACCCTATGTAGTTAGTTAGGCCTTTACACAGTAATATATAAGGGCCATGATGACTATGTAGGGCTGAGATTAACACGTATGTTTAATAAATAGCCGGATTTGGCAGCTGTGCTGAAGTGGAGAGGGGTAGTTAACCCCACTTAATAGACCATCAAAATAACACAACGTGTTTGAAGTAAACTAAGTTTTCAAAATAAATTTGGTGGACTTTACTGCCTATTGTTGTGACACAATACCACAAACATTTGTAATAATATCGATGTGCTTTTGAGGTTTGTATAAATATATACAAATGCCACACTAAATTTTTGTAGGCTTGTTGTGGTTTATGGAACATGATTTTTTTGTTTAGGGACATTTTTTAAGTTCCTAATCTTAAGCATTTCCGCATGGTTTCCATAAATTAATATTAAAACATCTGCTAACACATGGCGGACTGTTAACAGAACGTCTTTAAAAACGGCCCATCTATTAAATCTAATACTTTCTCATTTTTCTCTCAACTGACAGGTCTACTGTTATTTGTTATTATACATATTGTAAGCTAAAATTTCTCTATGAACTAGCAACAAATATAATATCTTTTTATACGAATTATTAAAATATAGATATAGTGTGCGTATGGACTGACCCCTGCGAAATTCTAAGCAAACGTTAAAAAAAAATTTTTGGAAATTATAAATTAGGTCATTTGTGCATATTATGATGCCAATTTAAAATTGTTATCACTATTATCTCAAAAGAAATAAGATCAAGGTTATTATTTTTTAATAATAATAGGAGTAGATTTTAATATTTTCTGAAAGGCGGTATTTTTTATGATTCAAAAATGGTCATAACTGTGGCAAGAAAGTTCTCTATTTACTTCTATATAAAAATGCACCTGCGAGTAGCTACAGCCCTTCAAGGTCAACCCTGTAAAAACAGTATTTTGCGATATCTTCTTCCAATTCTAAAATATTATTAAAATATGTGGTGTGCGTTGATATATCTGTTAGGTATTTTTAAAAAATTTCAACTCCTTAGCTCTATATTAACAGTTTGAATAATGGTGTAAAACCCCTCTGCCTCTCAAACTTTTTTATTATTATGCCTATACCAGTG
Source organism: Rhamnusium bicolor (assembly GCA_029963845.1). Lineage (NCBI taxonomy): Eukaryota > Metazoa > Arthropoda > Insecta > Coleoptera > Cerambycidae > Rhamnusium > Rhamnusium bicolor. Next base: position 151,560 of record JANEYF010005142.1, read on the forward strand.
AATTTTTTTTTCATAATGCACGAATTATTTTCAAATATTTTGTATACAGCAACAAAATATTTGAAAATGTTTTATGCATTATGAAAAAAAAAATCATACTTTTTGTATGGAACAACGATGATGATACATATAGATGTATCGTCATTCAGACATCGATGGCAAAACAGTCCCTTTGAAATCAACGCGAAGGTATTATGTAGTTTATAATGAAAGCTTCCTTTAATACAGGTCACAATGTTATAAATAAATGAAAAACAATTTTTCCTCGACATGTGATACACCAAAAAGCTCCTTTTAAGCGCAATCTGAAAAACAAAAAATGCAATATGGCTACTATAAGAAAAACAAAAGTTACCTTGGCTATTTCGAAAACAAAGGACTACCAAGCATTAGTTTCTAGACCAAAATATTAGTTTCCAAAAAGTGCCCTAATAATGTAAAAGGTAAAAGTCTAAAACCTGTCTGATCAAGGATTACTTGGCTACAGCCAGCCAAAAAGGTAAATCACAAAATTTTCGTTTCTCTTTTTGGAAAATCTCAAAAACGGTTTCGGTGAGCCGTGTTTCCTTAACGAATTTGGAATCAGTACAAAATTTGCTAAAACTTATCGCATTTAACCGACTCTGTAGCACTTACCCTTTCCGAGATCCCAGTGGTGATCATCGAATATCCGACACACGGTATAGGTATACCGTAGGCTCATAGTGAAAGCATCCTCAAAGCATAGACGGCACTCAGTGTTTTCCGCTAGGCCGAGTTTATGCAGATGATAGTTTAGTTGGCAGTTCCCGGTATACAGGCCTGTTAAAGTTTTCAGGTTTATCCTGTTTAACTCTAAGAAGTTTCTTAGTTCTTTATTTCAAGGGATATTTTATAAACGCTTTCGAATGAACTAATCCTGGTAACTCTTGCCAATACTGGAGAATTTTCCTTTCAGCCCAGGTTGAGATAGCCATCTTAGCAGTACTTGAGGATATGCCAAGTACTGGTTCTGGTCCGATGATTCGTGATCCTGCTCCTTCTCTGGCCAAGGAGTCGGCTATTTCGTTAACTTTCATACCAGAGTGGCCGGGTATCCAGACCAAAGTCGCTTTGTTGTTTTTGCTCAAATGATTTAGAGCCTTCTGACAGTTCCATACCGTCGTGGAGTTAAAGCGGTAGGATCCAAGAGCTTTTACAGCTGCTTGGCTATCTGAAAAAAACTTAATTGATCTGCGTGTAAGATGCATATATTCTAGCCTTCGTACACACAGTTCAATGGCATGAACCTCGGCCTGAAAAATAGTTGCATTAGTACGTAGGTTTGAGGATATCCTCACCCTTGATCTGTAGCTATGTACACCGGCTCCTGTTCCCTCAGGAGTTTTGGAGCTGTCTGTAAACCAGTAACTGTCTGCCCTCAGTAAGTCGGTTTTATTCCGATCCCACTCATCTCTTTCTGGAAAAGTCCAGGAGGATTTCCATTGCATCTGACAGCGTTGTGCTAATTGCCCCTATTACAGTCAAGCATACTAATCTCTGTAATCCAGAGAGTTTGGTTTTGGTCATCCTTTGTGATCCTTTCGGCCACCAAACGATGGATCCGTATGTTTCATTGGTATGATGACCGTGACATATATCCAGTAAATTTATTAGAGACCCATGCCCCAAGATTTACCACAAATGCGACGACATGTCCATAAGGACAGTTTTGCTTTGTGGATTACCTTTTCCAGATGGGAGTTCCAGTTAAGTGATTTATCTAGAGTGATTCCTAGATATTTCACCTCCTCCGCAAATGGAATAGTTTCACCTATTAAGCAGGGTGGTCTTAAGTCCTCCAGCTTCCTTTTCCGGGTGAATAATACTATTACTGTTTTTTGAGGGTTCATAGACATCTGTTCCCTGTCACACCAGTTACCCACTGCATTCAGTATCTCTTGAAGGGTATTAGATATTACTCCTTCAGAGTTTCCTCTGACTAGTATGACTAGATCATCTGCATGTGCTATAACCTCAACCTCCCACAGTGTGAGAATAGCCAGTAAGTCATCCACAAGAAGTGACTATAAAAGGGAGGAAAGAACCTCATCCTGCGGGCATTCTCTTGTGGTTCTAAAACTGACTGTTTCTCCTTGTAGAGACGTTGTTATAGTTCTGTTTGATAGCATAGCCCGAATCCAGTCTCCTATAGCCGCCTCAACTCCTCTGGCGGCTACTGCTGTATATAAAGAGTCGGGCAGTGCATTGTTAAATGCTGCCTCAATGTCGAGAAAAGCTCCCACCGCAATTTCCTTCATTTGAAGGGATTGGGAGATCTTCTCGACTAGGTTGTTGAGTGCTAGTTTTTTTTGTTTTTCCTATCTGATAGACATACTGATGGGTATTGAGGGGATGATGGTTCAGGATGTTCCCCGTGATATATCCGTCCAGCACCTTCTCCAGACATTTTAAAAGAAAAAATGTCAGGCTAATTGATCTAAGCGATTTAGGGCTTGGTTCTTTCCCACCCATTTTTGGTATATATACTACCTTATCCGCCGACCAATTGGATGGGATATAGTTCCATACCAGATTAGCTCTGAATAATTTAACGAGGAATGGGAGCAATATTTCTAATCCGTTTTGTCGTAGAGCTGGAAAAACTCCATCCTCTCCTGGCGATTTGAATGGTTGGAAGGATTTGATGGCCCACTCAATTGCCGGTAGTGTGATAACCTTTTTAGCTGTCAGCCAGTCATTTTTATCAGGTTGTTTAATCGTCCTTCTGACGGTGACAGCTGTTGGTCATTCAGATTCAAGCACCCTGGGAAGTGGTTCTGTGCTAAGAGCTGTACGGTTTCTTTTCCAGAGTCCGTATATGAGCCATCCGGTCGCCTTAACGAGCCGAATTTCCACGTCGCCTCTCTAAAAAGAATCTTGTGGATTCTAGTACTGTGAGGTAGGTCAGTTATAATCTCACAGAATTTCCTCTAAGATCCCCTTTTTGCTTTCCTTATTTCTTTGTTATAGTCCGTTAGAGCGGATCTATATTGGTTCCAGTCGCCGAAGCTTTAGCTCGATTAAAGTGGCGCTGAACTTCTTTTCTCAGTTTATCCACCTAATATTATTATGCGTTAGTCGTTTAATAAACCAGCTAATTTTGCCACATAATTTTACAATTTGGCTAACCGCTGCTAGCCGACTTTGTACGATTTGAACTTTATACGACTTTGCAAGTTAGTTCTAGTGCTAACAAATGATTTTTATAAAGAGTTATTAGATTAGTAATACCAAGGACTTTATCCTATATATTTATGAGAGTATAGATCATCCCTGAGGCTGCAACCGTGTGACGTCAACGCGTTCCACTCGTCAAACAACGGTAGTTATTCGCAGTTGTTTATTTCAGTTACGACTTTGACTTCGCAAATTGCACTGATTCTGCCCAAATTCTGCTGGTATTGCTGTTTTTATTGTTACAAACATTTGGTTAGTTCATATGAACTATGCCGAGAGGTACTTGTGGAATATTTGGCTGCGATAACAATTCTGTTTGCATTAAAGCAAGATGCGAAAATATTGTGTATCAATGATCACAAGTTTCCAAAAGAAAAAATGATTTGGTATTCAGTACATTGAACGTTTTGAGGCCCGAAAATAGAAAATTTATTCAAGTCGGCATGCCGTATGTGTATTTGTGTGTCTGTACGTCTGTATGTCTGTGTATCTCTGTTTCGCTGGTCATAATTGTGAAACTTTACATATAATATCTGGGGTGTCCAAGAAAGAACCCCATTGATTATCAGTGAAATTGGTGCACCGGTTAGGGCGTGTCTTCAGGGGTGGCAAGAAAATTGCGTGAAAACAAAAAAAATTTTCAAATAAAATTAGTTTAGAATGAGGAAATATGATAAAAAGAACTCGAAATCTTCTCATCAGACTAACTGTTATTGAGAAAAATTTTTTAAAATCAATTTTATTTAAATAAAAAAGTGAAGGCTGGCTTGACAGGACTTTCTCATTATATCCAATTTGAAATGAGTAAGAAATAAATTATTTTATTTTGTTTGTTTTCTTTCTTAAATTTGTCTTGTTTTTTTGGCTTGTCAGGTTTAGCTTGTTATTTTATTTATATCGATTATCCTATTTATCCTATTTAGATATTTAGTTGCCTGATATATACATATATGTATTTTCGGTTTAGGTGGAATTGTGGCCCATAATTAAAATAACAAACTGCTTTTTAAAGAAGTCGACGTTTCGAAATAATTTATTTCATCATCAGGAAAATTTAAAATCGTTTGTAGTTATCAATGTAATAATAATACTAGGAAAAAACGTTAAGCTGATAAATACATAAAACATAATACAACTAGTTTTGAATCTCAAATACGAAATGATTGGAGTCGGCCGTGATAAAAACGTAATGGCTGAAAAACTGAAAAATGCAAAAATTGACACTTTGTATATTAATGCAGACATGAACATTAAATGATATTCCTGTAATTATTAATGCGTACCACATTCATATTTTTCACATCCGGTATAACCGGAAATTACTTGAACTTTTTTAAGTCATTCATTACATATATTCAGCTCAATTTAAAGAACATTTCTTTTTGAATTCAACAATATGTAATATATTTTAAATTTTTTCAAATTTAATAAGGCATTTTTAAATTTAAAATAACCCCAATAATTTAAAACAAGGTCATTTGTGAAAACAGGAAAATTTGAATTTTTTGTTTATTTCAAAAATTAAAGTAATTCCATAGATTTTATTTACAACGATTGTTCGGAGAACAATACGATTTTGCTACAAATATAGGCGAAGATATTTGATCAAATTATCTCTGCAGCTGCTTAAAATAATGGGATGGTTAATTCTATTTCTTGTTTAATATTTAATTTGATCTAACGCCTTCGTCAATTTCATAAGCGTTGGGATCCTATCTAGACAGTGCTGCTTGATGGTAAGCATCTCTGCCAGATTTAGAGTGTGGTAGTCAGTTCTATGCACCGGATTATTATTATTATTATTATTACACTGACAAGCACAAAAAGTGGAACACAAAAAAAAAGTGTATTTTCAACTTAAATTTTTTCTCCGGAACCATCGTGTAGCCAGGCTCAATTTCGGACGCGAACATCTCAGTTGGAATATTTGGCAGTGGAGCAATGTTCATTTATACGATGAGTTGCGATTTGTTCTGATTTCTCTAGATGGACGAGAAAATGTGTGAAGAAGGTGAGGAGAAAGATACGCGCAATGCTACTTTAATGAGAGGGCGAGCTACGGAGGTGTGGGCTCGCACAGAGCTTGTGTTCGTAGATGGAAGTGCCTTAATGGTTGGAAGGTACATTAATAGCATTTTGAATGAGCATATGGTGGCTTTTGCGGGGTTTATTGGTGAGCAATTTCTTTTAATGCACGATAATGCTCATCTGCACGTGACCAGAATTGTTAGAAATATGGTATTGTAGCCCTAGGCTGGCCATCACGTAGTCCTGACCTAAATACTATAGAGCACGCATGGAATTTGTTGGGAAGACAGATTATGCAACGCCGTGGGCAGTTATTAACACTGCAGTAACTTAGGAAAAATGGGTTAACATTCCTCCAAAGGCCATCTAACACGTAAATTAAGACATGCAATGTACATTTGAGAGTGTAATCAGAGGTAGGGGAGGTAATACTCGTTATCAAATAAAGAAATTTCATTTTATCATTGCCTAATTTATGATCATGTCATGTATCCAAAACCTCGTCGGACATCTTTTATCCTAAAAATTGAAGTTATCCTTCTAAAATAACCATGTTTTTAAGCGAAAAGGTTTAGAAAAGATACCAAAAAAACAATTTTACAAGTTTTGTTTACTCAGAAAATTTTTAATTAAAAATATATCAATATTTCTTGCTGTTCCTCTATTTATGCCTGTCAGTGTATATTATTATTATTATTATTTCTTACTTTTGCCCTGCGTTGTGGAAGTTTACACATATAAAACTTGTTGAACTAGCATTAACTCTTTAACTACAACTATAATTATATAACTATAATCGACACTAATGGAATGTAATCTTCATTACCATATTTTGATTCACTTGGAAATCTGTAATTAGTTTCATTTCATTTTATTTTTAATTTCTCCATCGTTAGGTTCCTTTGAACTTTTTCAGCTGGATCTTTTAAATGTTATAATTTTAATGAATGTAAGCTGTCTAATTAAAATTAACTTTATTGCTTATAAAAAACCACGAGGTTATAGTTGAAAGTTCATGATAGACTCGTGCCTCGAGGACAGCTGCTACAAATAAAGAATTAGAACTTCTTCCGTTTTATTATGACAAAACTTAATAGAAGATGTGTAGACATGTAGTAAGTACTTTGGTCTGTTCAATTATTTAATTCAGTGGGTTAAATTGAACGGCATTTGGTAAGTTTTAATGGAGCGAGCACGAGTTATAACAAATATTATGACCCTACTTCCTGTGCATCTACCACTTTTCTTAATTGGTTAAGTGAAGAAACTACCATAAAGTAATGTTCTATATGGCTGTAACAAAAAGATAATATAATAAACAATCCTTATTTATATATTATGATGTATAAAATAAAACCATTTTTTTGTAGGAGCAAGCAACTTCTAATATAATAGTTAGCAGCACACAATTTAATTAATTTTGCAATCAAATCTAGGGATAGTCACTCTTCTCTTTTGAAATTGAAATTTTTGTTGTAAGTAAAAAGAGTAAAGTAAGAAGTAAAATATGTCACAATTTTTTGAAAAAGCATGCTGACTCAATTTTTATTGCGTCGGCCGAAGTTCGGTAAAACTTAACAAGAAAGATACTGCACACGTGAACGCAATGCTTCTTATTGGTACCATATACACGATAATTGGTCAAAGCTTCGGCCCGAAGTCTAAATGGACCCATCTTCTGTTGGTGTATGGCCTCTACATTTATTAGTCTACACTCAGTTTATTGTAATGTGTCACCATTTTATGGTTGGCGGCCTTCTCAGATAATAAATCAATGGCAACAAATTGATATAAAAATAATCTTACCGTTGAACATTCTTTTTAGCCAGAGGCATTCTGTTTTCACCTACAGAAATTCGTACCATGTTATTTTATTAATTAATTAATTAATTTATTTATTTATTTGCAATAATTTATCCAGCGAGTGATAAAACCCAGTTACAGGATAAATAAACAACAGATATACACAGAAATCTAAAATAGTGAACAATAGTATACAAAAATATATAAAATACAATGGCAAAAATATAACAACTATATAACAACAGAGTAATACAAATTAAAATAAAATATCACACAATACATAGAATATAAAGACATTACACAAACTCAGGTCTCTCTAGGGTGCAGTTGTCCAAACTGTAGTCAAACATAAATGGATTTATTTTCCGCGAAAAAAACATGACTTTACATTTGGTATTATAATGTCCGGTTGACCGTAGGTTGAAACTCAACCAACGGTTAGAGTGTAATTTGCGTATTATAAACGATAACCGACGCGACAGTTGAAATGTCGTCTAGCCGGTGGTTGACTGAACGGCCAGTTGTGGCTTTAGTTCAACTGTCAACCGCAGGTTTGAATTGTGATTTTGAGGTTATATATTTTATGTGTAGTAGTTTTAAATTAATTATTAGTTGTTAAAATGAATAGGCGACTTTGGGAAGATAGTGATGATAGTGATTTTTCATCTGATGATTCAGAAGAATTTGAAATTGGCAGAATAATAAGATCCAGGACTCCAAGAAATTTTAGACTTTGTGTAGATTATTTTCAACAATATAATGATGAGGAGTTTAGAATGAGGTTTCGCCTCAGTAAAGTCACTATAATGCTATTAGAGCAAAATATTGGAAATTTCATAGCACCAAAAACTGAAAGGTACGTGAAATGAAATACTTAAATAAATCCATTTTCAATAAAAACTTTCAGGAACCATGCAATAACAACAATGCAGCAGATTCTTCTTGTTTTACGATTTTGTGCTACGGGGTATATGCTTCAAACAACTGGTGACTTTGCTGGTCATAAATCTACTGCAGGCCAGGTAGTGAAGAAAGTTATTAGTAGTATTGTTTCGTTAGCAGGAGATTATATAAAAATGAAAGAAATTGAGGTGACTAAAAACAATTTCTACAACATTGACAGGTTTCCTCGAGTAATCAGTGCCGTTGATTGTACCTATATAAAAATAGTTTCATCAGGTAAAACAAATGTTTGTAGAATTATTTATACTTATTTAACTATTTGTTTACACTTTTAGGAGGAGACAATGCAGAATGTTTTGGAAATAGAAATGGATACTTTTCCTTGAATGTTCAAGTGATAGGAAATTTAGAGTTGCAAATTAATGATATCGTTGCTCGATGGCCTGGATCAACCCATGACCAGTCAATATTTAGCAACAGCTGATGTCGAGCTAGATTTGAAAATAGGGAATTTGGAAATGCAGTACTGCTTGGTGACTCTGGATATGCTTTAAAAAAATATTTAATAACACCTATTCCCAATCCAGTAACAGGAGCAGAACAACTTTTTAATGAGTCTTAAATTAGAACTCGAAACCCGATCGAAAGATTATTTGGTGTATTAAAACGAAGGTTTCCTATTCTCTCCCTTGGAATAAGACTATCTCTTGACTTGGCAAAATCAGTAATTATAGCATGCGCAATAACTGCACAACATAGCACTCAGCATGAATGAACCAGATCCCATTCAAAACCCAAATTTAAATTATAATAATGAAGAGATAGATCAGAATAATATTGATAATGGTGATAATAATAATTTTAGAAATGAATTTATTTTATATTTTATGAATTTACTACAACACGATACCTACTGACGTAAAATTCTATCTATATATGAGTATGTACCTGTAATTAAAGTTCTCTCAATAAAAAAAAAAAAAGTGAACAATTTGTTTCAATAAAGTTTTATTATATATAAAGTGCTACATAATAATAAATAATAAAGTAAAATACCACAAATAACTATTATAAAATATTATAATTTTTTTTTAAAACAGAAATATCTAATTTTATTTTCTCAGTTTGTAACATTTCATTTTGCATTTTGTGCATTTCAGTTCCTTTTTTGAGTTCATATAACTCTTCTTCCATTTTCATTCTCATTTTATGCAAATTTTCTTCTCGAGCAACTTCCTTTTCCAACAATTCTTGTTTTAAATAAAACATTTTCTTTTTAAAATTCTCATTTTCTTCTTCAGAATAAACATTTGTTTCTAGATCTTTTCTTTTACGTTTGACTTGCAAAAGTTTATGTTTCTTGGACTTTAACATTTTGGGTGTATATTTGGACTAATCTGTAAACAGTTACATATTAATATGGCATTAAACAAATCATCTGTATTTTGTTAAGCATGTAAATTTTCTTACCGTTGTGTGTTTTTTCATCAATTTCTGGCTTTATTAAATTGCGAAATACTCGATGCTAGCGGTTTTACTTCGTCATTATTGACGGGAACTATTTGACAAATTTCCACTTCAAAAGACTGCGAAGTACTAGCCGTTATCTGATCATCACAATAATTATCCAATTCCACATTTTCTGAAGTCTCTGTATTTGCTAAAATCATAAATTTTTCATTTCATAAATTTGTAATTTACAATTACTAATATAATTAAGCACATTTCATATTTACAGTTGTTATAAAATCGCTGTCGCCAATAGAAGGTTCTAAGTCCTTTACTGAGAAATTAATAATACTTTTTATTTTCTCATAAAGCAACTTTACTGCAGCTTTTATCTCTGACTCATTTGACCCACCATCAGTCCTATACAAATTTTGTCTTTCGCATACTTACGAACTTCTTGTTTTAAATTATCAAATTTGCAACGTAACTGTTCTGAAGTTCTTGGTTAAGTTGAAGCATTGTACATTTATGCAATTTTTTCCCAAGTAGCATTCTGTAATAAGACGTGTTTGTTAGGTCTCGTCATGCAAATATCATTTTATTTACCTTTTCTTTCCAAGTTATAGAATCAGTTTTCTTACACAATATTTCTGTAAGTAATTATTATATCCAAAAGACGGTGACAATCTACATCGGAATAAACTATTCTTTTATTTTTTCGCAGCCACTATTATTAGAACACAGTTTACAACAACAAATCACGTTTAATAAAGAGGTTAGAATACGGTACGGTATCTTAGGAATCTTTATCCTAATTGGTTAGAATCCAACCTACAGAATAGTCAACATAATTAAATTTACGTCAACGTCAGGTTGGTGAACCTCGACATGAAATAGTGTCATAATACAGAATTAATCTGAACCGCCGGTTCAATTTCAACTCATTGTTAAGCAACCGGAGGTTGATCAGTACTTTTATAATATCAGTCCTTAGATGGAGAAGACTGTTAACGCACCAGTTCTTAAGAATATCGAGATTGTGCTGGAGTCTCAGGCAATCAAAATCAGAGTTTATATGTTATGTTATGTTTATGTTTTATGTTTTCTTAACCGCCGCTCAAGTCACCGAAGTAACTCCCAGATAACACAGCCCCACAAAAAAAAAAAATTTCTGACCTAGCAACGAGACGAGTATATCCATATGTATTTTTGATCGCTGATTCCGAATCCGGGGTCAAAAAAAGTCATACACCCCCAAAAAAGAATTTTAGAGCCAAAAAACACTCCCTGAATAGGGATATGAGATAACGCTCTGAAAATGATCTTATCATTTTAATCAATCGTTTTGTTTAATATTTTCGGGAAAATTTGAATATATTACGATAAAAATAAAGGTAAATTACGGTGTACGACTTTTTTTGACCCCGGATTCGGAATCAGCGATCAAAAATACATATGGATATACTCGTCTCGTTGCTAGGTCAGAATTTTTTTTTTTTTATGGGGCTGTGTAATCCTAGGATTTTGTATTATGTAAAGAGAGACGAGGCCCTACAGTTTATTGTGGAGTCAGAACCACATCTAGGGCATCGACAGTTCTCTCCATTCTTAATCCGAAACAAATTACAAATAAAATTTTCAACTTGCTCCGGGATGGATTCGAACCATCGATATTCAGTACCGCGTAATTAACTGTAAGCGCTTTACCCACTCGGCTACCATGTAGAAATATAATTTTAGATAATCAGCATATAGCAAGTAATGTACGTCTAGGTTGTCAACAATATCATTATTAAGTAATGTAGGAAAGTATAGATTCCTGCGACACTCCAAATGTTTGAGTAAATTCAACAGATTGTTAAGCACGATATTGTACAAATTGAGATCGACGAGATAGATAGGAATAAAATGAATTTGTCAAAGAAATGTTAAAGCGAACGTCTTCCAATTTTGTTAATAATATACCATGGTCCAATCTATCAAACTCTTTGAAAAGTCAGTGTAGATAACGTCCATGTCTTTACGATATATTGCTTAAACGATGAATTGAATCTTACACACAAGGTTCAATACCATGGACCGTCATTGGATAAATCCATGCTGATATTCAACAACTACAGTTTTAGTATGAAATGAAATATAATCATACATCAAGAATTCAAAAACTTTAGAGAAATTGTATAAGATGATAATGGGACGAAGATTTTCAACTTCGGGCTTATTACCCATTTTAAATACTGGACAAATTTTAGATTGTTTCCACGTATCCGGAAATGTGTCGGTTTCTAATATCAAATTAAAAATAATGCAGAGCGTTTATAAAAGACACTAGGATGATCACTAATAATAAATGCAGGAACTTGATCAGGTCCAGTGGTCACATTTGCTTTCAGTTTTTTAATTGACTTAAGTACTTACATTTTCACTAAACTGCCCAATGTGGAGAACGTTATTATTATTACTTAAGCTGTTGCTGGGTATGTATTCACCAAAATTGATAAAGACATTGGAAAAATTCACACTACAGGGAAAAAAAATTTACATGTACATTTTTTTTTTTGTAATTAATGAATCCCAAAATTACCCCTAGTTATTACCATTAAATTATTATACAAATAATATTATGCTTTATACAAAGTGAAAAAGAGATACATTTTAACTTGTACAACAGTATTTTAAAAGACTACTTTACATTTTGTATTTTTGATGTATTTTGCCTAACCCTGAAAAGAAAACACTATCAAATTAGTCTCCCTGCAATTACTTAAAAAATTCGTGTCAATTATCTATTTTCATTTTCGTTCATTTTATGAAACTAACTTAATTATTTAATCTTATAATGTAATCTACATTTTGTTATCGTCTTATTAATGTACTATTTAATATTTTTATAACACTATACTTTCACATATAATTTATCGTTTTTGTATTTAATTTATATTTTATAACTAAATCAGGCCGTAAAATCTACAACATGATTAAGAAAATTTATAGGAACCGCCAACGATAAAGCAAAATCATGTCTGAATCCACTTTATACAAAAATTACCACTTTTAGTTATCTAACTTTGGCACTTATCAAAGGCTTGTAAAAAGCTAATAGAAAACCTTGTCAGGAACTGAGAATACTGTAGTTATTTTGGGACACGCAAAATGAAAAAAATCCGTTTCAGCTAGGTGCACGTCGACAGTACTTTATCACACCATAATTTTCAATTTGACATGAAAGAAAAATATTATTTTAATTTAAAATATCATTTTCATTTATTTTATTTTATTTATATGAAGTAAACAAAATAAATAAAGTAAATAACACAAAAGATATCAAGATAAATGGCACAAATGGGACAAATGAGATAAATGAGATGAATGAGACAAATGAGTCAAATGAGAAAAATGAGAGTGCTTCAAATGAGACAAATGGAATAAATGAGACAAATGAAACAAATAAGGTAAATAATATAAACAAGATGAAGAATGCAAATAAGATAAACAAGAAAATAAGACAAATGAGATACATGAGACAAATTAGATAAGATAACTAAGATAAATAGGATAGATAGAAGTACTGTCGATAGAGACTACTTTTTTTTAATGGAATAAAATTAATTTTGTTTTTCTCAATAACAGTTAATCTGACGACAAATTTTCAAAAGTTCTTTTCGCACATTTTCTTATTCTGAAAAATTAAATTAAATTTTTCAATTTTTTTTTTAGTTTGATGCAATTTTTTTTAGACCCCTTTGAGACGCGCTTTCGCTAGGGCACCTATTTCACTGATATTCAATAGGGTTCTTCCCTGGACCCCCCACATAATATACCTATGTAAAGTTTCAGATTTCTACGTTAAGACGTGTTTAAGAAAAATGATGGCACAACAAGGACCAGCGACACTAAGACACAAACTCACATACATACAGACTCACAGACATACAATCACACAGACGGCATGCCGATTCGGATAAATTTTCTGTTTTCCGGTCTCAAAACGTTCGTGTTCATCATAATCTGGATTTGGTTTTTCTCACGATGCCAATATTTTCTCTATCAGTATAGATAGAAGTATGACGCGCACTGTTATTTCAAGTAAGGTGCTTATTAATAAAAAGAGAAATATTTTTTTAAAATTTTCACTGCAAAGGCAATTAAATGGGTAAATATAAATGTATGGCTGTTATTAATTCCATGACTAATTTCAAGGTGTAATGCAGTGCATTTTTTGGAAAGGTAACCGTGTCTCATACAGGGCAGTAGCCGGGATACGATTTTAGGGGGAGGTTCACGAAATTTTTGGAGTAGCCCTAAGTAAATTGACCTAAATGTCTCTTATAGTTAAATAAAAAAAATATATATTTATTGAAATTAAGAAAAGACAATGTATTACATATTAATTAATTAACAAAATTTAAAACAACTGAAGTTTCCTGTTTTTTAAATTATTAAATCTAAACATTTAGGTATTTCTTAAGCATTTTCAATGTTATGTTATACAGGGTGGGCCACTAAAAACGAAATAGGCTAAGCCCCGTTTTCCTAAAAAAACTTGGACTAGATTTTTAATTTTCAAGGGGAATACTTCATTTTTGACCGCGCCACTTCAACTGGTGGTGGAATCCTTCAAATTTTAAATGGCAAGGGGAATTAAGTAGAACATACGTTTAAAGCTAATTAAATTCTATTTACAACAGTACTTACGTACTTTTTAAATTTGGGCTAATTGTTTACGAGAAATTACTTTCCAATATTAAAGAATTTAATTTCCGAGTAAATGCACTTTCGATGTTTTTACTTTGCTTTCTTTTTGTTCACACTGAAAGTTAAGTATTAGTGCGAATTTCACAATGTACAAGAAATAAATCTAAATCAGTTTTCAATTAATCATTGTAGGAGGAAACTCAAAAATCATAGAGAAAGTTAGCTGTTTGAGGTGCATTTGACCCATATCTTTCGAGAATATAGGGATCACCAAATAGAACACGAGTTAAAACTTGTGTTCTAGAGATAGAAATAGGTATGTTGGGGAGAAAACGAAAATTGTCCGTATCATATTCTGCAATTTTACCAAAAACTTTAAAATAACCTTAAGATAATAGAAATAATAACGAACTAATAATTTCATCATTGGAACAGACTAAAAAAGATCATTTATAAAAATATTAAACAAAACAGGCCCCAACATGGATCCTTGGGGAACATCGCATAAAGTCGTTTCTATAATGCTTGCTATATTATCAATAACATATTGCATTCGATAATTTTCCAATAAACTTAAAGCAACGTATCTAAAGCGTTTAAAAGTAATTTAACGGTGTCGACTGCTTTGGCCAAATTAACGAAAATACAAAGACAGGATGTACATGTTTCCATTGATTTATATGTTTGAAATCAAAGTAGCCATTGGGTCCTCTGTTAATTTGGCCTCTTGAGTATTTGACAGGATATTATATTTTTTAAGATAACTTGTTATTCTCCGCTTTAATATTTTTGCAAAAACTTGTCCTAAGTTCACGTCACTAATAGATAGAGAAAGAAGTATGGAGTTTCATCATTTGTACAAACAATTGGGAAAATATCCAAACAGTTTTTTGCAGTACCTTGGCATGGCTGTAGACATATTTGAGTTATTACTGAATAAAGGTGAAGGACATATCGAGAAAGCCATGTTGGTGTAATTACAGCGCAGATTTAACTAAAAATTGCTCAGAAATCAAACAAAATTGATGTTTCTTATCAGTATCGCCGCTTGAATTTGTAACAATGTGTTTGAAATATTTATTTGTCACTAAATTGTCTACGATTTTTCGCTCACGGCAAATCGTTCGCCAGCCTGACCGAACCCTAAGACGGACCTGTGTTCCTCAGAAATATCTACATCCCTTCACGAGTTATAATTGGTTGTTGGTTTTGTCAGTTTAGAATTCACATATTTAAAATCTATTCGATATTTTAAAGAATTTTTTGCATCTGTATATCATGTATTTTGAGCAACAGGCGTCAAAAGTTAACTCCTAAGTATCTAGAACAGATGCTACTAATTCGCTGGAACTCTATAAATTACCAGTGTGCAGTCTTGTGTATTCAGTGAAATATTAATTGCTCCTGTTATTTTAGATACTAGAAAATCGCAAATTTAAAGGTAATGTACCATTTATCACATCTTCATATGTCTAACTTAGCGCGGTGTCCTGGGTCAGCGTCTGGTTTTTGCGTCATATATACTCGCAGACTAGTGAAATTGGGGAATAATTTAGAATTATTTCTTGTTTACTTCCATTTTTTGTAAATACGTTTTATTAGTGATGTTTTAAAAGGTTTTGGAAATGTACCACTTCCAGTGGCGTTGTTTTTAATATAAGTTAATAGCTTGGAAATGTATTCAGCAATATATTTGTTTCTGTTCATAAGCCATCAGTACCTGGTGCTTTTTAATTAATATGGATTGGAGCTTATTAGGTAACTCAAAGCACAATGCTACCTTTTTATCAGAGTTTTTGGTTAACACATATTTATCTCTTATTGTTAAACATTTTTCTTTAAAAAAATATAAACTTAATAGCAAGCCACCGGTGCAGTAGTTTGACGACTCACACAGGACAAAGGGAGATCCATTATGTTCATTAAAACTGTTTCTAGCTGTACTACCATATATTGTATAACACTTTAAAAAATGAATATGAATCTAAAATTATTGAATCAAAGAGAATTGCATATGACAATTACATTAATAAGTCTGATAATAAAGTGCGTGATAGCTGGAAATTAATAAACTAGCTCGTGTTCTCCTGAGCACGATATTTCATCAGATACCTTTAATACCTACTTCTCTTGCTGAACATTTTATTAATTTGTTGCCATCAGTGGAAGCTTCTGCCACAGACTCCTTGAGCCGGTTACCCCTTTTGAGGTCAGAGTAACAGTAAGCAATTTTAAAAATTCAAATTGCATCGATATATATGGAATAAATATTAAATATGATTTGAACGAAATGACTACTCAGCTGACAAATACCCCGACCTGCATTGAATTATACCTTCAAATCATGATATATCGGTAGCAAATATCATTTATCTATTCCTAACCAGACATAATCTGGTTAGGAATTGACAAATGATATTGGCTACCGATATATCATGATTTGAAGGTATAATTCAATGCAGGTCGGAGTATTTGCCAGCTGAGTAGTTGTTTCGTTCAAATCATATTTAATAACAGTAGTGTAGTCCACCTGGGCTAGAGGTCGCAAGTTGCTATCCGCCACAGAGACATCTACGATGTCGGTCGGATAGTAGCATTTGGACCATATGGGAAGTTTCACACACCTCTCACCACTACTCATGGAATAAATAGTTTATTTCTTAAATATACCATTCACATAATTATACATCCACTTACGCTGCTTTAATTCAATTCAATTCCTGCCTTAGTGAAGGACACTTTCCACACATTCTAAAAGTTGCTAAAGTTTTACCCCTTTTCAAAAAATGTGGCATTAATATTATTGAAAACCACCGTTCCATTTCCATCATTCCAATTTTTGGTGAAATTATTGATATCAATCTCAAATCAAGACTTCTAAATTACTTAAATAAAAATATAATTTTAAATTGTTGTCAATTTGGATTCAGAAATTGTTCCACCACTATGGCAGTTTTTAAAATAGTGTGTGATATAGTCGAGGCCCTTGAATGTGGCTATTAGCTTGTGTGATCTCTCCAAGGCTTTTAACTGTGTCTTACATGACATTCTTATCGAAAATATTAGTTTTTATGGTATTTGAGGTTTGCCATAAAATCTGTTTTATTTTTATCTCTATCAATAACATAAACTCAGAATCTCTTTCGATTAAACATGGGTGCCTCAAAGCTCCATCTTAGGGTCCCTTTTCTTTATATTATGTCAATTATTTTTTCCAGTTTATGACACCCAAAAAATGCATGTATTATTGATGATACTTTGAATATTTATGACTTAAATAGAACAGCAATATCTCTATTAAACAAGCTGGTGCTTAGTGTTCTTCAAACAGTTTAAAACTGAATGAACATAAAACCCAAATGCTTGTTTTTCGCTAAGCAACTCACTGGTTAAAGGTAATAGTGTTAAAATTCTTGGTGTGGTCTTAGATGATACTCTTAGTTGGTTGAGTCATGTGGAGCAACTGTCTCATAAATTATCAAGTACTATATTTATGTTACGTACACTAAAGAATTAACTTAGTTATTAAACTTTAAGAACATGTTATTTTTCAATTTTTCATTCATACATTAGTTACACAATTCCTCTATGAGGAGACTCATCTCATGGAGTAAAAATCTTTGGTTCACAGAAGAGAGTAGTTATGTTAATTACTAATGCTGACTGGAGCGATCACTGTTTACCAATATTTAAATTACTTACGGTGGTTTGCACCAATTATGTATTATTAAAATTGAGTGTTAGTTAAATATGAAAATTCTTTGCACTGACCCGACTAACTTTGGAGTAAAGCAATAGTTAAAATTAATCCGCAGTAGAAGTATGTATTATTTCGTAGAAACTTTAATATTCTTGAAATTTTGTAATTTGTGTTCTGTTAAAATCATAGATAGTTAAAATCAGGACCTTCATGGAGTAGTTGAGGTTAGTTTTCCTTCTTCTCTGATTTTTTAGTTTAACAATTATTGATATTATCATTAATAACTGAAATATAAAACTGAATACGAGTGTAAGAGTGAGCATGAATTCTAATACTTAATCAATTTTAACATTATTGATTATACACAATTGCCTAATATCTGGTAGGTTGAACTTGATATTGACCTTGTTTATAAAGTATTAAAATAGGTAGATAGGTTACAAGAAAAGTAAATATGGAAGAGAACGATTTGTTGTTTGATAATGTAGAAAAAAATAGATGGACGAATTTGGCATTTCACGTCAAATATATCGAGGAGCAAATTACTTTGAAACGATGGATGCAAGTACCTTTAGAAAACGATTTCGACTTTCAAAAGAAACCGTACAAAATATTTTAATTCAAATCGAAGAACAACTTGAGTATCTGTATGATTTGTGAGCATAATTTTATTGCATTTTTCATTACAATAAAACATTTCAATTTACAGAAACAACTGTGTGCCTCCTGGTTTATCTCGGAATTATATGTCCATGGTAATAGATAATGATTGTATAAGAGCAACTCAACAAAATTTCTATGATGTAGCATTGTATCCAAGAGTTACTGAGGCAATAGATGGCACACATTGCAGAATCATTTCTCCAAGTATGATAAGATTATAATGACAAATCCAATTTATCATTTTATAAATGATTTATTTGGAGGAGATGATCTAGAAGTGTTTCAAAACAGAAAGGGTTATTTTTCAATTAATGCACAATTTGTCTGTGAGGCAAATTTGAAGATATTAAATGTGGTCGCAAGATGACCAGGAAGTAACAACGACTACAATTTTCAATAATGGTAATCTAAGACAGAATTTTGAAAATAATCGCTTTCAAAACTGTTTATTGTTAGGTACGTATGCATTATTAACTTCAATGCTTATAAAACATCTGTTTCAAAAACTTCTTATCAACATATTATATATATAGAACAAATTCGCCGGTACTCTAAACTTTCAAAATAATATGTGCTTCGAAGATAATTGTTATCTATACCCCTCTCAGGATATATTCCTGTGTCTCTAAATGATAAAAATTTTAAAAATTTTCTTTGAAGTTGCTCTAACGCGCCTTTGTGAACTAGATTGTAAGGATTTCAGATTATGGATCCGTACTCAAGTTTTGATTGTACATAAGAATAATACAATGATTTTAAACAATTTAAATTAGTAAATGATTTACAGTTTCTTATGATAAATCCTAACATTTTGATTGCTTTTTTAGGTTTGATATGTATATGTTCGACAAAACTCAGTTCATAATCAAAATATATACCTATATCTTTAATTGTTTGTATGCACTCTAATACAGTGTCGTGAATGCTGTAGTTGTAGTTAAAGCATTTTCTTCTTTTTTGTATAAGACACTACTATACATTTAGCAGCATTGATACCAACTTTGTTCAGGCCGCACCACTCGCTGACGATATTAAGTTTTTTGTTGAAGATACAATCGTTTACAGAATTTATGATCTTAAATATTTTTAAATTATCTGCAAAAATTAATTTGTTGCACTTCAATTCAGTGCATAAATCATCTATAAATAACAGAAATAGTAAAGGTCCAAGGTTAGAATCTTGCGGCACTCCGGAAGTGGCTAAATATATTGACGATTTATATCCGTTGTAGAATATAAATTGTCTGCCTGTTAGATATGATTGAAAGTAATTTAAAAGATTTAAATAAAATACATACTTTGCTAAATTCTGTAAGAGTAATTTATGGTGGATGTGATCGAGGGATTTGGTAAAATCGGTATACAAAGCGTCTACCTGTCTTCGTTCGTCTAGAATATTAGATACTGTTTGACTGAATATTACTAAGTTCGTAGTAGTCGACTGTTAGATATAAAGCCATGCTGGTCTACTGACAATATGTTTTAGTGGACATATAGATGAGATTGTATAAAATGATTTCAAGAACTTTAGCAAAATTACACAAAAGAGAAATTTGTCTCTAATTGCTTATATTTGACGTATCACCTGCTTTAAAAATGGGAAACGTCTTTGCCATCTTCCATCGGTTGAGAAAAATTTATGTTTTTGTTAAAATATTAAACAGAATAAAAGCGATGTTAAGAATGCATTGGCACAATCTTTCACCAAAAAGGATGGTATAACGTCTGGGCTGGATGTAATTTTGTTCTTTAACTTTTTTATAGCATCTTGAATTTCTAACATCGAGATGTTTGTAATACTGAAAAGTTCAAAGTTATTATTATCTATAGTCATGTGATTGTCTTGTGTATCACATGGAATGGTATATACTGTACTAAAAACACTGCAAATATGTTTACAATATCTTGTGGATATTGAGGACTGAATATTAGAGAGGTATCTTTGATATTTTAAATTGTCTGTTGTTTTATTAAAGTTCTAAGTCTTTTAAACTGTTCTAAATAGTGATAATAGTTTGTTTTTTGTACTTACAGAAATGCTTATATTTTTATTTAATATTATTTATTATTTCGCTAGTGTACCATTTTGGATAAGTCCTTTTATAAAATTCAATTGGAGATACATACTGGTCCAAAATACTGTACAATTTAATGTAAAATGCTTCAACGGCTAAATTAACATAAGAAAAATTTTGTAAATAGTACTAATCCGTTTCTAAAATAGCATTATATTAGCTTTCTTAAAGTTATAGCTTTTTGATCATTAGCAGATGCAAACTTTGTACATTTTGGGGGAAGTTGTATTTTAATGAAAAGAGCTGGGTGAAAAGTGTCCTCATGTACTAATGGCGCATTATCTCGAGAAATCTTATATGTTAGGCTTGAGAAAACAAGATCAAGTAAACGACCTAAACTGTTAAATATTCCGTTATGTTGTTATATATTAAAGAAGTTTGCAAAATTGGTAATTAGATTGGTTTTCTTATCATTACTATCATTGTAAACATAATGGGATATATTAAGATCTCCAAAAACAAATATTTTTATATCTAAAATAAAATCTATTTGTTCCAGTGCTTCAAAAAATAATACATATTGGTCTAAGTTAGTACTAGGTGGTATATAAATAACAGAAATATAAATAGTTATAAATTGAAATTAGCATTTACCGCACAAAATGTCAATTGTAGGAAATGAAGCTGAAAAATATGGTAGTTCAATTTTTTCTGATCTTAATTCATTTTTACATGCTAGAAGTACACCTCCACCTGTTGTATACTCTGTGATCTGTAATTTTCTGTCTCTTCTGTATACGTTGTATATTTCAGGGAAGAGTTCAGTACTTAACACTTCCTCCTGTATCCAAGTTTCAGTTATGGCTATCGAGTCAAATTCGCCTTGTGCAACAGTTGAGTAGAATTGCTGGATTTTGCTGTCCTCTTACATTTTGGTAACTACAAGTCAGTTCTTGGGTGTTTTAGGGAGCTATTAGTTTAAATGATCGGTAATAATTTTTGGGATGCCATTTACTTATTTGATTCTACAGTTATTTAATCTAGCTCTGTTTTAACGTCCACACAAAAAATTCAACCACAAAGTAAATCAGGCCTTCCTCTTATTTGTTTTATTGTTATTGTTGTTAAAGGTTTTTTTTTGTTGTTCTTGTAGAGGATTAAACCTACAGGAGATACTATTATTAAAAAAAACGTGCTGCACATTACCTTATGGTGGTGTGGAAATGATTTACTCACATAAAAAAATGGAATCAAGATCCTTGAACAAATTCTGTTAAAGAATCCTTTAGATAATAATAATTACGAGGGTTTGAGACAGATTTTTAAGTTTTTTTTTTTAAGTTTTGTTTCTTAACTGTATTTTTTGTACATAAAATATCATAGAATCTAAAGAGAAAATTAGTGGCTAAGACTAGTGGCGTAGAAGTTCTGGTAGGAAACAGGTCATTACCCTTCTAGTTTGACGCCACTGTTGTAATAGAGAAATATTAGTTCTTCAAGAGATATTTTACATCACCGAATATTTTTTTAATACTGTCGTTCGTTTGAGAGATATTTTAAACGATCATTTAGAATATAATAATTTCAACACCCTGTATCTCAAAAACGGTGCGTTTTAGAGGCAATGTTTATGTAGCAAACTCATTTTTTTTTCTCTATCGTTCCGTGAAGTTTCCGCCTTGGAAACGGGACCACCCTGTATATTGATCATTAAAGTTGTATGGCTATTTGATTATAGAAAATATTTTTATTTATTCTCCAAAAATGTACAACAAATATTAAAAACCGCATAATGAAATGTAATTTCTAAAATTGAACTAGAAAAAATTGTAATTCTTTGAAATTCTGACATTTATTCCGATTTTAAATTTTTTCAGAAATTGTGAAATTACTAGAAATATTAAATGTTCTAATTGATTTAAATATTTGTAGTAAGTACTTAAAATTTTTAAATTCAAGATATTAAATATATCAAATTAATTTTTTTTTTTTTCTATAATCACGATAGGAAAGTAACAGCCCGTTGGAGCGGTTTTGTACGAACTCGCGTTTTGCATAAAACCCTACTGTGTAAAAATAATTTGGCGGATGTTTAAGACAGGTACATGCTGAGTCATAGAGATGTTTAGATATAAATAACAACATGTAGTGCTAAATTAACAGTCAACCGACTACGAAAATAAATAATTTTATAAAAAGTTGCATTAAATGTAAAAAATAAAGATTAGCGTTGACTGTAACTAAGTTCTTTTTACAGGACACCATTTTAGAACATCTTAGATAAAAAAATTGCGGTTTTAGATAGGCTCCTTAGATGCCTTAGGTCCATATATATCTAATCGAAAGATATGTCGGTTATCTTTGAAATTGTGTCTTAAAAGTTTTTATTATATACTATTTTGTAAACTAATGGGCTTTTTAGTCTCATTGTTGTTAAAAAACCATTACTGTGCATTTAGCTTATTGGTGCGGTTAATTTGAACAAAAAAGCTTTCAAGTATGTCCATTCAAGCAAGTGGTTTTTGTAGTATCACACACGTCAATAAAGCAAAGGCTGCACGAAGGTTTACCAATGCCATCACCAAACAATAACAGACATCGCGATGTAACAACATTACTTTAATAGAGTAAAAGATCAGATAAACAACCGCGGTCTCGGCTTAACTCTTCAATACATAATATCTTATACAATCGATACAAAATGTGTATCTTAAAACGTCTTTAGAAATCGGTAATTCAAAAGAGCTTCAGATGTTCACTTGATGGAATACTTTTATGATATTAACATTTCTTATTTTGTGCGTAGTTTTATCTAATGATATTTAGATTTGGTTTGCCTCATTAGATGTAGGTTTTATTAATAATCGCTTATTATGGTTATAAAAATATAAAGTTAACCAATCGACTTTCAGAATATCTCTGTTGATATATGCTATATGTGACAATTTTATTATTGTAACTACTTACATAGAGATCGCCAAGTACAAGTGCTTTTGATACATTTTTGCTCGTAGTACTTTCCCAACGCGTCATCTGAGTTGACTGGACAATACATTTTTAAAATTTTCACGAGCTAGTTGCATATCGAACACAATAAATCCTAATTTGTTAAGTGCAAACCTCCCCGAATGCATGAGGTATTGTACAAATTCAAGGAGTACACCATTTTAAGTAGTAAATGTCCCATGAATATGGGTCCAAATCGCGTCGGTAACCCAGCTATCGACGTTTAAAATTTAGAAGCAACAGCACAAGTTTTTGCAATGTTTTGTTGTCAGAAATAATAGAAAACAGAAAATAAAATATATATTAATAAAACTTAAAAAATTAGTTGATTGATTCGACCTTTACTTGATGAAAATCCATTTTACAATAAACACAAAATAAACTTCTGTTTGATTTTCACAATTTTAATAAACTTTTGACAATTGTTTCGCCACACAGTGGCTTCGTCAGATGGTGAGTACAAGACTAAATTCTTTATTACAAAGTGTGGGTATATATCAACTAATCTAGGGTAATAAAATGGAACAGTAATAAAATAAGGTACAAAATAATTTAGAAAATATTTAACAGCGGTGAACAGTTTAAATCTAGCTGGTCATTTAAAATGATATTACTATTTTTTAATTTATTAATTTCTAATGTCTCTAATAGTGACAATTTTAAGCCTTTATTTTCTATGTGCAAAATATCAAAGTTGTTATTAAAAGAATGATTTTTCCTCTAGCAAATGGTTGGCATACGTCGAATCTAATTTATTGTTATTAAAACTACGTTTATGTTCCGACAATCTTTTTCCAAAATTTTCTTCCCGTTTGTCCGATGTATACTTTGGGGCATATACCACAAGTAAGCTTATAGACTCCACTTTTTTTGTTCTTTTTTAGTTTTATCTTTATTGTTCTTGATAAATTTTCCTAGAGTGTTATTAGTTTTAAATGCTATTTTAATATTATGTTTTTTTCTTAAGTTCAACTGATATTTTTTCGGTAGGTTGGCCTATATAAGTAAGGGTTTTATATCTTAAATCACTTAATTCACTGATTCCTACTTTTGGATCAACTGCCTCTATTGCAATATTATAATTTTTCTTTTTAAGTAAATTGTTAACCAAAAGTTTCTTTAAAGCCATTATTCACTGCTATTTGCTATAAATTTTATTAAACAAATAGCAGTGAATAATGGCTTTAAAGAAACTTTGGTTAACAATTTACTTAAAAAGAAAAATTATAATATTGCAATAGAGGCAGTTTATCCAAAAGTAGGAATCAGTGAATTAAGTGATTTAAGATATAAAACCCTTACTTATATAGGCCAACCTACCGAAAAAATATCAGTTGAACTTAAGAAAAAACATAATATTAAAATAGCATTTAAAACTAATAACACTCTAGGAAAAATTTATCAAGAACAATAAAGATAAAACTAAAAAAGAACAAAAAAAGTGGAGTCTATAAGCTTACTTGTGGTATATGCCCTAAAGTATACATTGGACAAACGGGAAGAAATTTTTGGAAAAAGATTGTCGGAACATAAACGTAGTTTTAATAACAATAAATTAGATTCGACGTATGCCAACCATTTGCTAGAGGAAAATCATTCTTTTAATAACAATTTTGATATTTTGCACATAGAAAATAAAGGCTTAAAATTGTCACTATTAGAGACATTAGAAATTAATAAATTAAAAAATAGTAATATCATTTTAAATGACCAGCTAGATTTAAACTGTTCACCGCTGTTAAATATTTTCTAAATTATTTTGTACCTTATTTTATTACTGTTCCATTTTATTACCCTAGATTAGTTGATATATACCCACACTTTGTAATAAAGAATTTAGTCTTGTACTCACCATCTGACGAAGCCACTGTGTGGCGAAACAATTGTCAAAAAGTTTATTAAAATTGTGAAAATCAAACAGAAGTTTATTTTGTGTTTATTACTTAAAAATTACCTAATCCGTTCAAAATTATCCCATCAGCATTTATACATTT
The DNA here is from genome assembly GCA_029963845.1 of Rhamnusium bicolor. NCBI lineage: Eukaryota > Metazoa > Arthropoda > Insecta > Coleoptera > Cerambycidae > Rhamnusium > Rhamnusium bicolor. The sequence goes on from JANEYF010005142.1 coordinate 177,014, forward strand.
TACAGTGCGATCTAAAATGGACCTAGTGGACTTACGTAGGGTCATTTCTCACTTGCTGGCAGACGTCATTAATACGTTGCATTAGTTCAGCTCTGGCATTAACCTTTACCACGTACACTAAACTTTTAATATGGCCCCACATGTTATAGTCCATAGAGATGAGATCGAGAGACTTCGTTGGTCAAGAATGTGGGCTCCGCGTCCCGTCCACCTCGTGGCATAATGATTATTTACATATTCTGACTGAAATTGGGAGGATCTCCATCTTGTTGTACTATCATTTGTTATTTTGTTAGTAAGGGAACATCACGTAACAGAAGTTTCAATTCATTTCGCAAAAAAATTGGTGTACACTGCTCCCGTAAGACGCTCCTCAAAAAAGACAGGTCCAACAAGTTTATAGTTAATCATATCTCACCACATGTTGACCGAAAATCATTGTTGAATGTTAGTTCCTTTTGTGCTATGTCGATCCTCATTAGACCAGAAATTTGAGTTGCGGGTAATGTCCACTCCATCTAGAGTAAATTGCGACTCATCCGTAATAAAAAAATGTACCTGACTTGTTAAGAATTTGCTAAAAGCCACTGGCAAAAATTTGACCTCAAACAATACGTCCCTCTAGTGCAAGAGTATCGTAACTCTTAATTTTAAGAAATTAGCTTTTTGACGTCACTGTTTTTATAATAGACTGATTTTGTTTATAACTATATGTGAACCAATACTGAGATAGAACCAATATGATAGTTTTAACATATTGTAATTCTCTTACCTGCTGTTATGCAAGACTATCACTATAACTTACGGTAGTCTTGCATAGAAAGTAATGGTGATTATTTTGGGAGAGACCATCGCATCTTAATAGTGATAGTCTTGCACGTTAGGCTTGCTATTCATTTGTTAGTTTGTATAGAGAGCAGTGTGTATCGTAACTTGGAATTTGAGGTTAAATTCTTCAATTCAATAATTTTCTCTGATGTGCACATGTTTGTTATTATCATTTAATTCATATATATTTAATAACTAAGTGAAAAATAAACAATAAGATGCTTTCTCGTGGTAAAAGGATGGTGGCATTAGTGGATAATAAAAATGTTGGAGAACACAATGATATTTCACCATTGATGGATGTTTCCCACAAATATGTGTAAATTTTGCTAAGATTACTAATACCAGATTTTTTGTTTAAACTATTGTCAACCTTATTTATAAAGAACGTTAACACTGACGTAGTTTTCCACAAAACACCAAAACACTATATACTGCACTCGACGCGCGTTTCGCCAACCAAGTTGGTATCAACTGGAGATGATTAAAACTCAGTTTTAATCATCACCGATCAGCATATCTCACGTATGGTGATAATTGTATGAACAATTGGATTAATAAATATACTATTATTATTAGTACTATATATATGAATATAAAATTTAATACTGACATATCATCTAACATTTGACAACAACACAACTCTACGAATCAGCAGTGTATTATTATCTTATCAAGATGGTTAGCAAGTGAACTAGTCTAAAGATAGTGCAGCCGTAATAAGCGAATTTCCTTGATTTCTTCTGTATTAAATGCCATGAGCCTTTTGTTTAATTGAACCAAGTTGGGTAGAAGATATTGTGTGAATAATTTCTCTGGATGAATAATTTTTTGAAGGGTATAGCATAATTTGATTTATGCCTGTCTTGTCCGTAAATCGGTAGACAATTTATATCTACTTTGGGTTTAATTAGTTAATTACGAGTAGACACATATATTGTGATTCGGCATCAATTTGCATGATCAGAGTGTATAGTACCGAAGCTGATAACGTTCAATTTCCGTAAAAATTTCCATAAAACTTTTAAAGTTCATATTTACAAACAACAATTAAGTTGTAAAACAAGCAACATTATTTCACCATGAGTCAGAGGAACACCTTTGGTTAAGCCTAACCTTTATTCATTAATCAACTGAAGATATATTTCTTAAATATGCAAATGTGGGTCGGTAATTGTATGATATAGATATTATGTGTGATTTATATAATGTTGGGTTTATACATGTTCTCACCACCGTGACAATCCATGCAAAGCAGCAGGGGTGCGCTTAGCCCGTGTTCATAGGGTGTATAAATACGACATCGGTGTGTTTTCGCTTGTTTGGGGTGGCCGATCGTTGTTGCCCTAAATAAAATATTTCATAAATCATATTTAAGACCTATTGTGGTGCAAAGCCACAGTACAGTCACTGCTTTAACGGATAAATTGGACTATACAAATGAAAATGGTTGTAAGCAGTTTATACTGATATGAAGGGCGCGCTCATCTGGAAGAATTCTCTTCAACCGCACATAAATTTCAATCACAGCAATACTCTATAACCAATTTGTTTGACTAAAGAGGTATTATATTAGTTACTGCTTCTCATGATATAAAACGTTTATTTATTAAATTTTTTAATTTGAGAGAATGGTGGTGGCTATGATTATGTTATTAATATTAACAATATATCTGAAAAGCAAATCGCAAATTTAGTACCAGATTCTGAACAGCAGATTTAATTAAATTAAACATCACAGGTAATACAACCCCCTGTATCCTTGAGGGTACCTCGAAGTATTTTGGAGAAGGTTACACATTTAGAGACAATGAACACACCCAATGCCCGAATATGCTAGGATTTATTTCTGATTTAGAAAAATCCTAGCTCCTCGACCGGGGATCGAACCTGGTGAGAAACAAGTGTCCTTACCGCTCGACCACGAAGACGCGCAGTTAGTAGCGGAATAATTCTGTTTACCTTTATTTAAAAATACCCGAGTTACAGGCCATTAAAATTTATAATAAAAGAACATATCCTCAGTCTTCGTATACAGGATGTTTAAAGTTAAATGTACATATGTTAACTGTGAATGGTGGTTCCAAATTATACTTCATTAATGAATATACTGAACCAAATTCCAAGTAATTCAGCGGCGTCGCACAAAGCGACCCTTGTTACGTATTAAGTACACATGAAACATATGAAGGTATATTACATTATTGCATCAAGCAGCTGGCCAGTTGCTAAAAACTATCTTTCCACTTTTAATACATATAACATGTATGGTCCACGGTAGCAAAGGAAATCAGAAAAAATTATACGGGGGTAGATACGTTAAAGGCAAATACAAAACAGATTTTTGTGAAAGCCACTAAACGTGTTAAAAACTTTCGTGTGGTCTGTCCCGACGCGACGTCTCACTGCCATCACAGCATATTTTAACACGTTAGGGGACATGGTTAGAGGTAATTTTCTATTATCATAAGAATTTTAAAGACGTAAACACGTTTGTACTTCAGTTAAATTCTGGCGACACACAATCCCTCTCTGAGGTTCAACCAAGATATTGAAGATGATATACACGTTATTTAGGGCAACTGTAATGCAGTATTGGAAGTATGGATACATTAGAAAGTTCTTCTTTGTCCCTAGTATATTCCTTTGGAAGAGTTGACAGTTTTTTTACTCTTAATATTTTTAGTAAGAATACTAATATCTAATCCAATATCTTTGTGCATATAGCAAAAGAAGTTGTTGTTTTAAAATTGTATTTGAGGTATTGTTTAATTTGTTGTCTACCTAAAACTATTATACTAGTGCAATCAGATAAGAATGACAGTATAAAATATAGATACTGTAAGTAGTTTATTCTTATTATATTAGGTTTGAAAAGGTGTTGCGTCTTACCCCAATATTTAATTTATTTATTCTTGATATGAATAATACGAAGCAAATAAAACGTCAGATTTTGTAAAATACTTGATAGTATAGTAACTGTATTACAAACTTTGACACAATATGTACCCGGTATGCAGGTTAGTAAGCAGGATTGTTCCAAACCGTACAGTTGTACTATTTTGACACAATTGATTAAATATAAGTACGCTAATACATCAGTTTGAATTTCAAGACAATTTCGTGTTTCCGCAAAACTAAACTACAATACAATTTCGTGTTTCCACAAAAATTACAAATCTAATCATTTTTTTATTCCTCAAGCATGATCAAGAGCTTTCCATAAAAGATAAGGTTCGTTTTTTCGTCTACACTTTAGTTTATGTGCAGCTGCTCTATGTCGATAAAACAGATCAGCGGTATATTATAACTGTTTAGTTTAATATTTTGATTGTAGGTGGCGTTAGCGTACCTCAACGTCAAGTGTAAGAACTGACCGACTGGATCTGAATTCTCGAACATACTCATTATTGACAATTGGCTTTGCCGTTTGTTGGTTTGTTAACCATTTGATTGTTTTGTGTTTACCACAGTATTAAAACGGCGATAGAAACATTTAAGATCTTCTGCTAAAATAGACATGAAAGGGTAGACAAATTTGCGTCATTTCCTTGTCTTTAATTACACGTTTATTATAGATTTTTAGTAAAGTATATGAAGAAAACAAGCGAAACCAATGACCAAAATAATGTTACTCTGATTAATCAAGAAAAAATGATGATAATATATCTGACAAAAATACAATTGCAATTAGAGAAAATATCTAGTGAAGGTGCAAGAGAAATGTATAGTCAAGAGGAAATTGAAAGTGCTCAGTAGAAAATATTTTTGCAAAGAAGAAGATAATGGTTGGTAAGAAATAATACGTACAAGAGGTATATGGTAATTCTGAATTTCAAAGAGCAAAATTCATAAGTGTGGCTGATTTAAAAATGGCTGAGTATTTCTACAAACACAATTTATCATTCGGTTAACTGATTCCCTACTAGATTTTTGTATATCGACATTTCCAGATTCAAGAATTGCTTCAATAATGAAAATGAAAACAAAGAAAGCAATTACTGTTGTAAGAAATGTATTATCTCCATATGAATTAACAATGCAAGAAAGTGGAATAGAAAAAAGTGCAAGAAATATTTCTAGATTTATTAGAAGTTTAAAGCGCCAGCACAGGGACTAATCGATTTAATTAGAAATAACACATCAAAAAAACATAAAATTCCATATAAAAATATAATTTACTTTGCTGCAGATCATGCTGCAGTCACGATGGGTTCTTCAGGCATTTTCATTACATTGATATGCCTCTCATGCAGTGAAGAAACTTCCATCATCAGTAGAACAATAAGGTAGAGACATCTACAGTTATTTTTCACATAGTTAAAAAAGAATTAAGAGATTATCAAATATTTGCAGAGGAAAAACCAAATAAGATGCTGTGATTCCGCCAAACGCAGCAGTTATCCTTAAAAGTAATTATAAACTTACAATGCTGCAAAATGTACTACTAATAATAAACAATTTTTTTTATTTTGATTTAGACGGTTGTAGATCGAATTATCAACAACTGGAAATCCTTAATTTAATTAAGTGGCTTTAATGTATCAGAGACCTGTTGTAAAGAGAATTCTTACCACATTAAAGAATGATATTATTAACCTTTATTTCTTATGTTTAACATATATTTTAGATTTAGTAACATAAATTAATTTGGAGTTCAAAGCTGAAGATCTTAAAATAATATTTTTATTGGAGATTTGTGCAGAAATGCAATAAATTTTTTAAATTTTTTGCCCGAAATTGTACCTTTTTCCTTCTTTAATTTATTATGTCTCTTCTGGTGGTGCCACTTTAACCTTTAATGTGTAACCTATAATGCTGTTGTAAATCTTAATTGCCAAATTTGGGAAGTCTCCTATTGGTATTTTTTGAATTATCTTGGCCACACACACACCCACACATCCACCCACACACACAACAACGAACCGACAGACATCATTTGGAAAATACTCAAAATGGATTCAGGAGGGTTCAAAATGTATATATCAATCAAAATCTGGAGGTTGAAAAAAATTACGATTACTATAATTCCTTATACTAGGTATAAGAAAGTAAAAATGAATTAACAGCATTTTGGACTGTTCTAAGTGAACAAATAATTTAATGAATGTTGTTAAATATGTTCTGATATTGCCACACTCTTTGGCTGCTTGTGAAAAAAATTTTCTCTCAGATGACTATAATTAAATACAAAGAAATAAACTTTTTATTAATACGACGTGTTCTTCAATATTACACGTAAAAGACCACAATAATCATGTCTGCTAAAAAAATGCGATGATGACAGCAGTGTACAGGGAAACGAAATGGTGACCGAGATAGAGACTGAAGATGTAGTTCTAGGTGACAATGAGGTTGGAATTTTCGATACTCTATTTATTTTAAGCACTGGCGGTTCTTCTATAGGGTCACTTGGTCAATCACCTCCCACATACAAATAAAAAAAATAGAGCCATTCGTTTTCTGAAGTTTAAAAATATATAATATAAATATTTTTAATATTCTTAAAAAATATATTAAAGTTTCTAGTTCATTCTATGCACAATACTATTCAAATATCTAGATCACAGGATTTCGTATCCCCCCCCGAGCACCGAGCCTCTACATTCATATTCATTACATTATTCATTTATAGAATTTAAAAATTTTGGGTCAATCCACAACATGTCCTCAAAGCTAGCTACGGACCGAATTTACAACGAATTAAAGTGAAATAGACTTATGCACGATTCGTCAGAAAGCAAAAGAGACAGAAAACACAGGCGGGGACAATGTCCCAGACACATTTTACGGAAACGGTAACGCACGAAGTTCAGTAAGTTCAGTAGAGCAGAGAGCAGTCTTAATGCTGACTAGGTACACGTTGGTCGGTACATTCTGTCGTGTTGTTTTTAATGTTTTCATTTGTGAACATTTTATTAGTAAATCTCTACTTGTCGTGAAATTAAGTAAAACAGTGTTTTTGGTGTTTACTATTAAATATGAGTGTTCTACAAAATATATTAAAACTGAAAGATGGACATAAGTTGGGTTATGAATAAAGTACAAGTAGTTTTTGTGTTTAGATACGTTTTAGACAGTGTTGTATGTAAGAGATTTTGGAAATTTATTCAGCCTCAAGGAACCACATCGCAGCATTTGACAGATGTAATTTTAAAAGAGTTAGAATGTCTGAAAATTAATGAAAATCCTGAAAAATTGATAGCACAAAGTTGCGATGGAGCATCAGTAATGAGTGGTGCTTTTGGAGGTGTACAAGCCAAAATTAAAAATAGTTATCCTTTAGAAAATGTTATTCATTGTTACGCTCATCAACAAAAATTTTTCAAAAGCATCAAGTCAGGATAACAGCATAAACATTTTTTTTGCTAATTTACATAGCTTTTCTTCATTCTTTGGAAAATCGCGAAAATGAACAGCCGTGTTAGATAATGTGGATGTAGATAAGGTGAGATTACCTAAAGCGGCTCCAACACGATGGAATTTTAATACAAAGTGCATAGAGACTGTTTATACCTATCGACAAGAATTATTAGATTGTTTAGAAAAAAATCATTGATAATGAATCAGAAAACAGCACTCTAAACCAAGCTATTGGTTTAAAAAACTACTTACAAAATGAACATTTTCTTTACTGGTTAATTTTTTTTCATTTTGTTATGCCTCATTGTGATATACTGTTCAATCAATTACAAAAATGTAATATCGATGTCATAACAGTAAATAAGTGTATTGGCGTTTTTAATAGTAAAATTGAAGACATCAGAAATAAATTTTGAATAACTATTTGGAGGAGACATCCATACAGTCTTCCCAGAGATGTAAAACGGAAGAATCAAAAAGGAGAATTTCATTAGAAGTTTGTGATATAATTACATCTGAGATCAAAAACAGGTTTGGCTTCAATAATCATTTAGCAGTGTTTCAGTTATTTCACGCAGATCGATTTAAAGATTATAAAAAAAAGCTTTCCTGGAGATATGTTTAAATTAGTTAAAATGAAGTATCCAGTCATAAATCATTTGAAACTTAAAACTGAATTAGAAGTATTATATAGCCGCGAAGATTTTTCCAACAGTGAAGGTGCAGTTGTTTTGTTACAGCTTTTTATTAACAATAATTTGTGCAATACTTTTTCTGAAAGTGTCAAACTGTTAAAAATCTTGTGTACTCTCCCTATGACTACCGTCGAAAGTGAACGTTGTTTTTCCACCTTAAAAAGAATAAAGACATATTTAAAAAATACCATGGGTCAGGAAAGGTTATCTTCTTTAGCTATGCTTACCATAGAAAGGGCATTAATAAAGAAGACAAAAAAAACTTTAATGAAAAAAGTAATTGACCACTTTGCATCTCAAAAAGACCGAAGGATCGACTTGGAATTTAAACCACTTTAAAAGGTAGGTAATACAGTAAACTTTTCTAATTGACCTCCCTATCTCTTGACCCACGAACCGCCACTGACTTTAAGGTATGTAAATATCGTTGTCTAATCATAATGAAATTTGATACGCAAAGAATCATTGGAATATTTGACGATTACTAAGTGTTACATTTTCTATGTCACATAGTATAGTTAAACCATACTAGGAGATATGATTGTTATTGTTATTCTAATAATTATACAGTCATATTTCTAATTCATCACCTTAATAAAAATTAAGTGCATAAGTGGCTGTTATTAAAATACACGTAGTAAGTTTATTAATGATGTTTATTCATGAATGAATTGATGTAGGCTTGTGATGAAACACATTTTATTAAATTTGTTTCCTCTTTGATATCAACCAATTAAACGTTTAAGAAGTTATAATAAGACCGGCTGGTCCATCTATTAGGCGTAGATATTGAGTCCCACGGGTCACATTGTGTACAAATATTGACCTCTGACAGATACACACATTCCCATATCGTATTATAACGTGCACTTCTACCTACACACAATTAATTTTTAACTGCCCTAACAGACGTACATTCATTTCATAGGAACACCAATTGACACTGCCTATTTTTATTCACGTGTCCTTAATCTTAAATTAGGTAACATGTTATGAAATAAACAATTTTGTTGACCGTGAAATATCACTACAGGTTGATTAAATAGCTTTAGGAGTAGTTGTTTTTTGATAAAAAGTCAGACATACTCATATACATACAGGCACACACACACACACACGTTATGTATACAGGGTCAACCAAATTAAGTGGGCACCATTGCAAACTCCGTTATTATTGAAGCTACGGACTCGGTTAAATTAGCCAACTACAGAATTTTTTTTGCTGATTACGATGGTGAACACAGAAAAACAACCGAACATCCATTTCTCAAGTTATTTCCAAAAATGAACATTTTTATATTTTTCTACTAAGTAATCGATGTAAAATCCATTTCTGGAAAAAAATTTCGCTATAACTTTTTCGACAAAATTTAAAATAACCGAGTTATTTAAGAACTGTTTTAAATTCTTGAATAATTAAGTAGGCAAAAAACAAAAAACATTTATTATGTTCATTTTTTGTGTCAAAATAATAATTGTCCTTGTCAGTTACTGTTAATTTCAGTTTTACCCTAACAAAAATGCTTTTTTCGATGTCCTGGAGTGGGTTGGAAACTTTGATGTGAAGATAACACTGACGTAGTTTTCCACGAAACACCAAAACACTATATACTACACTCGACGCGCGTTTCGCCAACCAAGTTGACATCATCTGGAAAAGGTTAAAATTGACTAAAACAGTTTTAATTATTTCCAAATGATGCCAATTTGGTTGGCGAAACGCTTGTCGAGTGCAGTATATAGTGTTTTGGCGTTTCGTGGAAAACTACGTCAGTGTCAGTCAAAAACCGACTACCACAGGCACAGTCATTCATTACAATTCACAACAATCGTGGAAAATTAAACTCTCTCCCTTTCATAGTTCATTACATATACTTACAAATTTTCCCTCAGAAGAAGATGATTTTAATAAGGAATTAAATATAATCAAACAAATTGCAAGAAATAATAAGTCCTTATAGTCTAAGAGCTGGCGTCCAAAATGTGCAAGAGCTTTCTCAAAGCTAATTTTTTGAGATTAGGTTACTTTTTAGTGATGGAAAATAACTGTAGAGTTAGCACTTCCGGTACCGGGTCACCTGGCGCTGGGACGCTCGCAAAGGTGTAATATTAATTAACGTCTCTAAACTGTTTTCTCAAAGCTGAAAATTTATAGAAAACGAGCAAATATAATATAAAACAAGAATCCAACAGTCAGACAGCAAAATATAGGGACACGTGGCGTCAGCGCTACTTCATACCTGTCAAAAAAATGACGTGTGTCAAAGTGATTTCTCAAAGCTGAAATTCTCCAAAACATTAATTAAAACTATAAAGTTAATAAAGGAGACAGTCAGACTCATTTATGATAGGACCACGTCAGTCAGCAGTCGATAGATGTGAGAACGGTAACTGCGCGCATTAGTATGCCTTTTCTCAATACATATCATTTATTTTATATAAAAAAATAATTTTAATTGTTTCTTAATAATTGTAATTGTTATATATCAGTTATTTTATAGATATGTTATTTTATACAAGAAAAAATAATTTTAATTATTTTATAACAGAAAAAAAAAGAATCATTGATTCATTAAAAGAAAACATCTAATCGTCAGAATCATTGCCGTCGTCGTGTTCTTCGCCACTATCTTCATCAGAATAAAACGCGATTGCACCATATTCTTCGGCGTCATCAGTGGTGGTTGATTCCGAATCTGTGTACAAATCAAAAATTCAGCGTTATGCAATACATTACATTAATAAGTAAGATTTTGAATCACATTTGCGAGTCGACTGGCAAAAATTACCTGCAGGTGTATCATCCGATTGAATCAAAACGTCAGAAATGAAATTAGGTAGCTGATCGTCTTCGTACCAACTGAAATCATATCGACCATCGATGAACTGTCAACCGTTTTCCTCTGGAATCATTGCAGTGGGCACTTTTTCATCAGCATGACTCCAAATGTTGGATATATACGCAGCATACAATAGACATTAAACGTTCTATTACCTCTTTCCAATAGTCAGCCTGTTTTTCAATTTGTTTAATCAAATTCTTATCAATGCCAGCCTTATATTTCAAATTTATTTCGGTATGTCGCCATTTATTATATGCTAAAATGTGGCTTCCAAATCTTTCATGAGACTTTAAATAATCAGCAATATTCTGCCAGTTACTTAAACCTCCTCCCATTGCAAGTTTTGATACTGGCTTATTATCAAAAAGTTGGCAGCAAAAACAATAAACGCAGTTTTTGGAATTTGAATATTGAAGCCAACTTCTGTAACTCATTTCTCCATTAGATAAAATACGATGACAATGAAAAAAAGAAAAGTGCCTACCTTTGTTTTTTGAATTATTTGGATTAGCATCCTTGGAAAATCGTGAATTTGGACCTTAATGTTTTTCTGGGCCATGTATAACTATTTCATCTCGAGCTGAAATAGTTAAAAATCTTGGCCAATTTCCTATTTCTGAATAGTCATAACATCGGTGTATTATCATTTTCATTTCCTTTGGTTATTTTATCCTTATTTTTCGTAGTTTCAGTTTCCATTTCAGCTTCAATTTCAGGGTATTTAGCACAACCAACGTTCTCATTGTCGTCTTTAAGCACCTGCACCATTACACATTCTTCACCGCCCTTAAATTCTTCAAACACTTCACTGACTTCACTTTCGCTTTCACTAAAATTTATTTGTGGTTCATTCGAAGACGAAGACGTCGACATTTTTACAAACTTTGACATAAATGCCGAACTTTTTTCAGCTTCTTTCAGAGCTACCATTTTTATTTTACGATTTTGCGCCCCAGACCATTTCGAAGACATCATTATTTTTTGAATTATGTCGATATTCTAATGTCAACAAACACAATACACAATGCAAATTTAGTTTTTAATAACTAATATACAAAGTCCGAAGAAAGCTAGTACAAGCTGGCAAGCTGCAACAAAAGATGACACGATATGTTATATCTATTATACATATATATTAATATGCTAACTGAAGCACTGGAAACTTAAACGCGTACCGTACTATACTGTTATAGTAATAATATTAATATAATAGACTGATTTCAACAATTCGCTTCTTTAGCAAAGAGTAGTTTATTCTTTGTTTTTAGTTAGAGAATAAATAATAAAATTAAATACAGAAAATTCAAAAGTCGGTCAAAGAAGACCGGCAGTCGGCGCTCTATATAAAAACGATAAAACGTAAACATCATAGCCACGCCAACACTTTGTACTCCACCGGCCGGTATTACTTTGATTTTTTGTTATCATACAGCACGCTTACCGATAGGCGGGCAGGTGCGGACTTATTTGGAGTGCGTGATTTTAATTAAAATTTAAATTTAATTATTCAGAAACTACAACCGACTTGCGGCAAGTCAGCGCCCCCAAGATTCAGCGCCCCAGGCGACCGCCTGGCTCGCCTGCCCATCGGGCCGGCCCTGGTAACCCACATTCCATTGAGTTAAAAAATAAACGATATGTATTGAGAAAAGGCTTACTAATATGCGCAGTTACCGTTCTCACATCTATCGACTGCTGACTGACGTGGTCCTATCATAAATGAGTCTGACTGTCTCCTTTATTAACTTTATAGTTTTCATTAGTGTTTTGGAGAATTTCAGCTTTGAGAAATCACTTTGACACACGTCATTTTTTTTGACAGGTATGAAATAGCGCAGACGCCACGTGTCCCTATATTTTGCTGTCTGACTGTTGGATTCTTGTTTTATATTTATATTTTATTTGCTCGTTCTCTATAAATTTTGAGCTTTGAGAAAACAGTTTAGAGAGTTAATTAATATTACACCTTTGTGAGCGTCCCAGCGCCAGGTGTCCCGGTACCGGAAGTGCTGGCTCTACAGTTACTTTCCATCACTAAAAAGTAACCTAATCTCAAAAAATTAGCTTTGAGAAAACTCTTGCACGTTTTGGACCCCGGCTCCCCGACTATTAATAGATAATATGATTAAAAACAAACAGCGAATAATGATTCAAAAGGAATTTTCTATTGTACCTAAAAAACGACAAAGTACAATTTCATTAATTATGTTTTGAAGTATAGTGATAAAATTAGTAGATAATTAAATAATTTAGGTATCTCCACAATAAGTGTAAACAAAACAAACTTGGGAAGTATTTTGGTCAACAATAAAGAAAAAAATAACTAATCTTAACAAACCGGGTGTATATGAAATTAAATGTAAGATTTGCAACGCGGCCTATATTGGCCAGAGTGGTAGGCGTATAGCTAATAGGGTAAATGAACACAAAAAAATCAATTTTAAATAACAATAAAAATACAGGAATGTCAACTCATTGCACTGAAAATAATCATTTTATCGATACAGTGAATATAAATTTAATTCATACAGAAAGAAAAAGAAACGATTATACCTTCTTGAACAACTAGAAATAAAAAAAATCCCTTAAAAAAGAATCCTTGTACCACCAATGACCGACTAAATTTCATAAACACACCTGTAATAGATAAGGTATTAAGAATTCCCCATTGAATTATATTCCGAGTAAGTAGGTACTTAGTTTTATTACCCTGGAGATGCCTGTAATTTAAGCTAATTAGGTGTTATTGTATAAATATTAGAATAATCGCACTCATAGCTTTAGTATTCATCTTAATGCTCTTGAGAAAAGCCTAACAAGCCGAAACATATGTAGAGTATATCGAAATACATTTTTGAAACATCTAAAAGCAGTGTTCTTCTTCAAAATAATTATTACGTCAGAGTTATTAAAAAATGTAATATATTGGAAATTGACCAGCATAAAAAGTGGGACAGAAAGACAAATTTGTATATTTTTATTCAACATTTTTCTCAATGTATAAAAAAAAATTGTTTTGAATTCTTGCAGCTTTTTTATTAATTTTTACTTTTCAATTTTTTCTTTTCCTTATCATTTTAAAATGTGACGAATTTTATCATTTTTAATCACTTGACAAATCATTCTATAGTGGGTTGCTTTCTGCCCATTGCTTTAAGTGCTGATAATTTTCTAAAATGCGTTTATGTTCGAAAAATTCGGCTAGAGCAGTTGCTTTAACTGATACTGGCTTTAGCATCCGTGAAGTCGCTGAATGATTGGATTTTCCTCGATTTATTGTCACAGGGCAGTTTTCCGCTTTCCGTGAACATCTTAATTGGAATATCGGGGAGTGGAGCAACGTTCTTTTCTTCGATAAATCCCGATATGCCATGAGGTCTCCAGATGGCCGAGAGAGAGTATAAAGAAGGCAAAGAGAAAGATATGTTCGTAGATGGAAGTCCTTTAAGAGAGCATATGATGGTATTTGCGAGGTTTATTGGTGAGCAATTTCTTTTAATGTACGATAATGCTCGTCCGCATGTGACCAGATTTGTTAGAAACTACCTCCGTGACATCAGTATTGAAACCCTAGACTGGTCCACACGTAGTCCTTACCTAAATCCCATAAAACGTGCATGGGATATGCTGGGAAGACGGATCAGGTAACTTCGTGGGCAGTTGTTAACACGGCAACAACTTAGGGATGCACTATAGGAAGAGTGGGATAACATTGTTCAAAAAGCCATCCAACACGTAATTGAAGTCATGCAACTTAGACTTGAGAGTGTAATCATTTTATATTCGCCTATTCTTCGTTCATGTCGTTCATGTTATGTATCGAAATTCTCGTCGATCATATTTATCCTAGAAATTGAGGTTAGTCTTCTGAAATAAATGTATTTTCAACCGAAAAGGTTTTGAAAATATACAGAGCAATTTTACACGTTTTGTTTACACTGAGAACAATTTTAATTATAAATGTACTAGTTTTTCTTGCTATCGCACTTTTTGCTCCGGTCAGTATTTGATTTGTCGTCAGAAAAAAATATCAAAGAGCACTTCAAAGTTACAGCGAATTATTTCATGGCCATGAGGTACCAAGCTGAAGTTATTTTTTTGGGGCTCTATCGAAGATTTAGAAGCAGTGAAAGTGTTTTTTGTCAAGAAAAGAAAAAAGAAGACATACCGTATGGGAAAAAATTTAAATTACTGTTTTAGCATATTTTGAACCTCATCCAAATAACTCCATAATGGATTTGTCTAAAGACACCGGCATTGCTATTAATGCTATTCGAAGAATTCTGAAGAAATATAAATTTGCACCATACGAATATCAAACTTCTCAAATGCTAGAAGAAGGTGACAGCGTGGGGTATTACGAAATGTACCTACTAATAATTTATTGGAGTCGGAAGAATTTTGTGGAGATAAGTTAGAAATAGTTGGATGACTACAAACGGTCTTGTTCGGTATCCCCCCTCGTTCGCCGGACATAGCCCCTCTGGGCTTTCATTTTTGGAGAATCACGTTTACAAAATAAGATATAACAACGTAAATGAACTAACTGCGTGTACTGGCGAAATAATTACGCGTGGGGTGTTGGAGACATTCGAAAAATTTGAACTTTCAACAAGTCAAGTATTGATGTTTGTGACTGATGGTGCTGCGACAATTCTTTTCAAAGAGACAATTGTAGGTTTTTACATGTTACGTGTAAAGTGCATGCGTTATATCTTGTCTCAAATCTCCTAAACGGCTTCGAGCATTTCACAGACAGTGTCCTGGTATCCCTGAACCACCAGAGCCGATTCTTACACGTTGGAGAACGTGGTTGAAAGCGGCTTTTTATTATGCTGAATATTTTCAACAAATAAAAGCTGTGATACTACAGTTCAACCCTAACGAGGCTGCAGCTATTAGGGAAAGCCAAACAAGCTTTCAAGACGTTTCCCTTGAAACAGATTTAAAAACTATTAATAACAATTATAGAGGACTACACGACACAATAGAAAAATTGCAAAATAGTTCGTTGTCGTTAGTGGAATCGCTGCAAATAGTGGACGACGTAAATACACAGCTACAGGCTATAAATGACGCAAAAAATAATCGCGTTAGTGAAAAATTCGAGAGTGTATTACAGAAAGATCCTGATTTTAGCAAATTAAGACAAATTTGTGGTGGTGCATCTACAACTTCGTTAAGTGAGTTCACAGATTGTTTTACTTATGCCTGTATTACATCCGCAGATGACGAATGGTTATTTTCAAAATGCAAAACATATTTTTTCACCAAAGCGAACATCGCTGACGGAGACAGCTGTAGAAACATACCTGATGCTATTATACTATAGATCTTCCCCACTTTGTGATGACGACAACCAAACTACTTCATTAATCTGCTTAAAAGGGTGAGTTTTATACAAATTTTTATAAAATGTAACATTATTGTTAAAATTTATTTCCATTTACTGTATTTATTCAAGTATTATGATATGATGTAAACATATGAGTCATATGACGGCTCTGTCGGCCAGGTGACCTCGGACAGCTCTAGTAATAACCAATCAATAACATTGTCTTCATATTGTTACGCCACTGAACTGTGTAGACTGGTTAGATGAGACTGGAATTATACGAGAACGGCCGGGAATGATCTGGAATATTTTAGACCGTGTGAATGGAAGTATAAATAAGGCGCACGGTGGGCCGAATCTTAGTCTTAAGTTGAACGTGAACAAGTAAAGAAGAAATGAGAAAGAGACTTATAAGTGTTCAATTGTGATTATAGTTAAGACACTAATTAATATGTCGTTGTTAATTATTGTTAATTAGTAAATAAAGTAGTGAGGAAGTGTTAACTGGACTTTCAATCAACGAATCTACGAGTATAGGTGTTTGTGTGGATAGCAAACACGTAACAATTTGGTGTCAGAAGTGGGATTGGAAGAGAAATTTCTGGAATATTCGAAAATGTTCTACAATGTTCTTCTCAGGAATTAGTGATGACACGAAGAATTAAACTACTGGACAGTATTTGAGGACTATCTCTGGACTGAATAGTGACTTTAAAGTGGATTTTCGAGAAGTTTCTAGAACATTCGATTTAGAAACCGCCTCAGATACGCGAGTGTTGCTAACAATAACGTGTTATGGACTTAAAAATAAGACTCGAAGTGACTTTTTGTGAACATTCTAGAACTCACCTGCGTTTTGAAAAACATGTACAACACATCGCTCCTAAGCTGAGGAAGGCAATATTTATATTAAGAAAACTGAAAGGATTTATGAGCAAAGAAAATTTAAAAATGATATATTATGCATTGTTTCATTCAGTGTTACAGTATGGGAGTACAGCATGGGGCTCTAGCTATGAGAGCACAATAAACCCGTTAGAAATTCTACAAAAAAAAGCATTAAAGATTCTGCTAAACAAAAATAATACATATCCAACAGATCTCTTGTATAGCAAAATAGACGTTCTTAACCTAAGAAAAACCTACATTCACAAAGTGTTACAAAAAATATATAATGACAGACACATAATAACAATTGTAAACAGTTTATATTACAACACAAGACAGCCCATAAGACTCATAGCAGAGATACCAAAAAAGTTCAAAAGAATATCTCAAAAATGTATAACATATATGGCACCTAAAATATTTAATGAACTTCCTTTAAACATAAAAACTTGTAAAACTTTCTATATATATAAAAAAAAATGTAAAAACTGGCTAAGATCCATCAGTGAAACTCATGTAAAAAAACTATTCGCATGAAAATGTTATCAACAGTCTGAACTAAAATGTATATTATGTAAAGTAAATGTAAAATACATTTCAGGTTTTTATTTATTATCTATTTATGACACATTGACTTAAAATACTATTTTCTCGTTTTGTCTATATTGTTACAGTATAATGTATTAGTAGATATTATTAATATAGTCTAATGGAATCATCAACAAACGTGAGATTGTGCAATGGGTCACGCGCTGGTAGCTTGCTGCCTTAGTGACAACACCATTTCCTTTATTTAGGCATACTATTTTTTGTAAATATAATAAATGAATTCCAAACTTTTTAGTTACTTAAGTTCTATACATTATATCAAAATTTATACTCTTTTGTAAACTTAAACCTAAATAAAGTTTCATTCATTCATTCATTCATTCATTCGATTTGGAAATCACAGAAGATACGTGAACTGTGTTAACGGGAGCGTGTTATAGACTCAAAACAAGACTTAATAGTGACATTTCGTAAAAGTTTTAGAACATTCCATTGCACAATTAGTGGAGTAGTGAATTTTGTCAACATATAGACTCTAAAGACTTTCTAGAGCTGTTTCGAGATGAAACATTCCATTATTGAAATAGACACAACAGATACATTTTATGGACATTATAGTGTAGTAAACTTTATTCTGAACTGATTGACGTGTCGTGAATTAATACCAATAACAAGAAGTATGGCGGAGAAACAAACACAACACTTGCTAGCAGCGTTGTTAGAATGGATAAACGATCAAAAAAGAAAACGAGAAGAAGAAAGAGAAGAACAAGAGAGAAGACGCCATGAAGAAAAAAAGACCAAGAGAGAAGACGCCAGGAAGAAAAATAAGAACAAGAGAGAAAACGCCAGGAAGAAAAAGAAGACTTAATAAAAATGATGGAAGGCCTGGAAATGAGACGACAGAAAGAAAAAGAGGAACAAGAAAGAAAACTTCAGGAAAAATTAAGAAAAATGTTTGAAGATCAAGAAAAGTGGCGAGTCGAGGAAATAGAAGATTTCAAAAGAAGCCTAAAATAGCAGGCAGCTATTTTCTCCCTCACTGAAAAATTTAAAGGAGATGCTATCAAAAAAGTCACTGAAGTAGCAGAAGAAGTTAGTGAAGTTAGAGGGAGAACTCAGTGAAGTCAGAGGAGAAGTAGCCCGACTCAAACAACAGTTAAGAAAAAAGGGTGGCTAGTTGGTACTGTCGTCTGGTACTAGGTTACAACCACCTTCCTTCGACAGTCAAATCTCAAGGTCAACTTATAAGAGACAGTTTGAGGCAGCTGCGCGTTCAAACAATTGGAACGATGAAGAAAAGGCAGCAGCACTGGTATTAGTACTGAGGTGCCAAGCATTAGACCTACTCCAGATAATTCCTGCAGCACAGAAACAAGACTTTAACATTCTGCAGGTAGCATTAGAACTAAGATATGGCGATCAACATATCGCCCAAGTATGTCAGGCTCAGCTGAAAACACGCAGACAATGGGGTGGAGAAAGCCTACAAGAGTTCGAGGCTGCCGTAGAGAGATTAGCCTATTTAGCCTATCTTGATGCACCAATAGAGTTTCAACAACAATTATCAGTTGGTGCATTTATTGATGGAGTAAAAGACCAGGAGATTAAACTAATCCTTAAGTTAGCCAGGCACAAATGAAGTAATAAGGCTTTAGTACATGCCTTTAAGATTGAGGCTGCCTATGAGGATACCACACAATCAGATCAGAGAGTACGAGCCATAGCTGTGGAAGAGAACCCGGCAAATAAAAGTCGTATTAACCGAGTTACAAAAGTTGATCACACAACTGTTGACAAAGATGTTGCCAAACGAGACGAAAACAACAAAATAGGGGTAGAACGAATGGAGGTATTCACTGTTATAAGTGTGGCTCAACATTCAAGACAATGTCCTAAGTACAAAAGACCATACAACTACTGGTAAACTCGAATCTACAGCCGAGACAAAACCAACAGCAAAATAGTGGGAGACAGAGTGGAGGAGGCATGCACTGTTATAAATGTGGCAGTGTAGGCCATATTCAGAGTAACTATCGTAAGCGCAACCCTGTGATTGTAAATGTCGCAGTAATGGAGAAGCCGCAGAAGAGCTGGCGAGCTGGTACTTTGGAGAATATGGCAGATGGACGTTTCAAAAGACTGTGCGAGAAAGACTGCAAGCCTTGCCACCGTCAGGAAAAACAGCAAAATATACTAATAATTAATACCGTTAAGATTGATGTCCTGGATTATTTGACAAAAGAATGGTTAAGGGAAGCAAAGTTAAACGATAAGGAAACTGGTCCTATTCTGAAATGGAAAGTAAGAGGAACGCGACCCGGTTGGAAGGACA
Source organism: Rhamnusium bicolor (assembly GCA_029963845.1). Classification (NCBI taxonomy): domain Eukaryota; kingdom Metazoa; phylum Arthropoda; class Insecta; order Coleoptera; family Cerambycidae; genus Rhamnusium; species Rhamnusium bicolor. The sequence continues at coordinate 196,850 of JANEYF010005142.1, forward strand.
TTTCAAATAAGTCAGTGGGGTTGAAGGCTTTATGGGTACAATGGGACTCCCTTAGAGTAGAGGATGGACTGCTGAAAGCGTGGAAAAGTCCAGATGGGAGGAAAGTTACTTTGAAATTAGTAATTCCCAGGTGTCACGTAGCAAATGTACTTCAGCATGTGCGTCTGGCGGACATTTTGGCATCAACAAAACCCTGACAAAAGTAAGAGAACGTTTCTATTTTGCAAACAGTCGTCAAGATGTGGAGGCTTGGTGCCGCCAGTGTGATGTTTGCGCGGCAAGAATGGGCCACAGATAAGAAATAAGCAATATAACGCCAGGCTCCTTTTGAGCGAATTGCAATAACAAATGACCGTATGAAGACTCGTTATGATCTTAAGGCTAATTCAGGAGGGTACCAGGTGGAAGAGTTGGTTTGGCTATATAACCCAGAACGAAAGAAAGGCAGGTCTCCGAAGCTTCACCACCCTTGGGAAGGACCATACACTGTCGTCACCAGAATAAAAGACGTCGTATACCGAATTCAGCAAAGTCCAAAATCAAAGATGAAGGTGATGCATATAGAGAGACTAGCCAAGTATGCAGGGAACAATGAATTTCCTGATCGGGACGTTCAGGCTTAACGAGGGGGCAGTGTTACGCCACTGGACTATGTAAACTGGTTAGATGAGACTGGAATTATACGAGAACGGCCGGGAATGATCTAGAATATTCTAGACCGTGTGAATGGATGTATAAATAAGACGCACGGTGAGCCGAATCTTAGTCTTAAGTTGAACGTGAACAAGTAAAGAAAAAATAAGAAGGAGACTTATAAGTGTTTAAGTGTGATTATAGTTAAGACAGTAATTAAGTCTATTGTTGTTAATTGTTAATTAGTAAATAAAGTAGTGGGTAAGTGTTACCTGGACTTTCAATCAACGAATCTACGAGTATAGGTGTTTGTGTGGATAGCAAACACGTAACAATATGTTTTTCTTTATCTTAAAATGTCAATTTAGAGAAAGAGAAATGATTTAATTCACATAATGTCACTTTTACGCAAACTAGTTTAGGATGAAATTACAATAATTATCGTTTCTACGATTGGTATTTCATCAGAAATATCTACATATACCAATTAATTCAGAAGTTATAATTGTAAACAATACAATGAATACAAGAAAATAATTTTTAAATAAACAAATTACTTTGAGAGCGGCATGTTTCGTGGCCCACTCCATCTCTACAGTTTAAAGGTTATATACTGTTTTAGTTTTATGAATGTAGGTGTAGTGTTGGTCATGTTGGCCTGCAGGTCAATTAGAAATTAAATAAATGTTGACGTGCTTCTTTAATGCGACATGCTGGCTGACTCACGAACATTAATTGAATTGTTCTAGATATAAAAAACAGACCGTAATTGAACAAACGATTTCGTCTCCTTTTGTACAAGACTGGTACCTTATTATTTACTAGCTGTTACAAATTGACGGCACATATACGTAACAGCTATTGAGGATAATATTAATGGTGCTTTCAATTTTCTTGAAATAAAAATTAAAAACTGAATCAAAATATATGCTCCAAGTGATAAAGCGACACAAATTAATAATTATATTTGTCTTCTAGAGCTGAAGCAGATAATATACAATGTCTTGAGGAGAAAAGGCACAAATTCGATAAAATCGTATCAATTCTTTTTTTCAAGAAATATCACTTCCGGTTTTCCTGGAAGTGATACCAACTTTGTTATTTATGAACACTGTATATTTCTACAGATTTGGATAGACAATAAAAAACCATAAATTTTAATTTTAGAAATGGATTTTAATATTAATATGTATTGTAAATAACATGCGAAGAAATATATTTAGAAAACAATATGAATTAATATTGTAATAATAATAATAATAATAATGATAATAATAATATAATAATCCAAGCCAACAAGCCTGACATAGTCCTCCTCGACCATCAACTCAAGGTGATGTATGTCATCGAGTTCTCGGCACCTGCGGAGAAAAACATCGCCTTGAAGGAGGAGGAGAAACGGACCAAATATCGCGATCTCCGGTACGAGCTCCAAGTGCTGTACCCAGGCTACTCGGTCAAAATGGTCGTCCTTATTATCGGTGTACTCGGAGGGATAAAGCCTACGCTGCTCTCGGGACTGAAGATCATACCGGCCTGCCAAAAATCAGCTGAGTGGCTGGCAGGCCAAATGCAGAAGGCGGTCATCCTTGGTTCTCTCCGTCTGCTTAGGGCACACGATTCCGGAGCCTACAGTCACTAACCCTGCGGGATGTGGGGAGTGGCTGAGGTTAATGTGCTGGCGCGACTCCCGTGAGGCGTCGGAGGCCACGGGAGGACTGTCCAGCGTCGGGCAACCGATAAAAGGGGGTGCAAAGGACCGGCAACCTCCACGCTGGTGCACCCTGGACAGGCAGAGGCAACTCTGCCTGACAAATGCCGGCCGGGGGGTACGAAGGCTAACCACCTAGTGCCCCTTTCCCTTCTGGTTCCTTATAACCTAAGAAGAAGGGCCCTCACGACCGACCCCAATCGGATGGGGGTCAGAGACAAGTGGGAGTGGCCTCACCGGAACGTCTCAATGATAACAGCCGCAACGGACAAGGACGCTTTAAGTGGACGAGGGAACTTCGGGATGACTTGCTGACCTGCCGCGAGAGTAGCGAACCTGAGCGAAGGGGATACATGGCGCGATTGCATGCACTTTGGTGCGAAATGCATCCAGAGCATCGCGCCTTCTCTCAACAACATCTGAGAGATCAAGTATCCTTTCTGCTCAGGACAGGTTAGGTAAGGGCACCCCGTCAGTTAGATGTACTGCCAGCCGCAGTCCCACCGCGGCAATTACCAGCTGATGGGGAACATCCTTTAGAGTTCACCCGTGTAGACTTAAGGACGAGGGTTAGCCTTAACACCAGGGCTAACCTAAAGCCACAAGACCTGGCTAGAATGGACGCGGTCATCGATGAGGAAATTCCGGAAGATGTAGACATCTGGCAAATCAACTGTGCCGTGTACAACGCCGCGAAGCAACTCGTCCCCCGTGAGAGGTCAACCAATCACGGGGTCGAGAAAGCCAAGCGGCGTGTACAAAAAATCGAAGGCAAGATACAGTCGGCCAGACAACACGCTTCTCGGATCCAGAGTGTATTGGAATATAAGACGACTGGTAGAGTTTTTACTCCCAGGATCCGGCGCATAGCTGCCGGATTAAGACGTCAACACCATACTCTAAACCTGACAGTGATGCTTACCATCAAGCAGCACTGTCTAGATAGGGTCCGAGCGCTCATGGCGATAAAGAAAACATTGAAGATGCAGGTGAGGAGTATGGAACAAAACAATTTGTTCCGTACGAATCCTTCCCGCCTCTTTCAAGAGCCACAGCGTGTTGTCGAGAATCCGCCGACTGTAGAAGATGTCGAAACCTTCTGGAAGGGAATCTACGAAACACCGCGTCCATTCAATAGCGACACTCCATCAATTGCACACTTCGAGGCTCTGTGTCACAGATATCTTGAAGAGCCAGAAGAAGTGTGTCCGGCAATCAGTACGGAGGAAGTCCAACAAGCACTTGTTGGTACCAAGAACTTCGCTGCCCCGGGCCCAGACGGCATTAACAACTGGTGGTGGAAGAAATTTCCTTCCACTCACCGCCGTCTGGCGCGAGTTTTCCACTCATGGTTGAACGAGGGGCAGCAGATTCCGGACTGGTTCGTCGAGGGACGTACTGTGCTAATCCCCAAAAGGGGGGATCTTTCCGACCCGAGGAATTATAGGCCGATCACTTGCCTTAACTCCTGCTACAAGATATTTACACGTATCTTGTATGCTAGGACGCTGAGGTCTGTTGATCCGGTCTTCCAGCAGATACACGAACAGCGTGGTGCCAAGAAGGGCATGGCAGGTTGCAAGGACAGCCTGCTGATAGACCGCTGTATTACACAGGATTCTGTGCAATACAAGCGGAATCTATCGATGGCCTGGATTGATTACCGCAAGGCATTTGATACAACATCGCATGAGCTATTGTTGTACTTGCTCGAATGTCTTGCGGTACCAGCACCACTAGTGAGATGCATAGAACAGCTGCTGCCGCTCTGGAAAACCCACTTCACCATAACAACAGGTGCACAGCGGGTCACGACAGGGCAGGTGGCATTTAGGAGAGGAGTTTTCCAGGGTGACTCCCTGAGTCCTCTCCTCTTCTGCATCTCACTGCTGCCGTTGTCTGTTGGGCTCCGCCAAACCCGCGGATATCAATGTGGGCCACCCAGCGACCGGAGGCATAAGGTCACCCATCTATTTTATATGGATGACCTCAAACTTTATGCCTCCGGAGAGCGCGAACTACAAAACGCTCTTAGGGTGGTCGAAGAATATACGTGGGCAATCGGTATGGAGTTCGGGTTGAACAAATGTGCAGTCGTCCACCTCAAGAGAGGACGATGCGGGGAATTCCCTGAAGATGCGCAGCTCGCAGACGGAAGCATCCTAAGACATCTGGATGCCGGAGAGACCTATACATACCTGGGTGTGCAACAAAGGCACATCCAGGATGTAACACAAATAAAGGAATCTCTCCGCGGCAAGTACAGACACCGCCTCCGAAAGATTTGGTCTTCCGAACTTTCGGGGAAGAACAAGGTGTCTGCAACTAATATGCTTGCCATTCCGATTCTGCTCTACTCCTTCGGAGTAGTAAAGTGGAGGGTAGATGAGCTGCGCCAATTAGACAGAGATACCCGCAAGATGATGAATATTCACAGAAGTATTCATCCTAGATCGTCCGTTCCTCGTGTGTACCTCCCACGTCAACGGGGGGGCCGAGGACTTTTGAGCCTGGAGTGTACGCATGGCAGAGTAGTACTGAGTATGGCATGTAACATACTCAGGAGCTCAGATCCCCTCTTGCGGTTCGTAAAACATCACGAAACTGTAGGAGTGGGAGTAGGATTATTCAAGGCAGCAAAAAGAGCCGCAGATGAACTCGGTCTCGCATTTGACATCAGGCGAGGAGGCCGGCGAGGTGCTGATGTTGAGTCAGTCACCGAACTTCAGCCAAATCGTCTGAAAACCCGAATAAGAGCTGCCGAACAGGAAAATCTGTTTCGGCAGCACGTCGATAAACCCCAGCATGGTGTCTTCTATAAGAACATAGAAACACTGGGTTTATCGACCAGGCTGACCTTCGCCTTTCTAAGGTCAGCAGGGCTTAAGTCGGAGACCGAGGGATTCATTATGGCGTGCCAAGATGGTGTTATCAACACCTTGGTCTACCGTAGCCGCGTGTGGCGTGTAGAGGTTCCTGACATCAACTGCAGGACCTGCCATCAGGCGCCGGAATCGCTCATGCATTTACTTTCTGCATGCCCCATATATGCGATTTCGGCCTACATCCACCGACATAACGCGGCTTTACGAGTGCTATACTACCATCTAAGGCACTCGTACGGGGTAGACCAGACACCAGTGCTGCCTTACGTCCCCGGAGATATTGAGTCCGTTGTCGAGAACGAGAAATGCCGGATTTACTGGAACTACTCGTTCCCGACTGTCAGGCTAATCCAAGCCAACAAGCCTGACATAGTCCTCCTCGACCATCAACTCAAGGTGATGTATGTTATCGAGTTCTCGGCACCTGCGGAGAAGTACATCATCTTGAAAGAGGAAGAGAAACATACCAAATATCGCGATCTCCGGTACGAGCTCCAAGTGCTGTACCCAGGCTACTCAGTCAAAATGGTCGTCCTTATTGTCGGTGTACTCGGAGGGATAAAGCCTACGCTGCTCTCGGAACTGAAGATCATACCGGCCTGCCGAAAACCAGCCGAGTGGCTGGCAGGTCAAATGCAGAAGGCGGTCATTCTGGGTTCTCTCCGTCTGCTTAGGGCACACTATTCTGGTATCTACAGTCACTAACCCTGCGGCATGTGGGGAGTGGCTGTAGTTAATGCGCCGGCGCGACTCATGTGAGGCGTCGGAGGCCAAGGGAGGACTGACCGGCATCGGGAAACCGGAAAAAAAAACAAGGGGTGCAAAGGACCGGCAACCTCCACGTTGGTGCACCCTGGACAGGCAGAGGTAACTCTGCCTGACTAATGTCGGCCGGGGGGTACCAAGGTACTTTTTCTACTTCTGGTTCCTTATAACCTTAGAAGAAGGGTCCCTCACGATCGACCCCAAGCGCATGGGGGTCAGAGACAGGCGGGAGGGGCCTCACCGGATAGTCTCACCAATGACGACATTAGCAATACACACGGACGCTTTAAGTGGACGAGGGAACTTCGGGATGACTTGCTGACCTGCCGCAAGAGTAGCGAACCTGAGCGAAGGGGATATATGGCGCGATTGCATGCACTTTGGTGCCAAATGCATCTCCAGAGCATCGCGCCTTCTCTCAACAACATCTGAGAGATCAAGTATCCTTTCTGCTCAGGACAGGTTATGTAAGGGCACCCCGTCAGCCGGAAGAACTGCCAGCCGCAGTCCCACCGCGGCAATTATCAGCTGATGGGGAACATCCTTTAGAGTTCACCGATGTAGAGTTAAGGACGAGGGTTAGCCTTAACACCAGGGCTAACCTAAAACTACAAGACCTAGCTAGAATGGACGAGGTCATCGATGAGGAAATTCCGGAAGATGCCGACATCTGGCAAATCAACAGTGCCGTGTACAACGCCGCGAAGCAACTCGTCCCCCGTGAGAGGTCAACCAATCACGGGGTCGAGAAAGCCAAGCGGCGTGTACAGAAAATCGAGGGCAAGATACAGTCGGCCAGACAACACGCTTCTCGGATCCAGACTGTGGTGGAATATAAGACGACTGGTAGAGTTTTTACTCCCAGAATCCGGCGCATAGCAGCCGGATTAAGACGTCAACACCATACTCTAAATCTGACAGTGATGCTTACCATCAAGCAGCACTGCCTAGATAGGATCCGAGCGCTCATGGCGATAAAGAAAACATTGAAGAGGCGGGTGAGAGGTATGGAACAAAACTATTTGTTCCGTACGAATCCTTCCCGCCTCTTTCAAGAGCCACAGCGTGTTGTAGATAATCCGCCGACTGTAGAAGATGTCGAAACCTTCTGGAAGGGAATCTACGAAACGACGCGTCCATTCAATAGCGACACTCTGGCAATTGCACACTTCGAGGCTCTGTGCCACAGACATCTTGAAGAGCCAGAAGAAGTGTGCCCGGCAATCAGTACGGAGGAAGTCCAACAAGCACTTGTTGGTACCAAGAACTTCGCTGCCCCGGGCCCAGACGGCATTAACAACTGGTGGTGGAAGAAATTTCCTTCCACTCACCGCCGTCTGGCGCTAGTTTTCAACTCATGGTTGAACGAGGGGCAGCAGATTCCGGACTGGTTCGTCGAGGGACGTACTGTGCTTATCCCCAAAAAGGGGGATCTTTCCGACCCGAGGAATTATAGGCCGATCACTTGCCTTAACTCCTGCTACAAGATATTTACACGTATCTTGTATGCTAGGACGCTGAGGTCTGTTGATCCGGTCTTCCAGCAGATACACGAACAGCGTGGTGCCAAGAAGGGCATGGCAGGTTGCAAGGACAGCCTGCTGATAGACCGCTGTATTACACAGGATTCTGTGCAATACAAGCGGAATCTATCGATGGCCTGGATTGATTACCGCAAGGCATTTGATACAACATCGCATGAGCTATTGTTGTACTTGCTCGAATGTCTTGCGGTACCAGCACCACTAGTGAGATGCATAGAACAGCTGCTGCCGCTCTGGAAGACCCGCTTCACCATAATATCAGGTGCACAGCGGGTCACGACAGAGCAGGTGGCATTTAGGAGGGGAGTTTTCAGGGTGACTCCCTGAGTCCTCTCCTCTTCTGCATCTCACTGCTGCCGTTGTCTGTTGGGCTCCGCCAAACCCGCGAATATCAATGTGGGCCACCCAGCGACCGGAGGCATAAGGTCACCCATCTATTTTATATGGATGACCTTAAACTTTATGCCTCCGGAGAGCGCGAACTACAAAACGCTCTTAGGGTGGTCGAGGAATATACGCGGGCAATTTATATGGAGTTCGGGTTGGACAAATGTGCAGTCGTCCACCTCAAGAGAGGACGATGCGGGGAATTCCCTGAAGATGCGCAGCTCGCAGACGGAAGCATCCTAAGACATCTGGATGCCGGAGGGACCTATACATATCTGGGTGTGCAACAAAGGCACATCCAGGATGTATCACAAATAAAAGATTCCCTCCGCGGCAAGTACATCACGAAACTGTAGGAGTGGGAGCAGGATTGTTCAAGGCAGCAAAAAAGGCCGCAGATGAACTCGGTCTCGCATTTGACATCAGGCGAGGAGGCCGGCGAGGTGCTGATGTTGAGTCAGTCACCGAACTTCAGCCAAATCGTCTGAAAGCCCGAATTAGAGCTGCCGAACAGGAAAATCTGTTTCGGCAGCATGTCGATAAACCCCAGCATGGTGTCTACTATAAGAACATAGAAACACTGGGTTTATCGACCAGGCTGACCTTCGCCTTTCTAAGGTCAGCAGGGCTTAAGTCGGAGACCGAGGGATTCATTATGGCCTACCAAGATGGTGTTATCAACACCTTGGTCTACCGTAGCTGCGTGTGGCGTGTAGAGGTTTCTGATATCAACTGCAGGACCTGCCATCAGGCGCCGGAATCGCTCATGCACTTACTTTCTGCATGCCCCATATATGCGATTTCCGCCTACATCCACCGACATAACGCGGCTTTACGAGTGCTATACTACCATCTAAGGCACTCATACGGGGTAGATCAGACACCAGTGCTGCGTTACGTCCCCGGAGATATTGAGTCCGTTGTCGAGAACGAGAAATGCCGAATTTACTGGAACTACTCGTTCCCGACTGTCAGGCTAATCCAAACCAACAAGCCTGACATAGTCCTCCTCGACCATCAACTCAAGGTGATGTATGTCATCGAGTTCTCGGCACCTGCAGAGAAAAACATCACCTTGAAGGAGGAGGAGAAACGGACCAAATATCGCGATCTCCGGTACGAGCTCCAAATGCTGTACCCAGGCTACTCGGTAAAGATGGTCGTCCTTATAATCGGTGTACTCGGAGGGATAAAGTCTACGTTGCTCTCGGAACTGAAGATCATACCGGCCTTCCAAAAATCAGCGGAGTGGCTGGCAGGCCAAATGCAGAAGGCGGTCATTCTGGGTTCTCTCCGTCTGCTTAGGGCACATGATTCTGGTATCTACAGTCACTAACCCTGCGGGATGTGGGGAGTGGCTATAGTTGATACGCCGGCGCGACTCCTGTGAGGCGTCGGAGGCCACGGGAGGACTGACCGGCATCGGGAAACCGAAAAAAAAAAATAATAATAATAATAATAATGACAAGAACAATAATATCGCAATCTCCTGTACGAGCTCCAAGTGCTGTACCCAGGCTACACGATCAAAATTGTCGTCCTAATAATCGGTGTACTCGTGAACTCCCTAGAATTCTCTGAAATTCCCTATAATTCTCTGAAATTCCATGGCGATTCGTAGGCTTCTTTGGAATTCCCTGCAATTCCTAACCAAAATAGTGGAATTCCGTTGAAGTTCCGTAAAATGTATTATAATAATAACGATATCTAGCTGCATCTCTTATTTATATTATTATTTCTATATTCACCTTTTAGATATCCTGTAACTTAATATACCAATATTTACTCTAAATAGCACTTAAATTATTTCTGTCAGATTATAATTAAAAAAAAAATATGTTCTTTAAGGTTTGTTACCCCGTTTACGAAAAAATATTTATATTATTGTAATATTTATATTTATATTAAACGAGATTAAATCTTATTGTATGAATGTCTTTTTTGAATGGTGTTATATTTCATTTAAGGATTAAGATGAATTTAGGGATTAAAATTAGACTAAATCCCATGTGTTGGTCACAGGTGCGTGATGTGTATATGACATTTGACGAGCCTCATCATAACAAGTTTAAATCCGTCAACCCGACTAATATTTATAATCCGACACCTCATTATAGCTAACTTCTCTGCCGCTTTTATAATCAACCCACGCGTATTTTTTATTTAATGTCTACAAGTCGTGCTGCAGTACCGAGTGAGACTTGATGCTAGCTCAGAGAGTATGCTTTACTCATGAAATATTATTGTTTTAAATTTAATCTACATGTAACTGAATTGATCATTGATCACTTTGAAAAACAGGACTGATACATATTTAAAATACTACTAAGAAGGCTCCGGAGTCACCAGGCAACCCAACATACACCTAACTCAATTTTTGCGATAAATGCGTAAATATAAATTTATGCAAAAAAACGACAGACCTTCCTACATTTTACAACTTCATTGCCATGTGGACAGATTATTTTAAAATCAAAATAATATTTCATACGAACGTAATTTTGTATTTGCATGGAAATGAAGATATTGGAAATTACATTCTTATAAAATGAAATTTTGATTTGATGCTATATGGACAGGCAATGAAGTTGTAAAATATAGAAAGTTCTGTCGTTTTTGCATAAATTTATATTTACAAGATTTATGGGCAAAATTGGGTTAGGTGTATGTTAGGTTGCTTGGTGTCTCCGGAGCACTCTTAAATAAAAATACTATTAATTAAAAATTAGGTATGCATAAAAAATTAGGTAGCCGTAAATGTACCTGCAAACAACATTAAATACCCCAGGTAATACAACCCTGTATACTCCAAAGTAACCCTGTACAGGAGAAGGCTACACATTTATCGATAACGGACACACATCCAATATCCAAGTATGATGGAATTAATTTCTGTTTTCAAAGATATCCCAGCTCCTAAGTAATCGAACCCGAAATAATATGTATAAAAGTATCTAATATACAAACTGACTTAATCTACCCAACAACTCATTTTTGTGGCCCTGGCCTCTTCGAAGTTGAAAGGGTAGATCTTATTGATGGTACTAACGTTATAGGTTATAGTCATGGAAAATATCTGTGACCATTTCCTAGTTATAGTTTATTACAGAAATACTGTACACAATAAATTCAAAAGCTGCCGACCCAGCTACCGACAGTTATTTAAAGGGGGGAATGGGGCATGCTTTATTTTTTACACTATGTAAAATAATAACCATGATATATTCATTACTTAATACATAAAACATCATTATTCTTATGTAAAGTATGTTCTGACATAATTAAAATAACAAATTAACAGAAACATATTTGTTTTAACTAAGATTCCTAAGTCTTCTAATAATAGTGCACGATTCGCCCCTATAAATAACACACTTATTATGTTCACGGTCTCTTGGCCATACTTCTGCGTCAATCTTTGGATACAGGGTCGAATTTCGAATTTATCAGTTTCGCAAAGGACGACGGAACTGTTTCAGTACTAGGTGGGTTAATAAAATATTATAGTAGGTCAGTAGGTGGTATTTCAAGGGTATTTTATATTGCTTTTAAGAATTAGATTAGGAATTTTCATCGGTGTATCAGTGCTATAAGTGTGTTTTATACAGTTTGTGTTTACATTATATATTTTAGCAGATTGTGACAAAGTGTTTAACAGGTAAAGGGTTTTTCAATAAGAGTGATATATATTTTTTTTTTAATAGAACGACAAGGAATTGAGGCAGAGCAAGAAATTTTATTTTATTTTGAAGTACAATCGATGCAATTATGTTCTGAACACAACATCATTCAAATGGTCGCCTCTTCTCCTCTTATAGGACCGAAACCGACGAACCCAATTTTCAAGCACTTTTTCAATAAATCACGAATACAGCGTGCAATATTCAATTTTAATGCATGAATTGTGTCTAGTTTATTAGCATGAACCAACGACTTCAAATAACTCCACAAGAAATAGTCCAAAGTAGTTAAATCACAACTTCTTGAAGGCCAGTTGACATTAGCATTTTTCGGAATAATCGCCTCACCTAACTTTTCACGCGATAAATTGATTGTGTTATGGGCTGTATGGCACGTAGCGCCGTCCTGTTGAAAACAAATGTTGGTTAAATCAATATCATTCAATTCAGGTCATAAAAAGTTCGTTATCGTCGATCTACATCGCTCACCATTGGCAGAAATGGCATCTCCGTTCTCAATTTTAAATAAATAAGGACCGATGATGATGCCACCATTCCAAAAACCACACCAAACAGTTACTTTTACGGATTGCAAAGATCTGTCGTGTATAATTTGTGGATTTGCTTCCCATCAGTAACGACAATTTTGTTTATTTACCGATCCACTAAGAGGAAAATGAGCTTCATCTAAGAAAATGATTGTCTTAAAAAAATCAGCATCATTTTCAAGTTGTTCCGAGAAGAAGTCAGCGAGTTCAAGGCATTTGCGATGATCCAAAGGCTGAAATTCTTGTGTGAGAACAATTTTGTAAGGATATAAATCAAAATCCTTCCGTAAAATTCGCCAGGTGGATGTTGCAAACAGTCCTAACTCTTGAGAACGCCTTGGAAGCAATAAATTTGGGTCTTCAACAACACTTGCCTGAACGGCAGCAATATGCTCATTACTTCCAACAGCTCTTTGTCTTAATGGCATGCAAACATTATGTAAAGAAAAAGTACCCTCAAAATTGTCAACAGTTCAACGAATTGTGAGAACACTGGGCGGATTATGACGACGATAAATTGATTAAAGAGGACGATAAGATGCAATAAAAGAATGATTGTTTTGATAAATAAATTGGATAATTTCCAAACGTTGTTGAAGCATGTATCTTTCCATGATTAAATTGCAAACCTTACTGAATACAACTGACAGTGGCAGATAATTTTGACATTTTAAATATGGCCACAATGCCAAATTGAAAACATATCACCCCTATTGAAATCCCTTTTATGTAGATGAAATTTTTCTCTATGTTTAAGTGTATTTTAAACAGTTGTGTTTTTATAAATGTTGTGTTTTTATAACTATATTGGCGGGCGGTGACTATTCGGGTGTGTCCTGTTTACAAGTGGCTGTGGTAAAATAATATTAGAAAAAATGTTCAGGCAAAACGCCTGAAGATCATTAACCCACCACCAGCAAAAAATGACAGGAAGTTGTGGAAGATGGTAATGTTTTATAAATTACAAAGAAATTTTCAAAACAACGTGCCAGCAGTCACACAAAATAGTTTTAAATATTTTCAGAAATATGTAAAAAGTGAAAGAGAAACAAGAGCTATGGAAAAAATGGTCCACTTACCAGAAGTTCCAGAACGAACTTTCTGTAAATTAACTCATGAAAGGAAATATGAACGAAAAGCTAGGCAGCAATAATAATTTAATGTTAAATTATTGGAGCTACGATTTTTTCTAAACCAAAAATTAATCCTAGCATACTTGGACATTGGGTGTGTCACCATCATCTCTAAATGTGTTGCCCTCTCCCTCACAAGATTACCTGTGGTATTTAATTAATTAATTAGTTAAATTGTGCATATTTCGTTATAACTAAGTCTGGCCAAGGTCATTAATCCTACAGAGACGTACTGGATATGCATCATATCATAATACTTGAATAATTACAATAATAAAAACAAAAACATTTTATATATTGTGATGTATGTTTTTTGTACTATTTCGTTCGCTTTAAATTCTTTTTTTATGTATTTCCTTATATTTTGTAAGCTTAGTGCTGCACATTATTATTAAACTGTTAAATGACGTTCACACATGTACATTGTATATCTAAGTGATAACTAGTAATAAATAAATAAATAAATAAAATAAATAGAAATAAATTTTATTAATTATTTCTTCAATAAAAAAACAGAAAAACTTATTTCCTATTTTTATTACTAGAGGACTTCCAGCCAAGTATATGAACAATTTGTCCAGGACAAATTGTTCATATACTTGGCTGGAAGTCCTCTAGTAATAAAAATAGGAAATAAGTTTTTCTGTTTTTTATTGAAAAAATAAGGACAAATTGTTCATATACTTGGCTGGAAGTCCTCTAGTAATAAAAATAGGAAATAAGTTTTTCTGTTTTTTATTGAAGAAATAAGGACAAATTGTTCATATACTTGGCTGGAAGTCCTCTAGTAATAAAAATAGGAAATAAGTTTTTCTGTTTTTTATTGAAGAAATAAGGACAAATTGTTCATATACTTGGCTGGAAGTCCTCTAGTAATAAAAATAGGAAATAAGTTTTTCTGTTTTTTATTGAAGAAGTAGGACAAATTGTTCATATACTTGGCTGGAAGTCCTCTAGTAATAAAAATAGGAAATAAGTTTTTCTGTTTTTTATTGAAGAAATAATTTCTACCTTAACAGCCAACAACTTGTGTAAAATATCATCTAAAATTTTATTAATACTGGTACACTTCACAAAAATATGTACAAAACTCACGTTCTTAAGCAGATTTATGAAGTAGCTTGGTTGTCGTTATCACAAACTGGAGCACCTCTATAATAACTGTGTAGCATCAAATATGTTTCTACAGTTGTCTCAGTAACCGATGTTCGCTGTGGTGAAAAAATATTTTGTATTTTGAAAAAGATCGTTCGACATGTACGGAAGTAATACAGACATAAGTAAAACACTCTGTGAACTCACTTAACGCAGCTGTAGATGCACCATCACAAATTTGTCTTAATGTGGTAAAATCAGGATTTTTCCATAATACACTCTCGAATTTTTCAATAACGGGCTTATTTTTTGCGTCATTTATAGTCTGTAGCTGTGTATTTACATCGTCCACTATTTGCAGCGATTCCACTAACGACAATGAAGTATTCTGCAATTTTTCTATTTCGTCGTGTAGTCATCTGTAATTGTTATAAATAGTTTTTAAATCTGTTTCAAGGGAAACATCTTGAAAGATTGTCTAGCTCGTTAGGGTTGAACTGTAGTATCATAGCTTTTATTTGTTGAAAATATTCAGCATAATAAAAAGCTGCCTTCAACCACGTTCCCCAACGTGTAAGAATCGACTCTGGTGGTTCCAGTGTGTGAAATGCTCCAGGCCGTTTAGGAGATTTGAGAAATACTTTTTTTGTATTTGCTATTAATGTATCTACCTCTGGAAAACATTTTCGAATCGTTTCTGCTACAAGATGGAACGCATGCACTTTACACGTAACATGTAAAAACCTACAATCGTCTCTGAAGAAAACGGCCCACCAAACGCATTGTCGCAGCTCTGTCGGTCACAAACATCAACACTTGACTTGCTGACAGTTAAAATTTTTCGAAAGTCTTCAACACCACCCGCGCAATTGTTTCGCCAGTACACGCAGTTAGTCTTTTGCTAGCTAGTAAAAGTGGAAATGTTGGTTTAACAGGATCGAGTACACGTACTATAACATTTAAAATAGAATTTTTTTTTACAATCTGTCGTCTCGTCAACACATAACCACAGCCGTGTATTTTTTAATGCACATTTAATCCTATTTACAATGTTTTTACGAACACTTGGTACATATCTACGTAACGATGAACTACTTTGTAAATTCACCTGGGGATTGTATTTATTCCAGAACTTCCGAAATGCTGGTTTATCCAATATGCGCAGGGGAATATCACAGGCAATCAGCATTAACATTAAATCAGACATAAACTGGGTTTCCAAAGAAGACACGCCATTTTTTTTATTTTTATGCCGGTTACTATTGACATGAATTTTGCAGCAGTATTTATTCCAGCACATTAAGTCTTGATCAAAAACTTTACAAATTATTTTACCCCCATCATAGAATAAATCCGGAAATTCACCGATAAATTTATTCACTTTATCAGCGTACGCTACTCTTTACGCTCAACATCATTTATTATTTATTAGTACTCTATGCATCGACCGACAGATAACAACTGAAGTGTGTCGTGTTATCGTCATCGTAAACAAGCGCGCGATGGCATTGGTATTGCGCCTGACCCTGAATCTACATATAACATAAACTTAAAATTTTTACACCTCTGTAACGAACAAGAATTGGTCTAATGTTTATAAGATATTTATTGTTTAGATTGACCTCTTTGACGTCTTTTAATTTCGCACATTATAGATGAAACATGTTCTATATTAAAAAAAAAATATCAGTATATTGAGAGAAACCTCGTTACATTCAGTTTTAAAAATAGAAAATTATTCCTGACTACCTAGCTGCTTTCCTTCATATGATTTAAATATTACATAAAAAATTTTATCAAATGTCTTTTTTTCGAATGTTTGGAAATGTTTTTATAAAATAAAAATGAAATGTAATTCACAATGCTACCTTGAAATTATTTTGTTATTCTATTAACTGTATAAACCTCAAGGATCTACCTAATATACGGACGTTAACCTCGAGTTATTGAACTTTAAATGGCCAAAGGTATCTTCTATTGACTTTAGTATGGCCATAAAATTTATAACCGAAATTACAAGTTCCGACCACTAAATAGTTTGCCGCTCATTCTAAGAATATTCTTAATAAGCCAAATGTGAAACACACACTCAAACACTCACACACACACACACACACATAAATACATACATACTATATGATTCAAAAGTTTTAATAGAGGTAAAAATCAATAAATGCAGAAACCGTGATTACTAGGCACGGGACAATTTCCGTGCGTGCAGGGCCGGAACATGGGGTAAGAGACAAAAAAAACATTTGTAACGGAAAAATTGAAATACATATCTTTATTATCCTAACACTTCATGAAATCTCCTGTACTATATTCAAGGAATTAATATAAATTACAAGGCATGGAACAGACAACTTACATGACTCATATTGGAATACGTGCATTGTAAAAGCCTGGCAGTTTTACATATACCATGTCCCAGGATAGATGTAACAAGAGGACTGTAATGGAAAATAAATTTTTGGTAAAAGTCTTGGTACCTATTTGAGGGAAATAATTCGATGCTGAAAATTATTGCCTATAATTTCCATTGGCGAAGATAGAGAGGTCACTGTGGATCATTTCATCAAAAAAAGTACCGTCGAATTTAAATCTTGCAAATATTTTTAAAAAAATACGAAAGTGCATTCAATATTTTCAAGAAAGGGCCTTCCTGTGACATACCGATAGGACACAGCGTTTCAAAAAATAATAAAAAAAAATTAAAATACTGATTAGAAGTCAAATCATGATTTTGCATTGTCTGATATATATTTATAAATAACTGAATGGTCTAAAATTCACAATCGTTTTAATTATTTAATTGGAAAAATGCTGTAATAAATAATAAAAATGAGTTCAATGACGACAATTTAATTGACATAATACATTTTATCGAACATCTGTATAAGTTACCTACCGAACAAAATGGTTCTCATTTCGAACACTTATTTTGACTTATTACCAATCCGCTGTTTCGTTATTATTTATTAATTAAACAGGCACACATTTTTTTTTTTTTGATAATACTTAGGTAGTCATTTTCGACGCATTTTGGCTCGCTGATACTTTCAATTTCAATTCCTTTATTAACACTTAGGCTATTACAACGAATATATGTGGTCGTCAACAGTAAGTAAATAACAAACATACATAAAAATAAGAAACATAATTAGAGTGGAAACATAAACATAAAAAAACAAAAAAAGAAATAAAAAATAAATATATATATAGATCACTAAAAATTAAACTACAATACATATAGCGTATAACAATTCACGTCATTAGTTACAGACATACTAAAACAGGTAGGTGCTGCTTAATAAGAAAGGAACTCATTGACGCTATAAAAACAGTTTTCTATTAAAAAGCTTTTTAGCTTATTCTTAAATATAGGAAAACTGGTACAGCTCTTGATATCCATGGATAGTTTATTAAATAATTTAGTACTTGAATAAAGCGGTGATTTTTCGTAAAGAGCAGTGCAATGGTTATCCGTTTTAAGCAAGTGGCCATGTCTTGTGGCATAATTATGACAGTCAGAATTCATGGGGACTTGACTAAGGTTACGTTTAATGTACAGTAAAGTTGTATATATGTAAATTGAGGGTAATGACAATATTTTGTTGCGTATAAAGTAAGGCTTATATGAATCCCTGGTGTTCATATTATACATTAATCTTTGAAGCCTTTTTTGCAATACAAACACTACATTAATATTTACATATCGACCCCGTAGCATAATATTGTAAGAGAGATGGGAATAAGCAAGAGCATAATAGACATTTAATAAACTTTTACCATCTAAGATATTTCTCAGTTGGCTGATGGCAAAGTAGACTTTTCTAATCTTTTTACAAAGTTCATCAATGTGAGTATCCCAACTTAGCCTGTTGTCCAAGTGGGTACCCAGGAATTTAATGCTACCAGAGAATGATACATCATTATCAAGCAAAATATTCGGGGGTATAGATTTGCTGGCTGAAAAATATAAACATTTAGTCTTGTCAGTGTTTAGCAGAAGCATATTTTTATGGCACCAAGTTTGAAAGTCGCTTATAATTATAGCAAGAGTCTCATTCAACATAATGGGGTCAGTTGCTGATAGTGACATAGTATCATCAGCAAACATAACAATTTTGCATTGATTAACAAATTGAGGAAGGTCATTAATAAATAAAAGAAACAACAAGGGACCCAAAACTGATCCCTGGGGTACACCCACATTAATGGCATGTTTGTCAGATATAACATTGCCGTTCTTGACACGAAGTTTACGATTAGATAAGTAGGATTCAATCCAGGTACTAAGTGGCTCTCTAATACCCAAATTGAACATTTTTTTAACAATGAATGATATATTAATAGTGTCAAACGCCCTTGTTAAGTCAAAAAAAATGCCAACCACATGTTTATTTTTGTCAAGTTCCTCATAAATAAATTGTAAAAACTGAACTGATGCAGACTGAACTGACCTATTTTTCCGGAATCCATGTTGGCAATCCGAGATTATATTAAATTTGGAAAAGAATGAGATTAAGCGATTATATATAACTTTTTCTATTAATTTAGTAAAAACACATAAGATGGAAATAGGTCTATAGTTGTCACAATCATTAGGATTACCTTTTTTAACAATTGGCATAATTATAGCAATTTGGAGAGCTGTTGGGAAGATTCCAGTTTGCAAAGATTTATTGATTATATACCTAAGTGGTTCACGGATGTAGTCAAAGCCTAACTTGACAAACTTAGAAGATATTCCATCGATACCGTACGATTTAGAATTTTTTAAATTTTTTATTATATCAACAAGTTTCAAGATGGATACTGAATATGACATCAGAATTACTTCATTACGTCACAATTTTTTCCCTAATCTCAATAAATATAGTTTAAAAAAACTAAAAAACACGCTTTTAAAGCACACCAAACTAAAAAAGTGCAAAATAATTATTAATATAAACTGAAAACAATAATGAACGAAAAATACTAGTATTATTGTGAAAAAAAGCGTGGGGCGCTTTGTGCCATATTTTTCGTATATCGAGCAACCCACGCTTTTTTCACAATAATACTAGTATTTTTCGTTCATTATTGTTTTCAATTTATATTAATAATTATTTTTCACTTTTTAGTTTGATGTGCTTTAAAAGCGTGTTTTTTAGTTTTTTTAAACTATATTTATTTTTCACTTTTTAGTATTCTGGCGATCCTGATCAGGATAATTATATAAACTTATCAAATTATTGTATTGTTACCGGTTCTTCGTAAGTGTACAAAGTTTCAATTAAATCTGTCCGTTTAAAGTGGGTCAAAATCGAATCCAAAGAGTCGGTTACAAACAAACAAACTCACAAACAAACATACAGGTGAAGCTAATAAAAGCGTGATAAATAAAAATAGCAGGAAATTTCACAAACCTCCAATGTTTATGAAGATGTTATTGGTCAACAATAGTACCTTCTTGTGTATTTTGGGCCGCTGAATCCGAATTTGAGGTTAGCTTTGCTCCATCACATCAAAATTACCTATTATTTATGAAACATATTGATTTTTCGATGTAATGAAATTTTGACAAAAGTACGGGACAAGTTATGCTCACCATATTTCGATCTGCTCAATTCAAATCCACGAACAAATTCATCCTTATAATAACAGTATTTTTTCTCTTATTCTCATTCAAAAATAAGGTGTTCTATCATATAACGAACGGGAATTCATCAATAATTTAACCTCGCACGTTCAATTCTCATCCCAAATCATAGAGACAAACAGTGGAATTTTTTCTGTTAGAAAAAAATCGTGATGCTATGGAGTAATTTTGACGTCAGATTAGGATGCAGCGAGGCAAAATACGTAGGAAATGATTACTCGCATCTTTCGTTCAAAACAGTTTTATTTTATGTATGTCTTCGTTATTATTACTTATTTATTATTCATTATTTTATTTTTTTTTCAGTCAAATAATTAAAACGATTTTGACTGAATTTTTGACCATTTAATCAAGTATAGTTATCACACAATGTCAATCATGATTTAACTGCTAGTCAATATTTTCATTCTTTCTAGAAAACACTCCATTATATCGAATTCTAACAGGATTGATTGCCTTTTCTAGATAAAACTGAATATGTATGAATATTTTTTAAAAATATTTGCAAAATTTCAGTTCAGTGATACATTTATTATATTACACATGCCATGTTTTTTACTTTTTTTATATATTTTTTCTTTAGTAAATAGATAATATATAAATGTATTTAAAATAAAATAAAATTTACATGTTAATACATAAATTATTTATTAATTTCTGCAAATTTCTTAATTCACCATTAGAATATAAGTTTGCCCATCATTAGATTGTAACTTTAGGTTAAGTGCGATCCCACAGAATTTTATGGCGATGCGGTTAAGTAGAAGAATAATTCATGTGGATTAAACTTTGCCGTTTTAAATGGGAATATTCCTGTAACATTATTATTATTACTCTTAAAATATTCGCCACTGGATATAATAGGCGATAATTTTCAGTTATTTGCTCCCAGATACCAAATCCATCGCCGCAATATCATAAAGTTACTATGAACGGGTATTTTGTAATTAAAGAAAATGTATTTTTTATTTTCAAAGTCAACCTCTTCTATCTCAAAAATGAAGCGTTTTACGACCCATACTTATAGGAACATTTATTCTTATAAATAGGCCTTCTGCATCCGTTGAAACTCTGCTAATAAAAAGTGAGACACCCTGTATGGCGATAGTTTAGTAAATTTGGTTTTGGAAATATGTAAAAACCGCAAATACTTTCCAAAGGCAACTTTTTACTTTACTCCACAATATGATTAGACGTAGTAATATCAATTGACATTCCGATTTCTTAGAATCATCATCACTTCATTTTTTTAAATTGTGATTTTTGTTTATTTATAAGTCATCTGTCTCCAAATTACTATGTGAAATAAAATGTTGAATTCAGAAAGTATTTTTTGTTTACATATTCCCAAAAAAATAAAATGAAATTTATAAGCAAAGTACAAATTTTAAGAATTTCAGTTTTTTATTATTTCCTCGAAAACTGTGTCAGATAGACGAGGTTTTTATGGATTATTAACCCTTACAACAATATGCAATAGCCTATATCTCTTCAGATAAACAAGACTCAAATAGTGAACCTTGAATTTGTAACACACTGAATATATTTCTGTTAATATAACATTTAATTTAATAAAGATAATATTCAGCTAATATTTTTCAATTCAATGTGTGACTAATAAATTTGACATTTTTGCATTTCCTGAAAAGAAGAAAAATACAAACGCAAGTTGTAATTGGCGATAAATAAATTTTATTCAGTTCGACAATATAAATTATTTTAATACTGTACATATTTGGTTAAACACTAACATCACAATCAATATCAACTATTAAAATATTTACAAGACATATACAATATTATTTCCTGAAAAGAAAAAATATATAAACGCAAGATGTAGTTGGCATTAACTAAATTTTATAGAGGTCGACAATATATATATTATTTTAATACTGTACATATTTCGTTAAATTCTAACATCACAATCAATATTAACTACTAAAATACCTATTTACAAGACATTATAAAAAAATAAAAAATTCTTAAAAACTGTTGCCATTAATGAGATCAAAGCAGAAAGAGTGCATAATTTTTTTCGGTGATATTTTTACTACACATTTTTTTTGTGAGTAGTGTTCATTTCAACAAAATTACAAAAAAATCAACTTTGCCTTGAAATTACCGTCACTGGTTTATAATAGGTGTCGGGACTCGTTCGCGGCTCAGGAGAACTCGATGTACTCGAGGGTGACAATGCCATTTGATGCTGTGCCATCATTGGATGATGTTGAGGTATCCGAAAATTAGCGTAAAAATCCAACGGTTGCCTGAAGAAAGGTGAATTCATGTCTACTACAGGAGGCGTAGCTGCCAATAACCTCTCCATATTAAAAGGATTGTGTGGCTGTGCCTGTATGGGTGAAGGCCGTAAAACAGTTGGTGAGATTATGGTCTGAAAATTTTGACTGTGTCTTTGGTACGCTGCAGCCAAGAAGGCCGGAGACGGCGGATAAAATCCCGGATAAACTAGTGGCATAGGGGAACACATAGAAAAACTACGTTTGAAGGCAGCAGCTAACCTGGATCGTGAGGCGGGAGTAGACCGACGGCGAAGCTTTCCAGTAGTGCCGCCGATGAACACGTCTTCGGCAGATTGGTCCAACATCCAATAGTTGCCTTTGCCTGGGTCATCATAATGACGAGGAACTTTCACAAAACACTTATTCAAACTTAAATTGTGTCTTATTGAATTTTGCCAACCTTGTTTGTTTTCCCTGTAATAAGGGAAATTGCACATGATATACTCGTATATTCCATTCAACGTCAAACGCCCTTCTGGACTATTTCTAATGGCCATCATTATTAAAGCGTTATAACTGTATGATGGTTTCTCTTTAGATTTCTTGGCCTCGCCGTCTTTGTTCTCTTTGGAAGATTTAGAGCAATCTAACGGTGGCATGTCGTCACCCGTAACATCTAGATCACAATCGGAGTCATCGCTTAAATCATGGTCGGATGTTTGCATTGAATTTGCAACTTCTGGGCTCTTCGGAGCGTTTAATGCAATTTCTGGTAGAATCGAGCTGATTGAGAAAGAAGATTTTAATGGTGTACGAGCCATTGTGGGTACTAATACAACAGTTTTTTCACTATTCACCATATTTGCATCTGCAAATATTTAAACTTCACAAATTGACTTTTGCACAAACACTATTAAGTTAAGAATTGATTGTCAGGCAGATCCAATCGCTCTAACCAAACACCTACTCTATACTAACATGCAGTATAATGAAACAAGGGCTATGTATACTTTTGCCACTAACGTAAAGCGTAAAACGTCCAATAGCGTTCAGCCAATAAGAGAGTTGCTGCGATAGTCGGTCCGCCTACTTGCCTGTAGATACCTCCCATGTTTTCGGTAGGGATTTCTGAATGTGTTAACTTGTTTGCTGATAGTCGAGGGGGTTTGATGTTTGTTTTGTAAATTTGTAACATTTGGTAACACAGCATGGTGTCTACATTGAAGTAATGCGGGCATTCTTATATGTATATGAATAAGACCATACGAAGTGTTATTTAGAAAAAGTCACCTGGCTTTCAACATTACACTTCTAAATTAAAGTATTGATTTCTTTTACAATGAGGGTTGATTTTTGTTTAAATATACAGTAGGTGTGACACTTAAACAACCTACCTATGCATCGGAATATAGTTTACACGATCGATATATCAGATGATTGATTGTTTGACTGAGGTCCTAGAAATATCTTAGTTTCTTTAAGGCGATTGTATTTTTCATCAGATGGCCAATATGACTCTTTAACTCGCTTTGTAACTTTTTGTATTCGTGGTATCCAAAAACGAAAACAATTACCACATTTTTTGTGCAGATTTTGGAGATGAATTTACTACCAAAACTAATGCCTAGTAAAATTAAAACGCCACCTTATATGCAAACAGTGTGCACTACCATAGATATGTACACGGTGTTCAATTTTAGATGCACCCTCTTTAACGTTATTTTTAGCTGTTCATAATTTTATTAGATATTATAATTTACTTATACGTTTTTTCCGTAAATTCCAAATATCCATATGAAATAATTGCTGAAAGACACATAAATGCGCAGTAAACATAACCTCATTTTTTTAAATATAATATGTGTATTAAATGAAACGGGACATATTTTTTACAAAATCTTCAAAACTACTAATCTGAGGTAGGTAACACATGGTATTATTGAGAAAAGACTTTTAAGCTCTATTTGAATATGTAAGAACTTATAAGGTGTATTTAAAAAAATTGATGATTTGTTTCCTACGCATTTATGTGTTTAGCAATTTTCTCATATAAATATTTGAATTTACGGAAAAACAGGCAAACAAGTAACACCTAATATGTAATAAAATTTAAAATAAACCCCTAATTAATAGTTTATCTGATGATGGTTTAATAAATCGAGACGTTAGAAAACAAATGTACGTGTATATCTGACTGAAAATCCTAAATAATACTATCAATATGATTTGTTTATTCTATATAAATAAATAAAATAAATGAAACCATGTTTTAAATTAAAATAATTTATTTTATTCATGTCAAATTGTATATGATAATGAGAGTACTGTCGAGAAGCACTTAGCCTCGACCGATTTTTTAGATTGCTGTGAAACACTGAAAACACACTAGGCTTAAAAATTGTAAATATTCGATTTACCAGTGGTTCTGTCATGGAATACAATTTTATTTTTTTTAATGATTAAAAAACAATAAAGCATGATAAAATAAATTCATAAGACATTCTAATATGTTTCTTTACATATTTTCGGAACTAAAATTCATTGTTTGTTTTTAAACTTTTGTTTAAAATCCTCAGGGATAAAGGGGGTTGTAATTACATGTGGTATTATTATTATTATTATTATTATTATAAACTTTCGTTAAACAAAATGTTAGAACCAATGTTATATATGAAATTATTATGAAATTCTATTTTGATGCTTTGTTCGCGTTTTCTTATGTTTTCTTTGAATTTATATCAAATTAAGTGTTTGCTATAAACCGTTACATAAAAAATTACCAATAATCCCATTTTGATATTGGTGTAAAGCCATTTTTGACTTGATATTATTATTGAATTATAATATTAATTTATCATTATCAAAAAATTAGAAATGTTAATTGATTTTAAATATTTTTTTGATAATTATAAAAGAATATTTTACCTCAACAATAATTTTAATTCAAAAAAAGTTTGAATTGAACTAAAAAAATGCAATAATCATTTGAATTTAAATGGTTGTTGGTTATTTTGAAACACATTAATTTAAGCTGCTATAAATAAAACAAAATAATTTAAAAATAGCAAAACTATTTTCTTTGAGAAACAGAGTTCAAAAAACTTTTTTTCTCCAATCATCGTTTTAAAGGTAAATAAATTTTTAGTAAAATTTTAGTTATTAATAGTTTCTAAAATCAAATGCAAAATAAGAAATAAATATAATGCAATATTATAGCATTTTCACCTAGCTAAATGGATACATATTTTTTAATTATATGGTATAAATCCCGAACAAGATACAAGAATTCTTGAATTCAAATGTTTTAAATTCTTATACCTATTGCATTTTGTTTTGTATTTCATGTGTTTCTTTATGTTTTCTCAATACTTAATTAAATTGTTGCTATAATTTAATAAATC
The DNA here is from genome assembly GCA_029963845.1 of Rhamnusium bicolor. Classification (NCBI taxonomy): domain Eukaryota; kingdom Metazoa; phylum Arthropoda; class Insecta; order Coleoptera; family Cerambycidae; genus Rhamnusium; species Rhamnusium bicolor. The sequence continues at coordinate 222,516 of JANEYF010005142.1, forward strand.
TAAGTTCGTGACACTTTTTGGAACACCAATTTATTTTTTAATTTAGAAAAGTAAATAAAATGATTTAATCAAAAAATAATTATAAAAAAATCGTATATGAGATTATTCAAATGTTTTCTGATTTTTTATTATTTTTATTTATTTATTTTTTGGATTAAAGAGCAAAACATTTCATAGTCTATCGTTATTTTATATAATGTTTTCTTTTGTTATATACAGAGATATCAGATGCAATGGTTTTAAATTAAATATTTTCCGTCATTTTTTTATAAGGTCTTTTCAGGGTCTGTAAAGTAATATTACAAGTAATTCTGTAATGTAAGATTACAAAAAATTTCACACAGCTTTGATTCCTTATACCACCGTTCCTAAAAAACCTTTTTATTTCTATATTATAATAAATAAATAAATTTAGTGGTCAAACTGGCAGCTATTGTTTACATCATACTAACGTCTGAATTTATTATAGTCATAACCACTGGATGAATTACCCAAATCTCGAATTACATCGATACGTCCATTCAATAACTGTGGGTCGATTACTCAGGGCTCTTTGACATTAAAGCAAACAAAATGCCATAACATTTTAAAAGCTTACATATGCGTTTTCATTTGTTTTACGGTAAAGGCTCTTCTCATTAGAGTTGTTATCGATTAAACACAGAAGCTTTTCTGAATTGTTTCAAGCATTTTTTTTGTCGTCGAACTTTAAACTTTTTTGAATTTACCGAATATTCAAACTAGAATTACAGAGTATTTAACGCAAGACTCCACCATATGGTACCTAATTCGTACCGCCACGCTCCCCACATTTCGATGGACTTTGGGAGTCGGCTATTAAGTCGTTTAAATATCATTTCAAGAGAGTTTTTGGTAACACAATATTGACATTTGAATAATTTTATACTATTGCTACCCAAGTGGAAGCATGTTTTAATTCTAGATAACTTACCTCTTTGCCTGAAAACCCACACGATCTCATTTTCCTTACTCCTGGACATTTTTTTAATTGGTACTCTGCTTACTTCATTCTCATAAGATTTACGAGACTAGAATCCAGGCAGACTCGCTCGACATAGGTATCTAGCATTAATAATAATACATTATTTCTGAACCAGATAGTCAAGGGAATACCTTTCACAAGTACAACAGAGATCCAAATTGTAGACGAATTTTCAGTCAATTCAACAAAGAACCAGGGTGCTTATTAGGGAAGAAAAAACTTCATTCCCTCAAGTGGCAACTTGTTCGTGCTGTAAAGCTATACTTTGGTGATGATAAAGTGATTCGGGTAGTGAGTACAAAGATAGCTGGAAATATTTTTAAAATAGCTGTTTTAAAGTTATCTTTTTCACCTAAGAAATTTTACTAAATTCATAAATTTCCTTTGTTATAATATTTCTTTGTCTTTGTAAAACGTACAGAAATGATTGTTATCTTTATATTTATGTATTTTCGTTAAACATGTTAATCTTTATATTGAAAGTCAATGCTATCGAACCATTTTTTATGTGTCAATTTAGCAACACTTAAAAAATTGCAAGCTGCAACGACAATAACAAAAAAAAGTGGTAGCGCTTACGGGATCAATTAATGTGACGACCGTTTAACTAAGTGCAGGTACAAGTTGTATGTGTTCTTATTTGTACCTATTATACAGTCTATTTTATTTTATTTCTTCGAAGGTGACTTAGTGAGAAAATACTGATAACAATATCAACAACTACCTTGAAACTACCGCGATGCAATATCTTATAAAGCGAAAAAACTATACAACCGATCAAAACATTCAGTCGCCTTTTATGATAAGAAGACAGCTCCTTTTAGCTTCTTACCTATAACTCAAGGAAACATTCAGCCGCGTTTTATGATAAGAAGACAGCTCCATTTGGCTTCTTACCTATAACTCAAGGAAATACGATTGCTTATAATATACACAATATGTATAACACAGGATGTTAGAAGTATGGGTGCTGTTATTTTAACAGGTGATTGGACTAAAAGGAACAAAGGATTCTTAATAATTTTTTTGCCATCTCGTACCGTATAATTAAATAAAAATGCAAGAGGCATCTGACAACACTAGGCAATGAGTAGTACAAAGTAACATTGACCTTATTATTATCCATACCTCAATATAGGTTACGGTAATGTGCCACCAAGTTTGCTTTGAAAAATTGTACGTTATCTTATTGATAAAGAATATAATCTAAAATAGTATTATTAGTATTAATTCACAATATTAATATTAATTCATATTGCAGACTATTTACAACTTGATTACTAAATACCTATTAGTCACTAATAATGTACAATAGCTTATAAAAATATACTTGCCACGTTTAATATATATATAAAAAAAAACAAATAGCTGCTGGACGTGGATGTTATAAAAAATGCTCAAAATAGAATGTCCGCCGTTACCACCCTCTATCCAGTAGTCACGGGTACATTCTTAAACTGTAAAAACTTCCTTTTTACAATTAGTCAAATCACTAACATCAAATTATGACAGCAAATAGGTAAATACACACAGATTAGACGATATAGAGCACTACTATCTTATCTTAAAGCGACTGAACATGTATCTCTCAAGCGGACACTTGATAACTCTATGAAGCGATGTTGTCTTACTCCCTCGCTTATGCCCCTTTTTAATAATTACTGAATTACAAAATTTTTTCTCCGAAAACACATCAGATAAATTAGACATCTTATCTAGAGTAAAAGCTGTGCAAGGGAGGGCTACACTTCGAAAAAACAAAGACACACAGCCATTCTCTTCGACATGAGCTGATATTCGAACTCAGGAGCAGATATAGAGTGACTAGGCGAGCTTTTGTCATATAGCGCGCTTTAGCCAACTGCACTTCTATGCCCGGTACAATGTCAATACATCGAACAGAAATTCCAACATTTGCACTTTTTTATAAAATAGAAATAGTGTACTTGAGAAAATTAAAGTAATATAGGAAACAGCTTTGAATTTGTTGATAACTTAAGTAATTCTGGAAATATGACGTGTTAAAAATTAGCTTTTAGGAATCTGAAGTTCAGTACCATCCGAAAAGGTCATAAATTTTTTCGTGTAAATTTTTTTTACTTGGAGAAAACGAATTTTGCCCACAGATTTACTCCACTGATTTACTCCACTGATAGATCAAAACTATTTTTCGACTGTGGTGTCGGTCCATTGGCCTTTAAACACATTTTTTTATTCTGATCGAGTCATTGCGAAATAAATGTGTACCTAAACGATAATTGCGTTCTAGTCTTATTCGTTCAACCCAGCCACAAGTCCACTGTTGTATCGCCATTTTATCCCCACATAGTGGTCTGGCAGCGGTTCACAGGGAAAATTTCTCGACGTCTCGCTGGCCAATCCGCCTCAGATATTAAAGTGAGAAATTTCAGAAAAACCTGACTATCCATAGACCATTTTTGCTGATGTAACGAACATATCGCAACAACTCTTATAATTTTAATGAGCTCGTTTTGGAGAGCTCTGTTAGGAAGCATTTTCGAAACCATAATATAATATTACCTATAATTTTAGGTTCTAAATACGCTTCCAAAGTTTGTCGCCGTAATTTTGAAACACCCTGTATGCATGATTTGGTACTAATCTATATTAATATCCGAATAAGTGAGGGTAGTTAGGATATGAAATACAGCACATCTTATATAAGCTGCTTCATATTTCAATTTGCGCAATATTTATAGTTATTGGGTGCTTTGGGAGCACAGAATCAGTTATCATCCCTTATTTACCGCAGTTAGAGGGGTTGTTTGCTGGTATTGGACAGCTGTTTCACTTCTCCAGTTCAACATCTAATTGACATCCGACTCTTATGTGTTTTATTATCCAGTTTATAGCTGCTTTTTATGAAATACATCGACCAATATCGGCAGCTCCTCGTATTTATTATGTAATCAGACGACTGGAAGAGAGAAACTTATTTTAACAAGTTCAAAAATTTTTAACATTAATCAAAATAAGTTGGCTGTAAAGAAATTTATTGCTGTCATTCAATATCTACTGAAATTTACTATTTATTTTAGTTTTCATTTTTCGTGTAGGTATACAATTTCTGTAATAGGTAATTTACTTAAATAAACTTTTTGTAAATACTAACAGTTGCGGAAACCAAATATTTAAAACAAATTTAAGCATATTATGTTGACATAATCTGCAGATTTCTCAAACAGATTTAGAGCTTACCTATGGAGACGTTAGATATAATCTTTCAAGTTTCTGTGGTAGGTAACAGATAGCCATCTGAAACTCATTATTACTAGTATATTATTACAAATACCGACATATTTCTTAGATACATCCACAGATAAAATAACTGAACCTATTTTCAATTCATTATAGACATTTCTAAATTTGATGCTTTGATTTTTCTATAGTTTACATGACAAATTCTCGTTAAAGTAACAAACTATCAAACATTTTAAAATTATTAAAGATTACATCCCCGATGAACTGCATTGATCTCTAGATTATTTATTAGTAAACATAACGAAAAACTGGTTCCAAAAGTTTTAGGGATTTTCATGTTAAGAAAAGACGCAAATACCGTTCGAGACTTTTTGAATAAAACATATAGGTAATATTTGTTTCCTACAAGTTTTAGGTGTAAGATATGTATGTTATATACTAATAGAGTGATTATTATCGAGCACACGAAACAAAATTCGATAAAAAGCAAATCGATTATAAAAATATAACAGTTCCTCAAGGATCGGTTTTGAGGCCTCTACTATTCTTAAATAATTGATTGATAGATGTTTCAAAAGTAACTAGTACTTATATAACCTATTAACAGTAGCGGATCTAGGAGCAAATTGGTCGAGAGGGGCAGACTATATACACATAAAAATCGATAAGGCAAAGAACATTTATTAATGAAATATTGAAAGTAAAATAAAGTAACCAAATAACAAAAATAAATTTTCTTTCTTATAGATGTAGCAACAAAAAAATAAAAATGAAAAACAAAAAAATAAGTCTTACAAAAATTAAATAACGTATTAAAACACAATGGTCATCGCCACCTGGACCTTCTACTTTTTGGGTTTAAGTGTAATTCAATAAATTTAAATTAATCGCATCTAGGAAACTGGCAGACAAATATGAGGTAAAAGAAGCCGGCAAGCTGCATCCCAGAATCAAATTGGTTGGAATATCCGAAAGACAGGAAGAAGAAACATTAATAAATTTATTAGTAAGTCAGAATAGGTATGTATTTAAGAATAACAAAAACATATCTGTCATAAATTTTGAACCACTTAAGAAAGCGAAGAATATTTATCATGCGCTCTTACAAGTCGATGAACCTGCATATCAAGCTTCTCTTGAAATAAGGAATATTCTTATTAGCTACGAATTTTGTACAGTGTATGATGCTTTAGAGGTGAAAATCTGTTATAATTGTTGCGGATTTAATCATACCTCAAAAAATTTTAATAATAAACAAACATGTCCTAAGTGTACTGATGGACATGAAATAAGAAACTGCAATATCTCTAATAATAAATGCATCAATTGTATAAATGCTAACAAAGTCAAACCAGGTTATAATATGGATCACTGGGCTTAGGATAGGAATTCTCCATTGTTTATAGGGAAAGATTAGTTAAATTTAAATGTGATTTATTCGGTACTCAATAGCAATCATCCCAAGTTGCCTTCTCCTTTGAAATAAACTTTTGTGCTATGCCCTTATTGCAACAACATCCAAAATCTAATGTCTTCTCGAATATGTCTATATATTACCAACACGTATGGCTTTATGTACAACAATAGTGCTCTTCTTCAATCTGAATATAACATAATAGCATGTACCGAAACTTGGTTAAACTCAGATCATTCTAATTCTGAACTATTCGACTTCAACAACTTTAATGTATTTAGAGGCGACAGAAGGTCAACTTACAAGTGTACAGGTGGTGGTGTATTGCTTGCGATAGATTTCCATATAGATGCTCTTGAAATCAGTACGAATGACTTTATTGAAACTTTTAATACCAATGCATAGATATCGTAGGTGTTTGATTAAAGTTATGCCATAAAACCTTGAATATATTTCTTATGTATGTACCACCTAATACATCTCTAGATAAATTTAATGCTGTGTTTGATTCTCTAGAGTCGCTGGATTGTAACAACTGCAGATGAGTTACTTATTATCAGCGATTTTAAAATTCCAGAATTTTACCATTGTATCTTAAATAAACATAACATTGCCAAATACAATTCTGTTATACATCTTTGCAATTTTTACTTTCTTATACCTAATATAAGGAAGTATAGTAATCGTGATTTTTTTCGATCTCGAGGTTTTGATTGATATATACGCTTTAAAGCCTCCTGGATTCATTGTGACTATTTTCCGAATTATGTCTGTCGGTGCGTGCGTGCGTGCGTGCGTGCGTGCGTGTGTGTATCCGTGATAACTCAAAGAACAGTAATGGGAGACTTGACAAATTTAGCAATTAAGATTTTCAGCAACATTTTAGGTGACATATTAAATTTGGTGAATGCGGCACCATCAGAAGACACATAATGAATGAAAAAAGAAAAGAGGTACAATTTTGGGAAAAAAAATTAGCCACAGTTTTTGAAATAAAGCTTTCAAATTTGATACACATGTTTCAAAGGCCAAAGCCAATGATAAATTCGGTGATGAGCAAAATTGCCTAGCGAGAAGAGATCCACGGGACCCAAACTTTTTTTGTATTTGCCTTTACAAAAAAAAATATTCTTGATGAAAGATTATAAATCATGTCTACTATATCAAACCAATAGAATATATTTTCCGAGTACTTAAATAAAGCTGATGTAAACTGAAATTTTTTACATATTTAACCTCATAAAATGGGGTTAGGATAAATTTAACAGTTTGACATTTGATATATCTAATTTAGTTACAAAAATGTCTGTGTTAATATTAATTATTTAAAATTTTTAATGAAACATTTCAAGGTACGCTAATAAAATTCAATTGAGGTAAATGAAGAATTAAATAGAAAGATTTTTTTGTATCGGGAAGATATATACTGGTATATAAAAGTTAGGTGCTGGCCACATCAGATATTTTCTCCTTAACACAGCATAATAATATAATTTATTCTAATAGCAGATTACTTGATCTGGCATTCTATAATAATAACTAGAGTTGGCAAAAATGCGCCGCAGGACATAGGCGTACGCACCATAATAAGTGCAAAGAAAGAAATTAATTAGTAATAAAAGCAATAAACTGTTACAATTTATAACAATCTATGCACAATTTACCCTCTTAACTAGCTTGCTTATCACAAACTGGAAAATATCTGGAAAAACTTTGCAGCGTCATGTATTTTTCTATGGTTGTCTCCGAGAGTTAATGTCCGATGTGGTGAAAAATAATGCTTATTTTTTGAGAATGACCATTTGACATCTATTGATGTAATACAAGCATACTTAAAATAGTCTTTGAACTCACTTAACGGATCTGCAGATACACCATCGGTAGCATCACAAATTTGTCTTAATCTGTTAAAACCGGTGTCTTGCTTTAACACACGTGCGAATTTTTTCCAGCGGGCATATTTTTTGCGTCACCTATACAATGTAGTAGTCGATTGACTTCGTCCACTATTTGCAGTGACTCCGCTAACAACAACGCACTGTTTTGTAAGTTTTGCATGGCGTTATGTAATCCTTTATAGTTCTTATGAATAGTTTTTAAAGCTGTTTCAACAGAAACATCTTCGAATTTTGTCTGGCTTTCTTCAATAGCTGCAGCTTCGTCTGGATTGAATTATAGTTTCGTAGCTTTTATTTGTTGTAAATATTCAGCATAATAAAAAGCTGCCTTCAACCATGTTCCCCAATTTATAAGAATCGGCTGTGGTGGTTCGGGAATACTAGGACACTTGCTATGAAATGCGTGAAGACGTTTAGGAGATTTAAGAAACATTTTTTTAGTACTTGCTATTAATGCATCTACCTCTGGAAAACCTTGGCGAATAATTTCTGCCACAAGATGTAAAGCATGCACTTTACACGTAACATGTACCAACCTACAACCGTGTTCTCGAAGAGAACGGCCTCCTAAACGCATTGCCGCGGCACCATTGGTCACAAACATCAACACTTGACTTTTTGACAGGTAAAACTTTTCTAATGTCTCCAGCACCACCCATGTAATTGTTTGGCCAGTACACTCAGTTAGTTTTTTGCTAACTAGTAACAGTGGAAATGTTGGTTTAAGAGGATTCAGTATACGGACTATAACATTTAAAATAGATTTTTTTTACATTTTTTTTACAATCTGTCTGCTCGTCAGCACATAACCACAGTCGTGTATTTTTTAGTAGACATTTGATCTTATTTACAATGTCTTCGCTTATAGCTGGTACATAGTTACACAACCTTGTGCGACTTGGTACATCACCTTGGGATTGTAATTATTCCAGAACTCCTGAAATGGTTGTTTATCGAGTATGTGCAGCGGAACATCACAGGCAATTAGCATTAAGAATAAATCGGACATAAATTGTGTTGTCGACGGCACGCCATTTTTTTAGTTTTATGTTGCACAGAATTTACATGATGTTTACAATCACGTTTGTCCCAGCACGTCTGTATCGCACACCTTACAAATTATTATAGCACCCTTGTACAATAAATCCGGGAATTCACTGATAAATTTATTCACTTTGTCTGCGTATGGCTGTTTTTTACCCTTGGGCAAGTCTGACATACTTTACAAGAACAAAATACAACAAATAAAATTATCAACAATTGACGAAGAGGAATAAATTACGTTGTACACACCACGAGGCATAAAAATTGGCTAAAATCAAATGTTGGTCTTTGCTAAAATAGTAAACAACTCTCGCTTACGTATTTGGGTATTTCTCTTCTTGGCAACGCCCGTGACATGCAGCGCGATTTGCCAACTCTACTAATAGCTGTGAGGTAAGTAAATGTGAGGTTCCTATATTGCCAGTAGATACACATCATCCCCCATAAGATATTCAGTCTACAAAGAATTCTTTTACCAATAAAAAGTCCCATTTGCAGATAAACTTGGCTGTAATTTCCGCAGAGCTGATCTTCAAATTCTGTATGAAGAATTAGCCAACATTGATTGGTGTGGGTTATATTCTTTCAGCGACAGTAATTTAGCATGTGGATATTTTTACCAGAATTTGTTCAATGTGTTTGATGCATTCGTGCCAAAGACACATCCTTTTATAAATAAATACCCTACCTGATTTAACACTAAAATTGAAAAAGTAATTGGAGAGAAAAATATACACAGGCGTAAATACAAACAAGACCAGCTGTACAGAGGCTCATAGAAAATATAAAGAACTTGGATCACAGATTAAATTAGATATTAGGAACTCTCACTCTTGAAACCTAAAATGGCAACTGGTCCAGATAAAATTCCCTCTTTTCTAATTAGAGACTGTGCATCAGTATTGCTTGCATCAATAAAATTTTATTTGCATTACACATTGGAACGTCAACTTTTCCAGAAGTATAGAAATTATCCCGAATTTGCCTGATTTATAAAAATTGTGACAATCGTGATAAAAAATTATCAGCAAATTACATCAAACTTGGCAAAAACCTTTGAGATTCTGATACGTATATTTTATACATTTATGTCAGCAATGTAATTAGTCCTCATCAACATGGCTTTATGAAGGGTAAATCAATAAGCATTAACCTTCTTTGTGTAACCCAATATGTTGCTGAAATTTTGGATTGTCTAAGTTGATATAATATACACAGATATATCTAAAGCATTTGATCGACTCGATTATCATATACTCATCGATAAACTTGAGCTTGTAGGTATCTCTGACAAATTACTTACCTTATTCAAGTCTTATCTTATTAATAAGTTTCAGTTCTTGCAGTGTCAGAATTATCGCTCAAATAAGTTCTAAATTTTGTTAGGGGTGCCACAGGGTTTAATACCAGGGCCATTATTATTTAACATTTTCATTAATGATGTAACTTTAGCCTTAATTATTTGCTTTATGCAGATGACATGAAAATCTACTGTTCAATCACTAGTATTGAGGACTGTGAACATTTACAACGAAATGTTGAAGTAGTACACAATTTGTGTAATTTAAATAGTCTTACTCCAAATACACTGGTCTGCAACGAAATCCTCCTTTAAAAAATTATGCTATAAGTATGAAGATTTTAATGCTCTGAATCTATTCCCGTTGGCCGATTTTTTCTATCACGTCTAGATTTTTTTATATGAATTTTTTTTTTAAATTTCATAAATTTTGTTTTTTTTTAAATTTTTTTTTGTCAACATCAAGAACAGTATACATACATACAAAATAAGTTTTAGCGAGTTGTAAGAGAAAGAAAGAAAGCATTGACAGTGATTTTTATGGTAGTAGATATGCGCATGCGCAGTATTCGCTGTGACTTTACTGTCTTTCTCTTACAACTCGCTAAAACTTATTTTGTATGTATGTATACTGTTCTTGATGTTGACAAAAAAAAAATTAAAAAAAAAACAAAATTTATGAAATTTAAAAAAAAATTCATATAAAAAAAATCTAGACGTGATAGAAAAAATCGGCCAACGGGAATAGATTCAGAGCATTAAAATCTTCATACTTATAGCATAATTTTTTAAAGGAGGATTTCGTTGCAGACCAGTGATATTAAACAATATAGTAATATATTGTCTTTCTCTCGTAAAAGAGAATCACTTATCTTTCCCTACAGCTTCGAGGGCACCTGTCTCCAGCGTCCCAATTTGTTCAATGATTTAAGTGTTATATTTGGCCCAAAACATTCGTTCAATGACCACATTTATCCTATAAGTCTTATTCAGTATATAGTTTAGCCCACCAGGGTTAGAGATCACAGCTCTTGGTACCTGTTTTGCAGGTTGTCATTAGTCACTAAGATATTAATGATATCTGACTGGTAGTAGCACTGACCACCAGAGGGATACACTTATCACTCACTATGTCTGTCTTGCTTAGTTTGCTTTAGGCTAGTCTGGGTTGCTATTATTATTTGGCTTTTCCATTACTTATAGCATACTGACGAGAACATAACAAGTTCGAAACCGGTCTATATCTAGTGAGGAATTGACAAATGATTTTAGCTACCGAACAATACTTGCAGGTTTAATTCAATGCAGGTCGGGGCTTTTGTCCGCTGAGTAGTTGTTTCCTGTAAGTCTTATTCAGCACATTTATACAATTGTTGCTAAAGATAGAAAAATCATTGGTTTCATAATTCGCAATTCTAGAAAATTTCAAACAAGTAACGCATTTCTATCTCTATTTTACTGATTTGTAAAGCAAGATAGAATTGATACTGAAAACAGAAAATTAGACAAATACCTTAATTCGTATTTGATAGTAAAATACAAGGTAGACGCCAATGTTCTGGAAATTAAAAGTGTTGATCTGGATTTAGGATAGTGCAGCAAGGTGATAGTTTTCGTTTTTATGCTATTGCTGATCATCACAAAGCTCACTAGTCATTGCTGTCCATATATTTTCTTATGTATTTTGATACGCTGAATCCAAATCTGAAGTCCGTTTGACCCGTACGCCCTCCAAGTTATACTAAAATATACATTTTAGTATAATTTGGGAGGAATCATGTTCAGCTCATTGCTGTACGTAAGAACAATACTATTTTTTGCTATTTTCTGCTACTTCATTGCTACTTTTAACGATTTTTGATAAATATATGAATGATCAAGATTAACACATTCTGAATTTGGATTCAGTGCATCAAAGTAGATAAGAAACATACTTGATCTAGGTCAATAAAATTTTCTTCATTTACATAATTCCATTTTTTCGCAATTTTTAGCCATTTTCAGCGTTTTTTGCAATTTGCTCAAAATTTGGAGAACGTACGTGTCAAACGGACTTCAGATTTGGATTCAGCGTATCGAAATACATAAGAAACGTACTTGATCTAGTTCAATAAAATGTTCTTGATTTACATAATTGGAACTTTTCGTATTTTTTAGCCATTTTCAGCGTTTTTTTGCAATTTACTCAAAATTTTGAGGGTGTATGGGCCAAACGGATGTCGGATTTGGATTCGGCGCATCAAAATACATATAGATAGATAGGCCTGGTCAAATGTACATACCACTTTTTTTTGTTTGCCGGTGAAATTAATGTCATCTCTGTTGATATACTTTGGTATTTTAAGTTTTATTATACGTTCACTAATAAAGTAATTATTTGCAAAACTTATGGTAAATATTTTTAATACAATTTTTAAAATATTTCCTTTATAATCCAGCGTATACCCTGAATAATTATGAAAAACACGGATTGCCTACTTTGTAGCTTTATCTAAATTTCCACAACTGTACTTTTTCTTCATAATAATTTTAAATATATTTTTCCACGGCCGCTATTAAAAGTTGACCTTTTAAAGTTTGTCTATCGATTTTAAAATGGTATATTGTTGGGAAGCGTGCTGAAAGTATTTAGTTTTAACACTAGTGTTAAAATTGAAAATACTCAATTGTCCAACCTATTATTGTCATTAAATAAATTTGTTTTATGTTTTTGTTAATATAATAATTAATTTTTGTCATATTTATTTGATTTGATTTGATTCGATTTTTAAAATGTCAAATGCAACACATATTAATAAATTATTATCACTGTCGTAGAAATAATAGTGTTTGAAACATATGTTAAAAGTGATTTTATTTTTTTCGTTCGTAATCTTCTCTACGTCTCCACAAACTAAAATAACACTTTTAACGCTTGTATCACAAATATCTATTATAAAATTCACAAATCACAACTTCAAATTATGACTGACACTGGCAGCAGTTTGTAATTAAAAGGGAATTCTTTTTCCAATTTAACAACGTAAAAATCCACCTTTAGCTAGGAGTAGGACTACAGAAAAGAATGGACTTTTAGGTATCCATGTTATCAAAAATGCAGTTTATTTATATATGTATATACAATAAATGTGTTAAAAATATGTCAGTTGAATCTACTTAAAATCGATCCGTAAGAATGATCCTCTTACCGGATTTTTGTGTTTTGTAACGAATAGATTAACTCTTGACGAACCGATGACAAGGCTAAAAACGAATACCGAGTATTGTGTTTTTGAAATCGACTTTTCGGCTTACATTGTATTATTCTAGCATTGTATTGCATTAGCAAGAAGGCAAGGTGTTCAGTACTTCTTTATTTAAAGTTCAATTTGGTTTTAGTTTAGTGCAGTTTACTGGTGAAAAGGCAATAATTGACAAAAGCTGTACCGGCAAATGTCACGTGTGGCGCTGTAATCTGCGTGGCGAATGTAAAATGTCACTAAGCAGAAATAAATGAAGGTGTTTGTTACAGCGGAGCTTTCAAGTAGGCCGCCGATGCGGATAGGGAACAGCAAATAAGCTGTCCTGACATCTTAATCTCCGCTATACTGCAATCCAGCTTCCATTGCGAGTCTGATCTGATTATCTACTTGTTGTTTTATGTCAGGACTGTAGTATGTATGTACATATTTTTTAATGCGAAGAACCTGCTTTCTCGCATTCTTTTCATTCAATTTTTATTAAAGATTTATTTATTTATTTTATTTTATTATTGTTTTCTTAACTACCAAGCTACCTACCTATTTGCAGTGGGGTTATTTGAGCTTCACCACGCTAAATAAAATGTAAATATAAATTCTAAGAGAAATTTCAATACAAAATTTGTTATTTTAATTAACACAGTCCTGAAGTGGGTTCCACAGATACCAAAACAAAACACTCAATAATATCCAACTAGCACCAAAGTGATGGGAAGTGATATCGAAACTTTAATTACTGCCACTAAATTTGCGAATTTAGTGTAAAATTCACCTTGTGGTAGCCCGTGTAGTAATAATTACGGAAATTCTACTACTTAGATACTACTTTGTATTACTTTAAATTATTTTGAATTTTAAAGTGAAAATTTTGTAGTAATGCCGACTGCACAGCGTTTCCAAGAAATCACTTCAAAGTAATGATAACTGAAAGTGTTCGTATTAAAATTCTTGCAACGTTGTCGGGACATTTTCTGGAGCTTTAAAGTTGTGTAACTTATTAGCAATATTATATCAACAATTTCTTATTCGGAACTAATCGAACATGGCGTCGAATAGCAGTAAAACAGCAATAAAGATTTTCCGGCATTCATCGACCTTTTATAGAAAAGTTATAGGTATTACAGTTAAGTGAAAACAAATTAACCAATTATCTGATTTATGCGGAACCGACCATTATTCGTTGAAATAGATAACCAGATTAGGAAAATTTTTGAGAAAATCTGACATTGTAGTGAAGAATTTTCACCTATACTCCATTCATTTCATATAAGCACATAAAAAATCTAGAATAGGCGCGCGGTATTATATGAATACATTTTGTGAATTTATATATTGCACCGCGCACCTATACTAGAGAACTGTGCACGACTGAAGGTTGACAAAGAGTCGCTCTACAAGCTCAGGTAAAACAAATTTTATGTGCTCATATGAAATGATTGGAGTGATCTAGCTCTATCAACTTAAATGTGAGGGTCGTAAAGTACGTGGGAACTTTGCAGTAACCTTTTCGAAGTAGCGTAGTAGAGGCCAGTTTAAACCAAGAAAATGACGTCATTCGTCACATTTGCTACTGTTTGGTAAACTATTATTGAATGATGACGCCATATTGGCATAGATAAAAATGTAATTCTGAAAACCACTTTTTTATTAAATATAGTCATTTGCAAACATCTTTTATAAACAGATCATTATTACTTAAACACAAACAAAAAATGTTTTTCTTCAAAAATTTTGCATTTTCGAGTGTACACATAATTTTTGAACAAATTTTTTTTCACAAAAACAATATGCCGTAAACATTTTAAAGAAAACAAGTAGTCGTTTTAATTTCCACACAGAGCGAATGCAAAACGTCATGATTTATTACCTACACATATTTCATTTAATCGATTTAACTTGGATATGTCCTCAAACTCACAATCAGTAGGTTCAATTGCAGTACATTATATTTTGCTATTCGAACAAGAGAGAGAGAGAGCAAAATATAGTTGGCTCTCGTACCACTAAAGAGCTGTCCCAAAAGTTAATCATTTCTACTACTTGGTTACGTTCCGTTTACGTAATAACCTAGTTGTCAACACGTAGCAAGGAAGGTTCTGGAATAGTAATTGCTACGTAATAACTATTCCCCATTTTGGTGAATGCTTGGTATACGGATCGCTCTCATTACGTAACGGTCGCTGGTTGTGGAAACCCGTAAAGTTCAACTGATGGTAGCTACTACGTAGAGGCTACTAAATATGCTGCTTGGGTATACTAGACGAATAGTTTGCGAACCAAGTTAACATCAGCTGGAGATCAATAGAAGTTTTAATCATTTCCAAATGTTGCCAGCTGATTTAGAGCCATTTATTTAAGGATCCTGTTTAAATTATTTATATTTATTAAGTTATTTAAATACAAGAACTTGAACAAGAAATATAAATATGTATCTACTAAAAATAAATATTTTTTCTTAAATTAGTACAAACACAAAATCTACAATAATAAAACAAAAGTCAATATTTTGTAGGGCCCCCAAGAATCAGTTTGACTTTTTGATTTCCATCTGATCGTTATAAATTGAACCTACTTTCATGCATAAAAAAACATCTCCACTACGCTCTGCCATTCTTCAGTAGGAATGAGGTTCTGTCCATTTTCTTCTTACAACTCTATGTCGCTTCTTCAATAAGTAACAAGCAGCCCCCGTCTTCTGGCACGTAAATTATTTTCGAGTAGTTTGTTTCTCACAGTTTGTTGAGTAACACGTATGCCGCCCTCAAATGATCAGTCAACTACCTTGCAGTTATAGTATATCTCCTTCTTGTTGTCATCGAAAGAGAGTTGTTCTGTCTAGCAGCAGGTTTTTTCACTCGTCTACCATGATGATGATTAATATTTCCAACGTTTTAAAAGACGATATTTTGCCTTCTGATTGCAGCTCTTACACTTCTCCAAAAAAATTTGCAATTTCTCTAATAGAAAAACCTCGCTCTTTTAGTCTTCCCACTATCATTAATCGTTCGCGGTATTACTTTCAACTTGTCGAGAAATGTTAAAAGAACTTTGAAATTCAACACAATCAAAATAAGACGACACAACGTCAAGATGAGCGTCGTTTATCGGATGCAATACCGATCATAAGTTGTTTTCTAGACTGATTTAATCTCTATTTTGGTAAATGATTGAAATGTGTCATCTGGAAGGTAATAACTTGCTTTAAAACTGATGGAAACACTATTTTTCGTCATGGACGAATGAGGAGAACCACTGTAAAACAAGGTAACTTTCTCTAACCAGAGGTTTAATGATTTTTCGTCTAATATGCATCGTTTCATATATGATCCTGTACATTTTTTTCTGAAAAAGAACTGGAAAAACTCGTTCCATATATCGAACATCAATAAAATGATCTTTTAAAATTTGCAAAGAAAGTTTAAATCGGTTTAAGTATCCAAATTCTACAAATATCCGAATTGTGTTATTCTGAGAAAGAAATTATAATTTAAAATTTCAGTGTTCCGAATGAAAAATGCATTAATCGACATGGTCACAGTATCAGAAATGAAGAAAAAAAAATGTCCCATCCATATTCATGAGTTATTTGGTTCAGACAATATGTTATTTAATAGCAAACAGTTTGAGACTGAAAGCGTGAAAATCCTTTAGAAATCTGATTGCTATGAGCCACATTCCATTATTTTTATTTATTTATTACAATTATAGAACAAGGGAGTAGGCAAAATACAAATATGAACATAACACCTATTTTAAAAAATAAATACAAGACATAATAGTTAAAGAAAAAAACAAAATGGTGATATGTACATGTCATAAGGAAAAACAAGTTATTATTTGAGATGCAACATTTTTATGTCATTAAGGCTGCTTTTAAATATATCTAAATGGATGTCGGCTGTATTAGAATAATTATTACAAAAAGTATATAGCGGAGGATGCTTGAGTATATTTGTACGATGTGTCGGGAGTTAGAATGTTAAATTTTCTCTAAGCACTATGAAGTTTAATTCAAATAAAAAAAATTTGAAAATCAGTAATATTGTGAATAATTTTAAAAAGAAATATTTGAGAAAAATATATACGCCAGGTTTCAAGACTTACCACAGAGTATTTTTCCAATAACACACTTTGAGGAAAGCCAATAGGCGAGTAATTGCCTTCAGCTTTGAAGCTAAAAAATTTTAAAAATTGACGTTGAACTAATTCTAGAATATTGATGTGTGCACTGTATGAAGGACACCAGACAAATGAAGCATACTCAAACTTAAATCTGACAAAAGTAAAATATAGTAATTTAACTGTATTTATGTTAGTGAAATCTCGATAATTTTGAGCTATACATCCGTATGTCCTTCCAGCTGCTAAAACTATGAGGTTTATGTGTATGACAAAAGAAAGTTTATTACCAAAGATTTACAGTGATATCAGGATTATAAACGAAAATAATATGAAATAATATTTGATAAAGTTGTTTGGGAATTTCGGTCAGAAAGAAGTATATATAGAAAATAATATATGATGACTTAGTTGAAAATGACATAGTATTATATTTGTTAGCATTTAAAGGCAATTTATTTTCTTGACACCGCTCTTTTACTTTATCTAAGTTACTCTGAAGATGGAGACAATCACTAAAACCGTTAACAACTGAATAAATCTTTAAATCATCGGTATAAAAGAGACAATTTAATTCTGGAATATTTACAGTGTCATTTATACAAAATTATGAATAAGAGGGGTCTAAGGATGAACCCTTGGGGGACACTCGATATTGCCAAGTATTCAACAGACTCAAAACCATTAAATACTACATATTGAATCATGTTATATAAGTAAGCGTAGTCTTTTGAAGCGTCGAGCTAATGACCCGAATTTGTATAATTTAGATGTACAACATCTCTGACTAACGTTCCCCGCGTCTCACAATACACAAACTGCTGAAAGATGGTGCCCTCCCAAGAAATAACAATCCGACGTCGGTCAATCGAAAACTCTGGACCCATCGTTAGCAAAACTTTTAAGAACTTTAGTTTACGACGCGTATCAGAAAAATGAAATCCCAACTATTGACGTGGTAGACAGAAAATTAAAAGAAATGGATTATTATCTAAAACATACCAAACGATCTATAGGAACTTGTCTGAGAAAAATTGATCAAACTATTAATGCATTTATATTGCGATTATGGAAAGTAGACGAATAGTGGATTACCGAAATTCATATCAAGAAGAGATAAAAGAACTCAGAAGAGAAAATAGGCCAATTTATTATCTAGATGAAACGTAGTATGATACTCATGACACCGTAAAAAAAATAATGGACTGATGGATCTAGGAAATGTCAACTAATCTCATTGCCCCCTAATAAAGGGACTCGGTTGATTATATTATACCGTGGATCAGTTGATGGATGGGTTGATAACGCATTGAAATTGTGCGGAGAAAACATGGAAGACTGTAACGTGGATTACCACAGGAATATAGAAGGAGAAATATTTGAGGAATGGTTTGAAAATACCCTAATTTCAAAATTAAAACCGAATACCATTATTGTTCTTGACAATGCGAAGTACCATTCGAGACAACTGTATAAAATTTCTAACAAGAGTTCTACTAAGCTTGGGTCACAATTTTTTTTATTGGAACATGATCTCTATTATGAGGAAAATTAATATACAGCACAACTGCTGGAAGTCCTGCAAACGAAAAATTATGAATAGAAGTATATTATAGACACTGTAGCGGAGAAATATGGCCACAAAGTATTGAGATTACCGCCATATCTCTATATTTTTAACCCGATTAAATTTGGTTTAAATTGAAGAAAAATGTCAGGAAAGGAAATATTTTTCCGAAATTCGATTATATCGCCATAGAGTTAATTCAAAATGAAGTGTCGAAAATTAACAAGGAAGATTGGAAAAAAGAATTAGGAAAGTAATTACAATTGAGGATGATTTATTTAAAAATGCTAAATTTCATATAAATAGTGTAAATAAATTTATTATAAATTTGAACGAGGATAGTAGTTCATCTAAAAATGAAGAAGAGGGTGAGAAGGGCCAGGATTCAGAGGAAGAAGCAATGTGTAGTGAGGTAAAGTGAAGTGATGTGAAGTGAAGAAGTGAATTTTATGATATCAACTGCATTATTTAATTTCGTTTTTTATGCTTTCGTAGTTCAGTGCTTCACAAATATTCTTTTTCAGGATGTTATTATTTATTGTTATTATTTTATTTCATTTTGACAAAAATATGTGTTTCTGTTTTTATTATAGTAATAACTTTACTATTAGAATTTATTTTTAGTTTATTTATTTAGAAAAATATTTGTTTCTGTTACGATTTTGAGAGTATATTTTTTGTTTTTATTTTGTTTTTAAAGGTTTCTTATTACTTTTTAAATAATTTCTTTACTCTATACAAATATTTCGTACCCATCCTTTCCTGAAACGAAATGCTCATACCTCATCGCGGTTCTTGCTGGGTAGTAATAATTTATATTAAGCGAACTTGAATTCTGTAACTGCTGTATGTGTAGTCAATATTTTAAATTCAATACTTTTATTTCAAGTTAAATACTTTTTTGTACAATTGTTAAATTGTTGCTAGCTAAACTGATCACCAAAACCTACACTGAAAAAGTAAACGAGCGAACAATACACTTAAATCTGGCTCTGCGTTTCGTAGCGTCTTACCCCACACGTCCCATCTCTATATCGGTTTCCCACACTATACATTGAGATATCTTCAGGCATACAGGGAATTGTATGCCTGTGGTGTTTAATACATCAGAAAGCAGAAAGCTATCCATTATTTTTTTTTATTTGTTTTATTTTTTATAGATAATAAAGTTGAGTCTTTATTAGTGAAGATATTTATTATACATATATAACAATAAAATGTTGCTATTATCGTTATTTTATTATACACAAATGTAGAATTAAATTAAATAATAAAATTAGAATAATATTACACCTTTCAAATAAGAAAATACCTAAATACTAATTTTAATAACTTAAAGTTTAAATTTGCACAAAAAAATTGTTACAGATAATCATAACTTTTGTTCTACAAAAACTTAATAAACATTACCAATACGAAAACAGGTCAAAGGAGCTGTTATAACGGTCCATTTCCAAAATATAGGAAAATAGATTTGAAATAATTGTCAGTGGTTTGTGTACCTTTATTGAAACATAACAAGTCATCGGGGACTTTGAGGTGGGCCGCCATGGGCGGAGATCTGCCAAGGCATAGTAGTCCTTTATTCTCAATAGACAAGTTAGTCAGACATGTTACATTTCAATAAGCTGTTTGTTGTTAGCTGCCTTCTGTCTCTTTCGAAATATTTGCACCCAAAACCTCTCAATCATTTTTATTTATGCACTACAATTTTTTGACATTTCTCAGCCGCAGTCTGGATTCTAGCAGATAAATAATTCGTCACACATATTGACTAGACTGATGGATGAGAGGTTGGTTCAATATTGTTCATTCCTCAGAAGCTTGTTTATTATTAAATTTAGACTGATTTATACACCTATTACATTTCTGTTTGAACATTATTAAACTAAAATAACAATTTTAGTAAATAGATTACACTACTGTTATTCTTTTTTTCCTCGCCAAATCACCGAGTCCGTGACCTCAACCATTTTTAATTTCGCTGAAATTTGTTTGTCTTTTAGTACCACTTGCAAGTGGTATCCAGGTAAATTTTTAGATTTTTAATGAATTTTTAATGATTTTTTATCAAAAAAATCTTCAATTGGCGACAACTTTTTAAATAATCAAGTTATCCAAAAAACTATAGGAGTCAATTTTTACGCCTTGAATTTTACTTTCATAAAAAAATATAAAAAAATTCTTATTTAATATCTTCTCTATTTTTTTCTTAGTTAACAATTTTTTTTACAAATGAGCGTCAATTGGATTTTTTTCAAAAAATTCTCAAAAACGATATTACATATTCAACACATTTTAAACCTAGTTTGATCTTGGTACGACTTTGTAAACTATTCTTTTGAATTTTGAAAAGAAATTTTTTTCCACAAATTTATTGTTTTTGATATCGAACATTTTTTAAGGCATTATTTTGAGATTAAGACACAAGACCTGCAGATCATAAGATTCAAAATTATAAATCAATCTATTATTCATTCATTTTAACCCAATTCTTCTTTCATTTAAATATTCTCTATTGAGCTACTGACAGGCCCTGTCTTTCTCTCCGACCCCTTAATCCGAAAAAAGTGAACAGATAAATGATAACAGATAAATGATAACTGATAACGACCTGCAAAGCAGGTACCAAGAGCCTCGACCTCTAACCTTGGTGGGTTAAACTATATACTGAATAAGATTTGCAGGAAACAACTACTCAGCGAACAAAAACCCCGACCTGCATTGAATTAAACGTGCAAATCTTGTTTGTTAGTTAAGATCTAGTTATGGGAAGAATCGAATTAAATAATTCGATTATACGATTAATCGAGTTATTTCGATTAATAATTTTAAAAATATCTCGAGATAATTTAGTAGAATTATAATAGTAGTGCTCCGGGGTCAGCTGGAGAATCGAGTGAATAGAGAGAGATGTTAAATAAAAATATACTAGTATCAAAAGGAGATGTAATACAAGAGAATTGCTCGTACTGGAAAACTTTTGGAATTAACCGAATTAGTAAACGTACTAAAGACTGAACGTAGTCGTACAAGGAGCAAGTAAATGCGCAGACGGAGGCGGGACATGACAATATGAGATATCGATGGTTTCGATGCAGTGCAACAGAGATAGCCGCGCTGTCGCTGTGGCGGCCGGTGTGTTCTGAGAAAGTAAAATCGGCGGCATAAACTTCCAAAAATGTAACTAAATTATTTTATCATTTACAGTTTATATTTAAATAATATAAATGGTGAGAGTAACAAAGTGAAAGATAATATGACAGACTACTTCTCCACAGAGTGCTGCCGGGGACTGTCATGTTTATAAAAATTATAAATGAAACAATTCAGTTACCTTAAAAAACTTACGGCGCCAATTGTACTTTCTTAAAATGCCAATAAACTATTAACTATTCACTATTCTATTTT
Source organism: Rhamnusium bicolor (assembly GCA_029963845.1). Classification (NCBI taxonomy): domain Eukaryota; kingdom Metazoa; phylum Arthropoda; class Insecta; order Coleoptera; family Cerambycidae; genus Rhamnusium; species Rhamnusium bicolor. The sequence goes on from JANEYF010005142.1 coordinate 244,733, forward strand.
ATTCCAATTTATTTCATTCTGCGGTTGTGAATATAATAATTAAGCCTGGCCAAGGTCATTAATCCTACAGAGACGTAATGGGTATGCATCATATCATAATACTTGAATAAGTACAATAATAAAAACAGAAATATTTTATATATTGTGATGTATGTTTTTGTACTATTTCATTCGTTTTTTATGTATTTCCTTATATTTTGTAAGCTTAGTGCTGCATATTATTATTAAACTTTTAAATGACGTTCACACATGTACATTGTATATCTAAGTGATAACTAATAATAAATAAACATATAAATAAAATAAATGGAAATAAATTTTATTAATACTGGTACACTTTATAAAAATATGTACAAAACTCACCTTAAGCAGATTTATGAAGTAGCTTGGTTGTCGTTATCACATACTGGAGCACTTCTATAATAACTGTGTAGCATCAGATATGTTTCTACAGTTGTCTCAGTAAGCGATGTTCGCTGTGGTGAAAACATATGTTTGTATTTTAAAAAGAGCGTCGACATTTACGGAAGTAATACAGGCATAAGTAACACACTCTATGAACTCACTTAACGCAGCTGTAGATGCACCATCACAAATTTGTCTTAATTTGGTAAAATTAGGATATTTCCGTAATACACTATCGAATTTTTCAATAACGGGCTTATTTTTTGCATCATTTATAGTCTGTAGTTGTGTATTTACGTCGTCCACTATTTGCAGCGATTCCACTAACGACAACGAAGTATTTTGCAATTTTTCTATTGCGTCGTGTAGTCTTCTATAATTGTTATAAATAGTTTTTATATCTGTTTCAAGGGAAACACCTTAAAAGCTTATCTGGTTTTCCTTAATAGCTGCAGCCTCGTTAGGGTTGAACTATAGTATCACAGCTTTTATTTGTTGAAAATATTCATCATAATAAAAAGCTGCCTTCAACCACGTTCCCCAACGTGTAAGAATCGGCTCTGGTGGTTCCGGAATTCCAGGACACAGTGTGTGAAATGCTCGAAGCCGTTTAGGAGATTTGAGAAACACTTTTTTTGTATTTGCTATTAATGCATCTACCTCTGGAAAACATTTTCGAATCGTTTCTGCTACAAGATGGAAAGCATGCACTTTACACGTAACATGTAAAAACCTACAATCGTCTCTTTGAAGAAAACGGACCACCAAACGCATTGTCGCAGCACCGTCGCGGTCGGCCACAAACATCAACACTTGACTTGTTGACTGTTCAAATTTTTCGAAATTCTCCAACGCCACCTGCGTAATTGGTTCGCCAGTACACGCAGTTAGTCTTTTGCTAGCTAGTAAATGTGGAAATGTTGGTTTAACAGGGTCGAGTACACGTACTATAACATTTAAAATAGAATTTTTTTTACAATCTGTCGTCTCGTCAACACATAACCACAGCCGTGTATTTTTTAATGCACATTTAATCCTATTTACAATGTCTTCACGAACACTTGGTATATATCTACGTAACGATGAACGACTTGGTAAATTCACCTGGGGACTGAATTTATTCCAGAACTCCCGAAATGCTGGTTTATCCAATATGCGCAGTGGAACATCACAGGTAATCAGCATTAACAGTAAATCAAACATAAACTGAGGTTCCAAAGAAGAAACGCCATTTTTTTTATTTTTATGCCGGTTACTATTGACATGAATTTTGCAGCCGTATTTATTCCAGCACATTAAGTCTTGATCACAAACTTTACAAATTATTTTACATCCATCATAGAATAAATCCGGAAATTCACCGATAAATTTATTCATTTTATCAGCATACGGTCGTTTTCTACTCTTTACGCTCAACATTATTTATTATTAGTACTCTATGCATCGACCGACAGATAACAACTGAAGTGTGTCGTGTCATTGTCATCATAAACGAGCGCGCGATGGCATTGGTATTGCTCCCGACACTGAATCTAACATAGCTTGGCCAGGCTTAATAATAATTATTGGATTAAATGTCTCGAATTTTCATTCTAACGTCATCGATGGCTAATTCGATGAAATATCTCGAATTATTAATTCGATTATGAAATACCCAATATTACTAATATCTCGATTATAAAAATATCTCGATTATGCCCATCACTATTAAGTTCCTCACTAGACATAGACCGATTCCAAACTTTTTATGTTTTCGTCAGTATGACATAAGTAATGGAAAAGACAAATAATAATAGCAAACCAGGCTAGCCTAAAGTAGACTAAGCAAAACAGACACAGTGAGTGATAAGTGTATCCCTCTGGTGGTCAGTGCTACTACCAGTCAGACATCACTGAGTGACTGATAGCGACCAGAAAAGCAGGTACCAAGAACTTCGACACCTAACCCTGCCTGGCTAAACTATATGCTGAATAAGATTTTCAGAAAACAACTACTCAGCGGACAAAAGCTCCGATCTGTATTATAATAAGCAGCTTGTAGAAACTGCTACATTGGAGTTACTCTTTAATGCTTTCGTTAGATCTCTAAATTGGAGTATGCTTGCTTAGTCTGGAATCAGGGATACGAAATTCAAAAAATTCATATTGAAAAAGTACAGAGATTTTTAAAGTTTCTATGGTATAAGTCGAATGGTGTATTTCTAATAATATTGTTACGCCACTGGACTGTGCAGACTGGTTAGATTAGGCTGGAATTGTACACGAACGGCCGGGAATATTCTGGAGTGCTCTAGACCGGGAGATTGGATGTATAAATAAGACGCACGGTGGGCCGAGATTTAATGTTAAGTTGAACGTGAACGAGTGAAGAAGCAATAAGAAAGAGACTTATAAGTGTTCAGTTGTGATTATAGTTAAGACATTAATTAATCTATTGTTATTAATTGTTAATTAGTAAATAAAGTAGTGAATAAGTGTTACCTGGACTTTCAATCAACGAATCTACGAGTAGAGGTGTTTGTGTGGATAGCAAACACGTAACAATTTGGTGTCGGAAGTGGATTGGAACAGAAATTTCTGGAATATTCGAAAACATTCTACAGTGTTCTTCTCAGGAATTAGGGGTGACACGAAGAATTAAACTACTGGACAGTGTTTGGAGGACTATTTCTGGACCAAATAGTGACTTCAAGTGAATTTTCGAGGAGTTTCTAGAACATTCGATTTAGAAATAGTTGCAAATACGCGAGTGCCGCTAGTAATAACGTGTTGTAGACTGAGAAAAAGGACTACTAGTGCAATTTCGGGAAAATTCTAGAACATTCTATTTGGAAACCACAACAGATACGTAGACTGTGTTAACGGAAACGTGTTATAGACTCAAAATAAGACTTATTAGTGATATTTCGTGAAAATTCTCGAACATTCCATTGGACAACTAGTGGAGATAAGTGAATTTTGTCAACACAAAAGAAGTATAGACTCTAAATAAGACTTTCTAGTGCTGTTTCGAGATTTTTCTGGAACACTTCATTATTAAAATAGACGTGATATCAACATTTTACGGACTTTATAGTGTAATAAACTTTATTCTGAAATTGATTTACGTGTCGTGAGTTAATGCCAACAACAAGAAGTATGGCAGAGAAGCAAACACAGGACATGCTTGCAGCATTGTTACAACGGATGGACGATCAGGAAAGAAAAAGACAGGAAGAAAAAGATGATTTAAGAAAGATTATGGAAGATCAAGAGAGAAGACGACAAGAAGAAAAAGAAGAACAAGACAGAAGACGACAAGAAGAAAAAGAAGACCAAGAGAGAAGGCGACAGGAAGAAAAGGAAGACCAAGAGAGAAGACGACAGGAAGAAAAGGAAGAACAAGAGAGAAAACGCCAGGAAGAAAAAGAAGACTTGATAAAAATGATCGAAGGCCTGGAAATAAGACGACAGAAAGAAAAGGAAGAGCAAAGAAAGGAACGCCAGGAAGAATTAAGACAAATTATGGAGGGACAACATCAAGTCATGCTCTCGGTCACTGAACAATTGAAGGAAGATGTGCATGCTGAAGTCATGGAAGTTAAAGAAGAAGTTAGAGGAGAAATAACTGAAGTTAAAGGAAAAGTCAGTGAAGTTGAAGGGGAGATAGCCTGGTTGAAACAACAATTAAGAGAGAAGGGAGGCCAATTGGTACTGTCGTCTGGTACTAGGTTACAACCACCTTCCTTTGACGGTCAAAGTTCATGGTCAACATATAAGAGACAATTTGAGGCAGCTGCACGTTCAAATAACTGGAACGATGAGGAAAAAGCAACAGCATTGGTATTAGCACTAAGGGGCCAAGCATTAGACCTGCTCCAAACAATTCCTGCCGCACAGCAACAAAACTTTAGCATTTTGGAGGCAGCGTTAGAACTAAGATATGGTGACCAACATCTCGCCCAAGTATATCAGGCTCAGCTCAAATCACGCAGACAACGAGGTGGAGAAAGCCTCCAGGAGTTCGAAGCTGAGGTAGAAAGATTAGCCCATCTAGCCTATCCTGATGCACCAATGGAATTTCAACAACAGTTAGCAGTTGGTACATTTATTGATGGAGTAAGGGACCAGGAAGTTAGGCGAATTCTTAAGTTGGCCAGGCATAAGCTTAGTAGTGAGGCTTTAGTACATGCACTGGAGATTGAGGCTGCCTATAAGGATACCACACAATCAAATCAGAGAGTACGAGCTGTGAGTGTGGAAGAAGATAAGCCAGACAACACAACGCAAAACCTGATATCTGATCTACACAAGATGATGACCCAATTACTGACAAAATCGAACTCCCAGCAGAGACAGGACCAACAACAAAGTAGTGGGAGGCCGAATGGAGGCATCCGTTGTTATAGGTGTGGCAAAGTGGGCCATATCAAGAGAAACTGTCGTCAACGCAGCCCGGAAAGAGTAAATACTGCTGTGGTTGAGGAGCCACAGGAAAACTAAAGATGGCTGGCAATTTGGGGGCTACGCTGGCCAAGAAATGTTGTGACCCCCGAGAAATAAAAAGTTTCCCAACTTCGGAGAGTTCAAAGTAGTCTGTTGTTGGAGGGTTATGTAAATAAGAAGAAATGTGTGTTCACAATCGACACGGGAGCTACGTCATCAATAGTACGGGCAGGATTCATAACGGGTTTCAAAGTAAATAAAGGACAGAATGGATTAGTCATCCGGACAGCTACGGGAGATAGGGCGGCGGTTTATGGGGAAGTCGACATGGAGCTGCAGATTGGCCGCTTATGTTTTAAACACCAAGTTATCGTAGCTGATATTACAGATGACCTCATTTTAGGATTAGACGTTATGGAAAAATATGGATTTGTACTTGACGTTGGAGAACGAGTTCTCAGGATTGGAAATGAAGAAATTATTTTGTCAACGGCAGATGAAAAATTCCATAATATTAGGCTACTAACTTCGAGGACAGTAAAAATTCCTGCACGAACAGAGAAGGTAATTGAGGCAGTCCTGGAGGAAAATTCTGTGGGATACCGCTTTGGCCTCGTTGAGAAGGATGACTCAATTAAAATGACAGACAATGTAATTCTGGCAAGGACGTTAACACAGACTACAGACAAGATACCGATTAGAATGGTTAACCTAAATTCACACTCAGTGACGTTCAAGGAAGGCGAAGCAATTGGTACCTACGAACCAGTCACATGGATTGCGAGATGTGAAGAACAAATCATTGGAGCTTCGTCTACAGATATGGACCAAGAAATTGTAAAGATGTTAAATGCCCAGTTAGACCATTTAACTCCTGATGAACATAGAGAAGCTTTAAAATTTTTGAAGAAAGAAATTACAGTATTTGCAAAGGACACAGAAGCTCTTACAAAGACCAACATAGTGCAACATCGGATAAATACTGGTGAATCCGCTCCTATTCGTCAACCACCTAGGAGGCTCCCATTAGCAAAACAAGAAGAGGCTTCTGCAATGGTACAGAAGATGCTTAAAGACGGAGTTATTGAGGAATCAACCAGTCCTTGGTCATCTCCAGTAGTTTTGGTTGCTAAGAAAGATGGAACTTTAAGATTCTGTGTCGACTACAGGAAGCTGAATGACGTCACTAGAAAAGACAGCTATCCGTTACCCCGAATTGATGACACACTAAGTACGCTGGCAGGTTCACAGTGGTTTTCCACTCTAGATCTTCGAAGTGGATATTGGCAAGTGGGACTTCATCCAGATGACAAAGACAAGACAGCCTTTTCGACAGGAAGTGGCCTTTATCAATTCACTGTGATGCCTTTCGGCCTATGCAATGCACCAGCAACTTTTGAAAGACTGATGGAACTGGTACTACGAGGACTAACTTGGAAGACATGTCTAGTTTATCTCGATGATGTGATGGTTATGGGACGAGATTTTAAGGAGCATTTGAAGAACCTTCAAGAAGTGTTTGGAAGAATTAAAAATGCACACCTGAAATTGAATCCCAAAAAGTGCCTAATGTTCCAGAAAGAGGTAAAATTCCTAGGACATGTCGTGTCCTCGGAGGGGATAAGAACAGACCCAGACAAGATTTCCTCAGTACGAGATTGGCCGAGGCCTTCAAATGTTCACGAAGTACGAAGCTTCCTTGGTCTATGCACTTATTACAGACGATTTGTGGAACGATTTGCTGATATTGCGAAGCCACTACACCGGCTTACAGAAGAGAAGGTTCAGTACCAATGGACACAAGAGTGCGAAACATCATTCAGAACACTAAAATCAGCACTGTGTTCGAGTCCGGTTCTTTCATACCCAGAACGGAAAGGCCTCTACGTATTAGACACAGATGCCAGTAATTCTGGACTTGGATGTGTTCTTTCCCAAATTCAAAATGGACAGGAAAAAGTAATTGAATACTTCAGCAAGACGTTGTCGAAGCCAGAACGTAACTATTGTGTGACAAGGAAGGAACTATTGGCCATTGTCAAGTCCATAGACCATTTTCACAAATACCTATATGGACAACATTTTAAAGTTCGGACCGACCATGCTGCATTAAAGTGGTTATTACAATTGAAGACTCCGGAAGGCCAACTAGCTCGTTGGATAGAAAAACTGCAGCAATACGATTTTAAAATCGAACATCGTCCTGGAAATTCCCATAGAGATGCAGACGCTCTCTCCAGAAGACCCTGTCGGGAAGACTGCAAGAACTGCCACCGGGTAGAAAAACAACAAGGGATAATAATTGTAAACACCGTTAAAATTGATGTTCCTGACGATTGGACAAGAGAGACATTAAGAGAAGAGCAGTTAAAAGATCAAGAAACTGGTCCTATTCTGGAATGGAAAGAAAAAGGAGCCCGGCCAGGCTGGAAGGACATTTCAGACAAGGCGGTGGGACTGAAGGCTTTGTGGGCACAATGGGATTCCCTTAGAGTAGAGGATGGACTGTTGAAAAGAGCTTGGGAAAGTCCAGACGGGAAGAAAATTTCTTTGAGATTGGTAATTCCCAGGTGTCGCATATCCAAAGTACTCCAGGAAGTGCATAATGGAACATCTGGTGGACATTTTGGCATCAACAAAACTATCACTAAAGTACGCGAACGATTCTACTGGGTGAACAGCCGCCAAGATGTGGAAGCTTGGTGCCGCAAATGTGAAGTTTGTGCGGCAAGTAAGGGGCCACGGACAAGAAGTAAGGGCCAAATGAAACAATATAACGTAGGGGTTCCTTTTGAGCGAATTGCGATCGATGTAGCTGGTCCATTCCCCGTGACAGATGATGGGAACAAATACATCTTAGTTGCCATGGACTATTTCAGTAAGTGGCCTGAAGCTTATGCCATACCCAACCAAGAAGCAGCCACTGTCGCTCAAGCTCTGGTAGATAACCTAGTATGTCGATTTGGCGTGCCCCTAGAATTGCATTCAGATCAAGGAAGAAACTTTGAATCAGGGGTGTTTCAGAAGATGTGTCGCTTACTGGGAATTCATAAGACAAGAACAACAGCCCTACATCCACAATCAGACGGAATGGTGGAGAGATATAATAAAACCATGGAGGAGCACCTATCCAAAGTGGTTGAGAAACATCAGAAAGATTGGGACCATCACTTACCCCTTTTCCTTATGGCATACAGGGCCTCCATTCATGAAACAACAAAACAGACACCGGCTCGCGTGATGTTTGGACGTGAGATTAGACTGCCATGTGACTTGGTGTTTGGCACACCGGATGAGGAGCGACTTTCCGTAAATGACTACGCCGATGAAGTTGGTGAACGGCTAAGGAACATTCATGAGCTGGTACGAGACCGAATTGCCATAGCAAGTGATCGCATGAAGGCTCGTTATGATCTTAAGGCGAATTCAGGAGGGTTCCAGGCTGGAGATTTGGTTTGGCTATATAACCCACAACGAAAGAAAGGCAGGTCCCCGAAGCTTCACCCGCCCTGGGAAGGTCCTTACACTGTGGTCACCAGACTAAACGACGTTGTATATAGAATTCAGCAAAGTCCAAAATCCAAGATGAAGGTGGTGCACATAGAGAGACTAGCCAAGTATGCAGGGAATAATGAATTGCCTGATCGGGACGTTCAGGCTTAAGGAGGGGGCAGTGTTACGCCACTGGACTGTGCAGACTGGTTAGATTAGGCTGGAATTGTACACGAACGGCCGGGAATATTCTGGAGTGCTCTAGACCGGGAGATTGGATGTATAAATAAGACGCACGGTGGGCCGAGATTTAATGTTAAGTTGAACGTGAACGAGTGAAGAAGCAATAAGAAAGAGACTTATAAGTGTTCAGTTGTGATTATAGTTAAGACATTAATTAATCTATTGTTATTAATTGTTAATTAGTAAATAAAGTAGTGAATAAGTGTTACCTGGACTTTCAATCAACGAATCTACGAGTAGAGGTGTTTGTGTGGATAGCAAACACGTAACAATATGTTATTACAAAGATTTCACATGAATGACTTGAATGCTCGACGGAAATATTATTCAATAGTAACCTTATATAAAATTTTAAATAACCAAATTGACTGTCCAAAATTAATTAAGTCCGGTTTTCAATCGTAAGTTAGCTAAACTGGCACTTTTAGAATTCGATTTTTTTTCAATTTTACGTTTGTTTTGGAAATGGTTATAGCAAAAAATATTTCAAGCATAAGTTAACTTTCAGTTGAGGTCGTTTGTATTAAAATTCATCGACTTTTATGAAAATATAGTGCTAGTTAATCTACAACTTATAATTAACTCACGATTGTAAAACCGGGCCTTAGTACTTTCTCTCTCCATGTTCCAGCTTTTCAAACTCGTTCTAGTAGTTTATTTTATTTGCTATTTTCCCAGAGCAAATCTGTTAAAGTTTTCACCTTTTTATATTGATATTTTTAATTATAATGTTAGGGTTATAAAAAATCATGTCCTTTCTGTGGACTATGTTAATATTTAAATTATTTTGTTAAGTTAATTAGTATCGTTTATGTATTGTAATTTTCTGCACTGTAATTAGATTCGCCTGTTGGGTAGTTGTAACTATAAATAAATAAATAAATAAATGTATTGAAAGCTTTTATTCTATCTGTTACTATATCATTAATCTAAAGGCGGTCCATTGTAATGCAGTATATCGAATGGAGATAAAGGGCGAACGTACAACATGCGCCGAAAGCTAAAGGTTTCAGCGACTAGTAGTTTATCTCGGCCTATCACTAGGCTCATGGTGCAGTCGCATGGATGTTAGATTAAATCCGAGCTTGTGCCATCCAGATGGACATCATTAATGTAATATTGAAATAAATTATTTTTGATTTGATTTGATTTGACTAAGCTCAGCAATCGGTGGCTTCTTTGCGCGGCTATCCTATACGTTTTGCCAGGAAGTGTGGTTTTGTTTCATGCGTTTACTGCGTTCCAGGTTGTAGATACTTTTATTAGTTTTGCTGTGCTTTTAGTGTGTATTACATACTCTAAATTTTTGTTTGTTTTTTAATGTGGTGTAACGAAAGTGGCAAAGAAAATGCAGGTCAGGTTTATTCCAAATGCTGTAACAATAAAAGGTATACTGTAATATTGATTTTTTTCTTTTCCTCGTAATCCTTAGAGGTAAGTTGCTTCATCTGTGCAGAATATAAAATATAAATTTGCTATTTACACTAATCTTAATTATTGATAAATTAAACGGGTTACTCGATAATAAAAAAAGTCATCATATTTATGCATTTTGCGATGTGTTTTTTGATGTTACAAAAACAAAAGAATATTAAGGAAAAAGTAAAACGAAATTTGTATTAGATTGAATTATTTATTATCAAGGACGCCGATATTCTGTTTTTATATGGAAAAAATTATTATTTCTTAAGTGATTTCTTGTTTCATTTAAATCTATTTTACTTCCACACCACGTCGTGTGAGTAGAAGCGCTGTCTCGACAGTTTTTCTAAAATATCGAGAAAAAGTGCTTTAAGAGAATATTTTACACTCTTCAATCCATTAACAGAAATTTTAAAACTGGCAAACAAAACATAAATGTAATAATTTAGAGACATCAATAAAGCATTTGTTTTTTTGTACCTAACTATTTTATTTCGTAACCTGAAAAATGTTTAGCATTATTCAATTATTAATATTAAGATATTTCTCCTAGTGTATATTTTATTTTATTTACCCAGAGGATCTACAGATTTTTTATTTTAAACATGTAACGTGTCAAGAAATAAAACATGTACGAACTGGCGGCATAGATTTATTAATGACACAACAATAAACAACTGTTAATGGGTATACTATAAGAAGTTTTTGTAAGTTACACTGTGCCCCTCACTGACGCCAGTCAATTTCTTAAAACTGGACGGGTTTAGATTACTACTTATTATTTTCCAAACTATACTGTACCGTTTATATTTTTCGTTGGCTTGACGGTGCACCCGATTACAAATATTTTAATAAGTTGTAAGTGTAGCGAAACACAACAAAATAAATGTTTTCAATAGCTAGGCAATGGGCTGTAGGCGGTGTTGCCTGGTGAGTTAAAATGTCATGCACTTCTTACACCTGACTGCAGTTCTTGAAGTCGGGTGGTTTTGTTGTGAGAGCTATCTAAAACCACCTGGACTAACGAGGGCTGGAATCGGGATAGCTGGCAGTCCTACGAATTTCTTACGAAGGGAAATCACAATTAAATTTACGGGCAAGTCCACTCTTTTCAACACTAAACGGTCACTACTTAATTACCAGAGGTCGGATTTACCAATCGGATATGACGTAAAACCAGGGTTGGCTTTAGGTGGTTATGTGTCAGATATGCATGCATATATGAAACGCTATCTTGCCTTGAAATATTTTTAGCGAATTCCATATTATCCAAAGTTGATAAAGTCGATTTATTATAAACACTCACTCCAAGAGAACTGGAGCTATAGGGGATGTACTTAACACTAAACTAACACACACAAATACTTTTCACTGCTAGTTACAAAAATAAAAGTATATTATTAAAATCTGTTCTAAATGTTTTGGAGTTAAACTTAGGCGCCTTTTGTTGAAAATCCATTTAAATTGCGAGAAAGACCGCTGAACGTCGACAGATATAACTGGGGCATACTTAAAATATGTAAACTTTGGCAAAGTCACCACATTCATGCCCGGTGAAGCAAAGTCTACTTCTTTGCCGTTTAAAATGTCTATTACACCTGTCATTGTAATAAATCTTGGATTTTTTTAAAACAGTTTGGAATTTTGTTTGTACCCTCACAACAAATTCCCCCTGTAATTGAAAAATGTATTGTCGAAATCGAACACAACGTTTATTGCATCAACTATAGTCAATTCTGATGGTGACTGATACTGAAGGTCCCGTATGGTTAGAGGAATTCGTGGAAAACTTCCGTGTATGGTCTTCAGATTTTCTTTGACATTTGGATCCATAAATTCCTGTTGCGCCTGTGAAATAGCAACTGCGTCATTTGGATTTAACTGCTGTATTAGGGATTTCACATTTTCAAAATGACATTATTAGTACGATGGTGCCTCTAGTCAAGTTCGCCATCGTGTTATAATGGACTCTGGAAGTAATGGAGTATTTGGTACAATTTCATGAAATAACCGTACACGACTTGGTGCTTTAAGCAAAACTTTTTTTACACTAGATATCAAATTATCAACATTAGGGTAGCACTCCATAATATTTTCAGCAATCCTATGAAGCCCATGTGCTAAACATGTTACATGAAGTATATTATGATATGTTTTCTTCCATCAGCTTTTACATAATTCACTGCGTCGGTAAGAAATAATAAGAAATTATCTTTATTTTCTGCATATTTATTTTGTCACCCCAAAACTCTTGTAGACTTAAATTCACTACCTCCGCTATAGTGCGAGAAATTTTAGCTTCTAAAACTTTAGAGGCGATCAAATATCCGCTTATTGACCAAATTTCCTTTAATGCGCCCAACAAAGTATTTCATCCACGCTAAGCCAGATGTACTTCCCATTAAGCTCAGAAGAAATTTTCTGTCTAATATTTTCACCCCCGTTAATGAATTTTTTTTCTTAGTATAGACTACGAAAGCACGTTAATATTGCTATATTTGCCAACAATACATTTATCCAAAAATTGTCTAAAAAGTAGATTGTCGGTTTGTTACATTCTATCATAAATTCCACTAAATCTAAGTTAAAATTACGTTGCATGTCACTGTAAGTAAAGCCACCTACCTATGGTTTTCTGAGGAAATATGTCTTTGTGTTGCATGACCACGAAATTGCTTTGTCACATCAAATGCAGTACAATTGTCTACCATCAAATTGTGCACCAAGAATTTACTCTAGGCTCCGTCGGTTTAGTATGTTGTGACATTTTGGCGTTTTTGGTACCTACGTCTGAATGAATATCCACGTTATGTAAGATACTGTTTATAGCAGGGGCGTGCGGTGAGTTTTGATACAGGGGAAGCAGTTTGTGATATAGAGTGATGGGTAGCGCGAGGCCCCGAGCGAAGCGAGGCAAAAATATTTTAAGAAATGGGACGTGGCTTCCGTATACTCATTTTAAAGCAAACGTCGAAAGCTGCAAAGTTATGATATCTAGAAAAAAGTACACTTGTAGGACCGCCACTCCTCAATAAACATAAAACATAAAAACACCACAAAAATTAGACAACCCCCGATTCCAAAGCCGAAGCTGCACGGGCAAGAGTTACACTTATGAATAAAACGCAGACACACAACCATATCCACCGACATTGCCAGCGCCGGTGGCGAGGATTGAACCCGCAGCGAAATAGAGAGTTTGTTCAGTCACACTAGCCATCGTGCACTCTCTAGCCAACTATAAATTGAGCCAGCTAGTTAAGTAGTTAACATGCACATACCTACCTATTTACAATGTAGTTTAATCCGCCTCTCCTTTTTTGCGATGTCGGAAATAACTTCGTCGTAAAAAGTTTGAATTTTTTGGACATCTCCTTCACAAAGTCACTTTTTATTGTCAACAGGGACAATTTTGAAAGCCGCTCTTCACTGGTTGAATTTCTTGAAAAAGTTTTTATTCTCGTGTCCGTTTTGATGATTTTGAAAAAAAGGCAGCCATTCCACTAATACTTGAAAAAAACACTTTGCACTCTTTAAGACACGCTACAGATTGAGCTAGAACTAAATTTAATCGATGCGCAAAACAATGTACAAATATTGCATTCTGAAAAGTCCCCTTTACTTTGGCCTGCAGGCCCCCCAATTCACCAGCCATTACAGCGGCCCCATCATAACTTTGGGCGATAAGTTTAGCACCACACTGTAGATCATCGACTATCTGACAAACTATAGTATATAAAGCTGCGGCCGTTCATGGCGTTGTTACGTCTAAAAATCCTAAAAAACGCTCTTGGACTTTTCCATTTGGATTTATGTAGCGTACTACGATTGACAACTGACTAATATTCGTAATATCGGTTGTTTCATCTAACATAACTGCAACAAAAGGAGCTTTTTTATTTCTTGCTTGATCTTTTCTAAAACAATATTGCTTATCGACTGAATCAAATCATTTTGAATATGATTTGATGTACCGCGAAATATCGTGGAGTGTTCCGGATGGTTACTTAAAATTGTATCGTATTTTGCTAATAAATCAACTAAATTGATAAAACTGCCCCTATTAGCAACGCTTCGAGATTCAGTATCACCTCTAAAACTAAGTTCATTTTCGCCGAGAAAACAAACAATGTCAATAAGTCCTTTTAACACTTTCTTTCAACTGCTGATCTAATGAATGCTCAATTCGTGATTTTCCAAATGTTTATTCTTTTAGCACCGCTCGCAAATGAGTTTCACACTTACCATGCCTTTTTGTCACTTTGTGAATGTTGTTTAAATCTGAAAAGCCATTTTTATTCCAAACACCTTTTTCATTTGTGAACAGTACACATGGCCAACAAAACAATTTACACAAATTTTCACAACCCCTTAACCACTGATTAGCACTGTAAACTTCAATATTAAAGTACCTATAGCATGATTTAACTTTCGTTTTTAAGAATTTTAAATCAGGTGTTGGTTTCCCATTTCTAATAATATCCAGTTTATCTTGAAATGAATATGTTGAAAATCCCCTTTTCAACAAATTGCACACCACACAAACGCAAATAATATTTTCCACAGTGCTAGAACCAGCTTCCAAATTTAATAAGTAATTCTAATTCTGCTTACACGCGCACTAATATTAACATTTTAAAAATCACTTGTCGCCGCACCACAGGTTTAGAAACACCAAAAAAATTTTTACAAATATAGCACAAAAGCTGAGAATAATACTAGGAAGATTAATATTAAGTATAATATTAAAATCTATATTAAAATCGAGATTAAAATCTATAAAATAAAACGTATTACGATGCTATACAGCTCAGATATCAAGATTATGAAGTGGGGATGGAATGCATTTCAATAAGTTACCTACTTACATCAGAGACAGTTGTCGCTGCTTACATATATCGAAGTCGCGCGATTTCGTGTTGGCTCGATTAATCGAGTGCGTCATCGTTACGGTTTTAGCGTGCAACATTATCTCAGCTGCTGAAATACAGGGCCGTGTCTATTGAAATTGGGTAAAAGTAAATTTTAATGATTAATATATGTGATAAATAATAATTAGGTTCTATTTATGTGTTTTTTTTAATAATCCCAGGGGAAGCACTGCTTCCCTTGCTTTCATGGACCGACCGCCACTGGTTTATAGTGTTATGTTTTTTTCCCTCCACACAGTAATGTAAATTACCATTATACTGCAATTTAAAATAATCTATTACGCATTACGCTTTTATTTAATATAGTGCATTCCCCGACAAAAGTTACGGATTAACATGGTAAAATTAAATAAAATGTACTACTATGTTGCTTGACTTTCTTTTTGTAGTTTGGGAATGTTTCGGCATGTGTTTGCAATATATTATATCGTCTGTAAAAGTCATCCCTGGAATCTGATCGGTAAATCTGACCTCTGTTAATTACCAAACAAAAAGGTGTCGAGGACAAAACTTTACTAACGATATTTAAACTACAAAATTTACTTTGAAACGATAATAGGTGGAACGTGAGATATTTCGCGGCATCAAAACTATGAATAATGTCTACTTTTACTTTCCTATGACTATCCTGCTTAAAAACAGGCAGGAAGTCGCAAAACCTTCTAATGGTTTTATACAAAAATATTAGTTATAAAAATGTGCGGGACAACAAAATAAAAGAGTATATTGATTATACACATTTATAAGCATTTAGCATGTCGACCAAACAAAGTTTGCAGTAGTTTTTATCAATAATCACTTTTTGGGTACAGGGTTATTCATTATAAATTACCCACCCCTTATGATCGTTATTATTGACTATAAAAAAAAGTTTTAAATAAAAGTTGTGTGGTTATGACTGAGTTTTGTTAAAATGCTATCAAAAGTACAGTAGCGTGCAGATTTCAGGGGATACAAAAATGTAATATATTTTTTTAAATGGGATACCCTATATATTATTAAATTTTTGAAATGATCCTTTATTCCTGATTTCAAAAATATACCATATGTTACCTGTACCATATACCGTTTTCGAGTTATTAAACATCGAATTACTTAGCTAAACTAGTTAATGTAAATATGGAAAAGTTAACATTATTAAAGTGAACTATGAAAATGGCAACTATTGATATGTTTGATAAGTAACATTTCTTTAATGAAATAATCAAAATAGTTTACAGTGAGGAAGAAAGAGTCAAAATATTTACTTGTTATATACAAATTAACAAAAATAAACGTGCAGCAAAAAAAGCATATTGGGTGTTGTATCCAAATCAAAATTAGTCCAAAAATGTTTACCGAAAGGTGAATAATACCTCCAGTTTTAGTGGAAAAAAGCGTGTAATTCAAGCAAACTAGAGAGAACAGCTAGATATTCTGCTTGATTTCGAAGGTAAGCCCATCCATATTTATTCGCGAATAGACTTTTTTGAAACATTGTATTATTTGTTAGATAATTTTGAATGTAGTATAAATAATGCAGTCGATCAATTAGGTAAAACTTGTTCCAAAATCCAAGGTACGTTAAAAAATAACAGCTACAGACTATATATAATTTTACTCGTACAAGTTTTAACAGAGGTTCATAAAAGAAAAAAGTTGGACTTTTGCCGCCAGATGTTTCAAAAGTTGGGTGAAGATCCCGATTTTTTTACTAAAATATTATGGACTGATGAATCATCCTTTTCTATGGCAGGAGTTTTTTAACAGGAAAAATCGAAGGTCGCGGGGAAACAAGCAAAATAGAAAAAGATTGGTAAAACAAATAAAAAAATTAGGAAGAAAAATAATTGTTAACGTTTGGTGTGGAATTTTCAGAAACAAAATTGTTGGGCCTATATTTTATGATTATACTTTAACTGGAGTTACCCATCTGGAAATAATTATCCCAGAAGTAGAAAATATTCGTTTGCAGAAATTTCCGGAAGCTGAACTTGATGATATGATTTGGATGCAGGATGGAGCAACTCCGCATAGTGTCCTGCCAGTTCGAGATCATTTGAATAATGCATTCCCAATTTGAATAGGGAATAATCGACCTATTAAATGGCCACCTAACAGTCCGGATTTGACCCCTATGGATTCATTTTTTGAGGATTTCTAAAAGCCGTTGTCAATAATAATAATAATAGTATTCAAGTCATTAAAGACAAGATTCGACTTTAAATAAACAATCTGAATGTAAATAATGTCCGGTGTAATTGTAAATATAAGAAGACCTTATCAATTATTCATTGAAAATAATGGTGGACATATCGAACATCTTTTATGAGTTATCATTTGTTTATATTTAAATTTCCTAAATAAATCTTTGTTATCTATTTTGTATAAATATTTGGTTTTTTCTTCCTCACTGTAAACCATTTTGATTATTTCATTAAAGGAATGTCACTTATCAAACCTAATAGTTGTCATTTTCATAGCTCACTTTAATAATGTTAACTTTTCCATATTTACAGTAACTAGTTTAACTACGATATTCGACGTTTAATAACTCAAAAACGGTATATGTTAGGGGTAACATATGGTACATTTTTGAAATCAGGAACAAAGGATCATTCCAAAAATTTAATAATATACAGGGTATCCCATTTAAAAAATATATTATTTTTTTGTATCCCCTGAAATCTGCACGCTACTGTACTTTTGATTGCATTTTGACAAAATTCAGTCATAACCACACAACACTTATTTAAAACTTTTTCTATAGGCAATAATAACAATGATGGAGGGTGGGTAATTTATAATGAATAACCCTGCACAAACAAATCTTTTACATGAGCTGAAGATTATAATAGTAATTTAGGTGTTGACAATAATGGCAGGCTCACATGCTCTTATTGTCAACACCTAAATTGTTTTCAGTGTAACTTAAAAGTTATAGCATTCCTGCAGAACAGTATTAAATGCTATTTATTTCTTTATAACATTTTGTTTAGTGGAAACATTGTGCAGATTCTTCATTTAAAAAATGTATAAATTAAATTAAAAATTAAATTTATATTATTTATGGAACATTCACATGATGTACAACTTTTTGTCTAGTATGATGAGATGATGCTGTATTAATTCTATTATTTCTGAGCGTGCATTTTCGTATTGGTTATTAGTTTCTATTTCTACGAGTTGATTCCTTAAAAGCCAAATGCAAAAGGTTTTAGAATATTTAAGAAGTCCTATAATTTTTTTTACATCCTTTGTACAGATTTGCAAAATTTGGTATTACTAGAACCACTGTAATGTCGAAACCATGGCCCCTATAAGTTTTGCATGAATAATAATATTAATTTTATGACCCAATAGGTAATTTTGTTGTAAAAAGCTAAACCTAACAATTAACAACTGATACATTGTAATAATTATAATAAACCAATATAAATTTTCACGAACACCCTCAAATAAATTGACAACTTTTTAATTCTCTAACAAAGTACAGTTTACTAAAATATTTGAAAATTTTATGATCTAAAGGGTCATTTTGTTGTAAAAAGCTAAACTTAGCAATTAACAACTGGTACATTGCAATAATTATAATAAACCAATATAAGTTTTCACGAAGACCCTCAAATAAATTGACGACTTTTTAATCCTGTAACAAAGTACAGTTAACTAAAATATCTGATAATCCCAAATATGAAAGGAATTAACCCTTACCTGGCTCTAGTACCCATCAGAAATTGTTTGGAATATACATTAAAATATTGTATTGACAATTCAAAATAGTAAATATCTCTAGATACGTTACAGGAAATTTGTAATTCCTAAAGTACCGAGAACAGCCATTTAATATTTAAACACAAGAAATAGGTAAGTTTATGATTAGTAAATAGTTCAATTCTAAGTAAAAAAAAAAACGTAATTTCCATAGTTTGTCGGTTACCTGTAATATAAATATGCGGTGTCCGGGAATAACATCAGAATTTTTAGATGGTAGATCCTCACTCAAAAATAACAGTAAAAATCAAGTCAACAAGTGTCTGAAAATGTTTCCTGAGTGAGAGATATGACACGATGCACGGTTTGAAGATAGCATCCAAAATCTGGATTTCATTTATTATTTCAAAAGGGACAGGGAAAAATATATTTTGTATTATTCTGTAATCTCAATTTCTGAAAGTAAAGTCGACCATATATTTTCCACTCGAATATTGAGTATACAGGAAAGATAAGCACGTTAATATTATGCAGCCAATCAGGAAGAGAATTCCAAAGAAATCCACGGAATTCCAAAAAAATTCCAAAAATATACGTATTTCTCTCAGGCGGAAATGAACAGATATTGTTTATCATTCATTGTAATAAAAATAATTAAAAGAACATTTGTAAAGGGCATTATATAAACTTAAAAAATTGATTCTAACAATAAAATGGGATAAAATGAAAACAACATTTTCAATACTTTACTATCATGTTAGGATAAAAATAGTTACTAGTCATTACACGACGAGACAAAAAGTTTATAAGCAGATTAAAAAAAAATCAGAAAACATTCTAAAAGTAAAGCAACAAAATAAAAGCAACCTTTCTTATAAATAAAATTGGATGCTTTCAAAGAAGGCGTTCAAAATCATATTCAGATCTGAACAACCTCTTTTTCAGCGATCTTGTATGAATATTGGCTCTAGTCAAACTCGAATGCCACAAAATATATCTAGTAATGAAAATGTTCCTCTGGTAGTGTACATATTCTATGGAACGATGAAGAAGGAAATAGTGATAAATGTGAAATTCCTGAGAACATTTTTGAAAAGCTTATAAATGAAGAGTTACTAGACATAATGAACGATTACATTGAAAATAAATTATCTGTTATGGCCAAAAATGAATTAGTTTTAGATGGCCGTAATGATGTCATTTTTTAGAAAAAAAAGGCAACGTTAGAAAGAAAATTTTTAATCTGAAAGAGAACATTTTTAGAAAACGGCTACGAAATTCAAATTAATGGAAAAAAGAGTAGCAATTGTAAGAGACAGAGGAGAAGAATATCATTCTCAAAATGGAAAATGTATGTTGAAAATGAAGATAGGATAAGGACTGTTGGGCAAGGAAAAATTTAGATTGAAGTCCAGTTTAACCTGGAAACGAATTGGGCTATCCTCAACAAATGTTATTATTTGGACGTTGACTTCAAAAATTATTTAACAGTACATATTTTTTATCGGTAAGATATAAAAATTGATTTTATGTTGTAATGTACCTCAATAATTTAATTAAGTTAAAATAGGTTTCGCCTAAATTTTCTATATCAGTGGGATTATTTATTGCGTTGGTATGTCTTTTTATTTGCAGCATTTCATGTCTGTTTCTTCAGTTGTAGTTAGGTTCTTCTTCTAATATTTGTATGTTGTTGAAAGTAA
Organism: Rhamnusium bicolor; assembly: GCA_029963845.1. Lineage (NCBI taxonomy): Eukaryota > Metazoa > Arthropoda > Insecta > Coleoptera > Cerambycidae > Rhamnusium > Rhamnusium bicolor. The sequence goes on from JANEYF010005142.1 coordinate 265,047, forward strand.
ATCGGTAGTTTTGTTCTATGGCGTGTTTGACGAATGCTGTCGTATTTTGGTTTTGAGTTTTTATGCTATATTTGTGCGTGTATACTGTTTTATGTAGATATTGTTTTGATTGGCCTATATAGGTACCATTACAGTCGTTGTGATCTATCTTGTATATAGTGTTAGTCTCGTCTTCGGTTGGTAGTCTAGGTTTAAGTTTTGTGAATTTTTTTTGTGGTATTTTATGGTTTATGGACTATTTTTATATTATGTTGTTTAAATACGTTTGCAATTTTTTCGGATACTGTTGGTATGTATGGCATGGACACATATTTATTATTACTATTATTTGGTGTGTATGTTATATTATTATAGGTTTTGTGTATTCTTTTTTTTATTAGTAGTTCATAAAAGTATTTGGGGTAGGATTTTGCTTCTAGAAATTTTCTGATTTTTTTCAGACTATTTTGGATGTGAAAATTGGATGACACGATCTGTTATGCTGTTGATGATGTTTTTTTTTGTAGTTGTTTGGTGTGTGGGATTTAAAGTTTAATATCTTTGAGACCACACTTCTTTCGTGTACGAGTTGGATTCAATAATACCGTCTGTAATATACTCCTAACAGATTTAGAGAAAAATAGGAGGACTAACAGCTGAAAAAGTGGACAATTTACTTGAACAAATGAAATTCATAAAATAAGAATAGAAATGAAGAAAATCCAAAGAAAAAGTGGAAATTAATTAGTTGTTTTATATTAATTTTTAATATTAAAATAAAACATGTTTGGAATCATATCACCGTTTTCAGTCTTGCTAATTTCCCTGTATAAGAGTGTCATGTATATTTAATTATGTTTTTTTTTTGACAAATAATAAAGTTACAGTAATATCCGTGCTAACCAACAGTACAAGATTCAACCTACTGAACTATTAATTGTTTTTTTGATAAAACAAAATAAATAAAAAAACTCTGAATCAATGTATTTAATGAGATTTATACAAAATAATGATTTTGGTGCATTACACCCATTTGCGTCTACAAATCGTATATGTCGTGAAAGATATGTTAGTTCTATTAAAAAAATAGAATACAAGGATAATGTAAAATAAATAATGCTATAATATAAATCAAATCATAAGAAATAACTAATTTTTTACTAAAATAATAATTGTAAAACTTCTGAGGAATGCCAAAAACTTCTAAGGAATTCCAAGGAAATTCTATGCAATTCTAAAGAACTACACGGACATCCAAAAAATCCCACTGAATCCCAAGGGAATTCTAAAGAAATCCATGGAATTCCAAGGGATTCCAAGGAATTCCACGGAATTCCATATGCTTGTACACCAAATTTCCAAACAGGTTTACCCCTCGGTAATACATTTTATGCATCAAAATAGTGTTTGTTTAATTTTTTTTCTTCTTGACATTTGCTACCATATAACTCTTATATAAATAAAAAAAAACAAAGTACCAGGCAGTGAAAACAGTAGTCGTAAATAGGGTGGCGGCGCTGGTGATAAATAAGTAATTGAAAATATTTACATTAATTAATATTGTTTTACCTAAAATTTGCTGCACAAAGTACAGACCGAACCATTGTTAAAAAACATTATATTAACAAAATCGTATTATGTTAAAATTATAAAACTAAGCATTTTTTAAACTGAAAAAGAATTATATGTACTCTACCATATTTAACGTACCTGGTTTACTGCCTATAGACTCCCCGGTTCAAATCTCGGTTTCGATTCTGCAAAGTCAAAGGGTTTGGTTGTGTGTGTCCGCATTTTTTACAACTGAATAACCCCTGTTCGTGCAGCTTCGGCTTTGGTTTGGAGGGTTGTCTAATTCATATGCTGTGTTTTATGTTATATTTACGCAAATTATTCATTAAACTGAATAATTAAATATGATATAAATACAGGGTGATTCAAAAATAAACCGAAGATAAAACAATACTATGACTCAATATAATAACAACTTTCCCAAAATATGGAAATAATCGGTACTCTAGGTTCAAGAAAAAGAATTCGTACAGTGTAAAGGATAAAAATCATATCTGCATATGAGGCGCTGTTTAAGACATAATTATTGCTAGAAATATATACCATGTGTCCAAAATTCGATGCTTACCATTGGGATCTCGGAAACGGTAAGAGCTACAAGGTTGGTTAAATGGGATAAGTTTTAGCAAATTTTACGCTGAATCCAAATCCGTTAATAAATCACGGCTAACTAAACCCGTTTTTAAAATTTTCCAAAACTACGAAAATTTTGTGACTTCTCTATTTGGCTGTAGATAAGTAATCCTTGGTCAGACAGGTTTTAGGCTTTTACATTATTAGGACACTAATATTTTGGTCTAGAAACGAATGCTCGATAGTTTTTTGTTTTCGAGATATTCGAGGTAACTTTTGTTTTTTTATGGCAGCCATATTAGATTTTTTGTTTTTCAGATTGCGCTTAAAAAGAGCTTACACATGATGTATCACATACCGTGGAAAAGTTATTAGTTTTCAAGGGACTAATTTAAGAAAAGTTATCCATTGCTTAACGAAACAAAATAGTAGGCCATGGAAAATCAAAAAGTTTTTGTAAAGCCAGAGACAAGGAAGTTGCTTATTCAGACGGCGACTAATTATTATCTATGTACTTAAAACCTACTGTATATTGCTTTATTTGTACAATTTTCTAAAAATAACAATTTTTAGACAATCATTAAGGTTCTATTTGTCATAAAATTGTCAATAAAGTGTTCAAAATTTGAACAAAGAAATCCGCTTCATCAAGGGCATTCTTGCATGCAAAGTAGTTAGTAATTAGTAAAATTTGCAAAATGCTTTTCTAAAAGCGATCAAACTCACACATAACTTTTAGTAAAATTTAGTAGGCTGTTTAATTAAAACAAATAATAAGCATGACTGTTAGTTGACAGTTGTTTACTAAATAGTAGGTATCATTGTAATTTGTTCAAGAATACTGATTATTACTGTTCAAGGTGATTATTGCAAAATGGGGAACAGATTCTAAAATGAGGTCATGTTACCCCTACCATATACCGTTTTTGAGTTATTAAACGTCGAATATCTTAGTTAAACTAGTTACTGTAAATATGGGAAAGTTAACATTATTAAAGTAAGCTACGAAAATGACAACTATTATGTTTGATAAGTGATATTTCTTTAATGAAATAATCAAAATGGTTTACAGTGAGGAAGAAAAAGTCTAAATATTTATATACAAAATAATAAAAATATACGTGCAGCAAAAAGAGCATTTAGGGTGTTGTATCCAAATAGTCCAACACCATGAGAAAACACGTTCTAAAATATTTACCGAAAGGTGAATAATACTTCCAGTCTTAGTAGAAAAAAACGTGTAGTTCAAGCAAACTAGGAAAAACTGCTAGATATGCTACTTCATTTCGAAGGTAAGCCCATCCATATTTATTCACGAATAGACTTTTTTGAAACATTGTATTATTTTCTAGAAAATTCTGAATGTAATATAAATAACTCAGTTGATCAATTAGCTAAAAGTTATTCCAAAAAGGAAAAATAAAAAAATCAAGAAGAAAAACTGTTAGCGTTTCATGTGGAATTTTCAGAAACAAAATTGTTGGGCCTATATTTTATGATTATACTTTAACTGGAAATAATTATCCCAGAAGCAGATAATATTCTTTTGCAGAATTTTCCGGAAGCTGAACTTGATGATATGATTTGGATGCAGGATGGGACAACTCTGCATAGTGTCCTACCCGTTCGAATTCATTTGAATAATGTATTTCCAATATGGATAGGGAATAATGGACCTATTAAATGGCCACCTGACAGTTCGGATTTGACCCCTATGGAACAATTTTTTGGAGATTTTTAAAATACGTTGTTAGTAATAATAATAATAATAGTATTGAAGTCATTAAAGACAGGATTCGACTTGAAATAAACAATCTGAATGTAATTAATAAAGCCATTTCAGGTGCAATTATAAATATAAGAAGACGTTTCAATTATGCATTGACAATAATGGTGGACACATCGAACATCTTTTATGAGTTTTCATTTATTTATATTTAAATTTACTAAATAAATCTTTGTTATCTATTTTGTATAACTATTTGATTTTTTCTTCCTCACTGTAAACCATTCTGATTATTTCATTAAAGAAATGTCACTTATCAAACATAATTATTATAATTTTCATAGCTCACTTTAATAATGTTAACTTTTCCATATTTACAGTAACTAGGTAGTTTAACTAAGATATCGACGTTTAATAACTCAAAAACGGTATATGGTAGAAATAACATATGGTATATTTTTGAAATCAAGAACGAAGGATTATTCCAAAAATTTAATAATATCCCATTTAAAAAAATATTTTTTTTTGTATCCCCTGAAATCTGCACGCTACTATACTTTTGAGTGCATTTTAACAAAATTCAGTTATAACCACACAACTTTTGTTTAAAACTTTTATTTCTATAGGCAGTAATAACTATGATAAGGGGTGGGTCATTTATAATAAAAAAATTTGTTTGTAATGATTTAAATTTTTAGAATGAAATTGTTACGGCTTTTGCAAAAGATTTTATAATTATTCTGAAAATGAGAATATTTTTATTTTAACTACATATTTGTTTTAATTTCTACTCTGTATGAGTGAACATAACAAATCATAGTTGCTGAATATAATGAAAATGCCCCAGACATTTTAAGGTTCCTTATACTAGAAAACCTATTTAAACTGAGGCTAGAGCAGTATAATTGTAGGCGTATTATATAAGAAGAGAAGGCAATAATGTTAGTTAAGTCATCTGTTGTGGACAAATACTGGACAACAATAGTAAACTTGCATCACATCTGCTTCTTGACAGTAACAGGAAATGCCTTGTTCCACAAAAGGACACTAATCTGTTTTTGGCACGAGTATATAACCATCAAGTTGCCGTTTCTTTATTAGTTCAGATTTTAAAGTTCTTTTTAAGAAACCACATGCTGAAGACTTTGTTCAATGTTAGATACCCTGTTAACCAGATCTTGACATTTACTTCGACATTAAATAATCATCAGGACAATACATCTTATGCTCGATATCGAAGATCAAACAATTACAAATATATTACATAATGCATTTAATAATTATTGAAAAACTTAACAGATATGTGAATACTATTATTCTAAGAATTCGTGTAAGACAACATTTCCTTCAGCTATATTTTTAATTTTTTAGACGTACTTAATGTGGATTGGAACTGTGAAGACGCTAGCCCTGAAGTAGTTTCCACAAACACCAAAACACTTGATACTATACTCGATGCGGGTTACGACAACTAATGGCATTATCGGGAGACGATTATTGAAACTCTTATTTCAGAGCTAGTTTTTAGATTTACTTATAACTAGAGCTGTCCGATGTGCCTGGAGTACAGCCACGGTCTTGCGCTGTCGTCACACGTGCCGATTTAGAAGTGATTTACTATTGCAGTCTTATTTGAAAGGTTAATGCGTGAGGTTGTACCTATAAATTATACATAATGTCAAACGCGCCAATGGGTAAAAAACGACCGTACGCGGACACAGTGAATAAATTTATCGGTGAATTTCCGGATTTATTCTATGACGGATGCAAAATAATTTGTAAAGTTTGCAATCAAGACTTAATGTGCTGGCACAAAACAGATTGTCGTCGTCATATCAATACCGTGCAACATGAAAATAAAAAAAATGGCATGCCTTTGACAACTCAGTTTATGTTTGATTTATTGTTAATGTTAATAGCCTGTAATATTCCGCTACACATACTGGATAAACAACCATTTCGGGAGTTTTGGAATAAATACAATCCCCAGGTGAACTTACCAAGTCGTACATTGTTATGTAGATATATTCCAGCTGTTCGTGAAGACATTGTAAATAGGATTAAATGTGGATTAAAAAATACACGGCTCTGGTTATGTATTGACGAGACGACAGATTGTAAAAAAATTCTATTTTAAATATTATAGTACGTGTACTGGACCCTCTTAAACTAACATTTCCACTTTTACTAGCTAGTAAAAGACTAACTGCGTGTACTGGCGAAATAATTACGCGTGTGGTGTTGGAGACATTCGAAAAATTTGAACTTTCAACAAGTCAAGTATTGATGTTTGTGACTGATGGTGCCGCGACAATGCGTGTGGTAGGCCGTTCTCTTCAAAGAGACAATTGTAGGTGTTTACATGTTACGTGTAAAGTGCATGCGTTACATCTTGTGGCAGAAACGATTCGAAAATGTTTTCCAGAGGTAGATGCATTAATAGCAAATACAAAAAAAGTATTTCTCAAATCTCCTAAACGGCTTCGAGCATTTCACAGACAGTGTCCTGGTATCCCTGAACCACCAGAGCCGATTCTTACACGTTGGGGAACGTGGTTGAAAGCGGCTTTTTATTATGCTGAATATTTTCAACAAATAAAAGCTGTGATACTACAGTTCAACCTTAACGAGGCTGCAGCTATTAGGGAAAGCCAGACAAGCTTTCAAGGCGTTTCCCTTGAAACAGATTTAAAAAGTATTAATAACAATTATAGAGGACTACACGACGCAATAGCAAAATTGCAAAATAGTTCGTTGTCGTTAGTGGAATCGCTGCAAATAGTGGACGACGTAAAAACACAGCTACAGGCTATAAATGACGCAAAGAATAATCGCGTTAGTGAAAAATTCGAGAGTGTATTACAGAAAGATCCTGATTTTAGCAAATTAAGACAAATTTGAGATGGTGCATCTACAACTTCGTTAAGTGAGTTCACAGATTGTTTTACTTATGCCTGTATTACATCCGTAGATGTCGAACGGTCATTTTCAAAATACAAACATATTTTTTCACCAAAGCGAACATCGCTGACGGAGACAACTGTAGAAACATACCTGATGCTATTATACTATAGATCTTCCCCACTTTGTGATGACGACAACCAAACTACTTCATAAATCTGTTTAAAAGGGTGTTTTATACAAATTTTTATAAAATGTAACATTATTGTTAAAATTTATTTCCATTTAATATACTTATTCAAGTATTATGATATGATGTAAACATATGAGTCATATGACGGCTCTGGCGGCCAGGTGACCTCGGACAGCTCTACTTATAACAATTAGTAAACCATGGTAGTGAAGCCAGCATATATTTAAAGCCTTCCTTAAAAAAAGGGTTCATAGTATAGTCTTTCAAACAGTAATTGAAATAATTGAAATATAAAAAGTCACATAAAAATTGTGTAAACATAAATAAAAGAATACCGATAGGACGGCCGGCTTTATAGTCAATTAATTTATTATAACTGCCACCGAAGTACGGTAATATGGCAGGGCCGTACTTAAATATGTTATCCTTACTTTACTAATACGTTATTACAAAAATTAATTTTCACTAGTAATCTCTCTCGATATCCGAAAAGTTTTTCGAAGTCCGAATGTTGTGAAAATTATCTCGAATCGAGGACGAGGGATAATTTTCGAGATCGAGAAAAAAATTTTCAGATAATAATTCAAGTACGTAAATAGAATAAAAAACGAATGGCATCAGTCTGGCATTTTAATTTTAGTTACATGAAACAATAAAAAAAAGATTAATAATAGTTTAAACACATTTTAAATTAAATTTGAGCTACTAAAGGTGGTGGACTGTTTATTTTTTACCACCCCTACTATAATACGTAGGTATTTTACACTTCATTTTTCAATAAAGATAATAATAAATAACTTAAACAGGCGCAGACGGCCGAGGGATTTCAAATAAACCAAACAAAATAATTCAAGGAACTCAGACCGGGTGAGTGAGCTGGGCAGGCTTCTGATCGACCTCAACCAATCGACGTTTCAGGAAAGACATCAACCAAATGCCACCTAGCGTCTATACTTATGGTGGAGATCCATTATGCATAAACCATATCGCTGCTAGTATTCAGTGGGGCAAAATATTTAGCTTATTTTGGAGAAAATTTAGGTAGTTTGCACCATTTAGTCGATTCAGAAGAGCATAGGGCTCAATTAAATAAACAATCACTGTCGTCCAAATGTTAATTGAAAATTTATCCTGGTAATGTAATTTAAAAAATGATATTAAGATTTTCTTTGAATCACACACTATTATGAGAATTCACAATTCCATCTCGTTTTAACCCTGCTTCATCAGAAAACGGATATTAATAGTGTTGGAGTTATGAGGCATTTTTCCTCCAACCATGACAAAAGTCTAGCTTAGTCTGGTAATCTTGTACTTTCAGGGCTTGTACCATCTGCACATGATGTGGGTAAAGCAACTGCTCATGGAAAAAATCCCACACAATACTTTTTGGAATACCTCTTGTGCAGCTAATCTTACAATATCGATTCTAGGAATATTGGCTACTTTGTAAAATTCTCTTCATCTTCAGGTGTGTGATATGTCCTCTGTACTTCCTAGTCTTATTTGCTTGGCTTTACAGGTTCCTCTGAATCTGCGATGGATGTTTGAAAATGTTGAGGTGCAGAGCAGTGGTTGGTTTGGGAAATCCTCAGCATACATTCCGTAAACTTTGTTAATGCTGTCTTTTTTGTTTTTGTAAGATCTACAGCAATAACGTTTATTCTATTATATTCTATCCAACACTATACAATGTACTAATATAATAATTAGAAAATTGCTATCACTTTCGTTGAAACCGAAGTGTTCAGGACTTTTTCCTTTCTTATACTTAATATAAGGAAGTATAGTAATCGTGATTTTTTTCGACCTCGAGATTTTGATTGATTGAATCCATTCTGACTAATTTCCGAATGATGTCTGTCGGTGCGTGTGTGTGGATGTGGATGTGGATATGGATGTGGATGTGGATGTGGATGTACGTGTGTGTGTGTGTGCGTGCGTGCGTGCGTGCGTGCGTGTGTGTGTTTGTGAGCGTATTCGCGTATTCGCGATAACTCATAAAATGCTGATGGGAGACTTTCCAAATTTGGCAGTTAAGATTGTCAACAATATTTTAGGTGACATATTAAATTTGGTGAATGTGGTACCACTAGAAGAGACATAATGATTGAAATAAGAAAAAAGGTACTATTTCGGGAAAAAAAATTTAAAAAAAATTTGTGCGTTTCTGGACGAATCTTGACGAATTATAATAAAAAACATAATTTTATAAAACAAATTTGTCTGCATGTCTGTAGTATTGCGATAGCAGCCATAGTTTTTTGAGATAAAGCTTTCAAATTTGGTACACCTGTTCTAAAGGCCAAAGACAATGAAAAGTTCGGTGATAAGCAAAACTGGCCAACTGAAAGGGAGTCCACGGGATCCAAACGTTTTTGTAATTGACTTTATAAAAAAAATATATTCTTGAAGAAAGATTATAATCATGTCTACTACATCAAGCGAATAAAATATGTTTTCCAAGTACTTAAACAAAGCTGATGTAAACTGAAATATTTTACACACTTGGCCTCATAAAACGGGGTTAGAATAAATTTAACAGTTTGACGTTTGAAAGGTCCAATTTAGTTACAAAAATGTCAATATCAACAACAACAAATTATTACAATGTATGACATGAATTATTATTGACAGTATCGATTAACGCTGATAATTAATTATTTAAAAATTTCAATGAAGTATTTCAAGGTACGCTATTAAAATTTAATTGAGGTAAGTCAATAATTAAATAGAATGATTTTTTTAGATCAGGATGATAAAAAAGTTATGTGCTGGCCATATCAGATATTTTATGTCAAACAATGTCTTTTTTATTTGTGTATTGACTATCAACATCATTTTTCTAAGTTAAAAAAATATCTGATGTGGCCAGCACATAATTTTCTTATATCAGTATATATAATCCTGATGTAAAAAATTATTCTATTTAATTCTTCATTTACCTCAATTAAATTTTATAGCGTACCTTGAAATGTTTCATTAAAATTTTTAAATAATTAATTATCAGCGTCATTCAATACTATCAATAATAATTCATGTCATATATTTTAATAATTTCTTCTTATTGACAATGACATTTCTGTAACAAAATTAGACCTTTCAAATGTCAAACTGTTAAATTTATCCTAACCCCATTTTATGATGTCAAATGTATAAAATATGTAAGTTTTATTTAAGTAACTGGAAAATATATTATTTTATTGGCTTGATATAGTAGACATGATTTATAATTTTTCAACAAGAATATATTTTTTTGTAAAGGCAAATACAAAAAAAGTCTAGGTCCCGTGGACTTCCTTTCAGCTGGGCAATTTTACCCATCATCGGATTTGTCATTGTCTTTGGCCTTTAGAACATGTGTACCAAATTTGAAAGCTTTATCTCAAAAACTGTGGCTACTATCGTGATACTACAAAATGCAGATAAATTTTTTCCCATAAACTTATGTTTTTTCATTATAATTCGTCGAGATTCGTCCAGAAATGCAATAAAAATTTTTAATTGTTTTTTCTCGAAATTATACCTTCTTTCTTCTTTCAATCATTGTGTCTCTTCTGGTGGTACCACATTCACCAAATTTAATGTGTCACCTAAAATGTTGTTGACAATCTTAACTGCCAAATTTGGGAAGTCTCCTATTAGCATTTTTTTGAGTTACACAGATACACACACACACACGCACGCACGCACGCACGCACGCACGCACACACACCAGCACCGACAGACAAGCACCGACAGACATCATTCTCAAAATAGTCAGAATGAATTCAGGAGAGTTCAAATCGTATAAATCAATCAAATTCTCGAGGTCGAAAATAATCACGATAACTATATTTCCTTATATTAGGTATAAGAATGTAAAAAAAGGGAGAACCATATCGCAGTGACACCTGGTATAATAGAATAAAAATTAGTGTATAAATAATAAGCAAACATGAAAAATTTAGTAATTAGATTAACAGGAAAAATTCTCAACGTAAAAAAAATGTAAATCTGAAACGAGTGGGAATGTCAGCACCGCTTAATCTTTTATTTAAAAATGTTGTGACTGATGTAATTTGTCCACACCCACAATGCATTTGATTATCTTAAATGAAAATTCCTGTTGAGCATGTGTATATTTTAATATAAAAAAGCGTTATTTTGTACAATATATTAATGTTAATTTTTGTAAATTAGTTTTGGTTTTTAGCTAATCGCATAAACGCTATTGGCGTGACCAATACTTTTAAAATGACGTGGTTTAATTGAAAGCCCTACACACAATTGTTTCAGTTAATGAAAGTAAATAGGGGTGTTTTGAAAATAACGGTTAACGAGTGATAAATTAATAACCGGGGGTGTATAATACCACTGAAAAGGAAGTGTTTAGAGTCAGACGCACAAGGATGCGGGCCTATTATAATGCAATCACATTAATAGATATACTGCACTATACTTCAATTAATATACAATGCAAAGCCTGGATGAGGAAGCTGAGGAACAATCCACCCAGTTTATGATCATAATTCTACTAGAGTTAATATATTGTTCAACTTTTATACTTCTTTTGTACTACAATTATTTCAATTTTACTATCATAATCTAACTTGTAACAAAATTCATGTAGGATCCGGTGTAATTACTTTCATTCGCCATTATGCTCATGAAGATTTTATTATTAATGAAATATCCGGAAACATAATTGTACAAGAAAAAGTATTTGTTTCTGAAGTAAAAAATGGAATACCTAATTTGAAATGCATGTGTACAAGAAAACTAGAAAATTTATGTCTAATTACTGCAGTATACATTCGAGTAAAATAGACAAAATCTTAATTTATTTAAACTATAATCCAACACATACCATCTGTAAAACTTTAGGTACAAAAAGTGTATAAGAATATAACCGTAATACGCTTGTCAATTTAAAATCTCTTCAGTCAAAAATTAAGAAAAATATTAAAATGGCATATAAAAATTTTTAAGTAACCATTCAAAACAATATTCGTTGCGATCTTTAAATTTCAATAATATTGATTTCAGCCAACCTGCTAATATTCTAAATGATTTTGCATCTTTTTTTAAATCTAGGTTTTCGTCAAGTACAGGGTTATTCATTATAAATTACCCACCCTTTATCATCGTTATTATTGCCTATAAGCAATGGACTTTTTCTTCCTCACTGTAAACCATTTTGGTTATTTCATTAAAGAAACGTCACTTATCAAACATAATAGTTGTCATTTTCATAGCTCACTGTAATAATGTTAACTTTTCCATATTTACTGTAACTAGTTTATCTAAGATATTCGACGTTTAATAACTCAAAAATGGTAGGGGTAACATATGGCATATTTTTTAAATCAAGAACAAAGGATCATTCTAAAAATTTAATAATATACAGGATATCCCATTTAAAACAAAATATTATTTTTTTTTATCCCCTGAAATCTGCATGCTACTGTACTTTTAATATCATTTTAATAAAATTCAATCATAACCACACAACTTTCATTTAAAGCTTTTTTTTCTATAGGTAATAATAACGATGATAAGGGGTGGGTAATTTATAATGAATAACCCTGTACCTTAGTTGTTCCTGATAAATACGGTAATGTTATAAATAATACCTTTTTCCTTGGACATCTTTCCGAAAATGATATATATGACATTTTAAAAGTAATGAAACGTAAATGTACCTCTGGTGCTGACGCAACTGTGCTGTAGTGTTTGTCTTTTCTCTTATGAAAATCTTTAACCTTTGTTTAAATCCAGCATATTTTCAAATGTGTGGAAATATTCTAGAATTTGTCTGTTTTGAAGAAGGGCGATCATAACTCTGTGATTAATTATAGGCTTATCACGATTATCCTTCACTATTCCATTCCATGAATTTTGAAATATTACTACATAAAACAATTTTATTTATGCCAGCACTAAAAAGTTGAACAATGATTTTCAGCATGGTTTCAGGCAGAGACGGTCTACCACAACTAATCTTTTTTTTTTTTTCGTTATTCAGTACATTTCCGAATCAGTGGATTCTGGTAGATAAGTTGATGTCATCTATACAGGTTTGATACAGCATTCGACAAACTTGATCATGGTATTCTTTTGTGTAAACTTAAACAGTTTAATGTTGTCTAAACTTTTTTCATCATATTTTTGACGCAAACACCAATACGTGAAATGTCGTGGTTTCACAGAATCATTCCTTCATCTGGTATAGCACAGAGTTACATACTTGGACTTCTTCTTTTCGTTAGTCTTATCAAAGACATTGAAGATATGATTGACGTCACTTATCTTCTATATACAGATGATTTAAAAATATATTGTGACATTAATTCTATCGACGATTCCTTTCAATTTTAAGTAAATATGAATAAAATTAATGGCTCATGTATAAAAATCAACCTGACTTTAAATGTGCAAAAATGTAATATTCCGTCTTTCACAAAAAAAATTAGCCGTGCATTCAATAATATGCCACAATAGGGTAATCGAATTTAAAGACTTTTTCATTCAAAACTAGGCTTTAATCTCCATATTAATGCTGTTGTACTTTCTAGTTACAAAAACTTTGGTTTCATTGTAAGGCATTTAATAAGGTTTAATGACACTAATGTTTTGTTTTTACTGTTTAATTCTTTTGTTCTCTCTAAGTTATTACAACGCTTTATTTCAACTATTATTTATTAGGTTGTTTTAAATTTTGTTGCATGCTTGTGGTCTGTTTTAATGCAATTTTCGTTAAATCAGACAATCAAATAACATCAAACATGTAATAAAATCTAAAACAAACAACTAATAATTAATAGTTTCTATGATGATGGTGTAATAAACTAAAATATTAGAAAAAAAATTAGTTATATCTGACCGAAATCCTCAAAAAACTATATCAGATATTTTTTTATATTAACGATCAAGAAAAGAAAATAGAGTATTCAACACAAATTAAAGTATCTGTCCTTTAGGATTTATGGCATTACACCAGTTGTTGGAGCTATACATCAACAACTATTAACTAGGCATAATATAATGAGTCTAAAAAAATAGAAGGGAAATGTATTATTTTATTCTTACATTCTTGTAACATTATTCACAATAAAATAGATTGCCCTTCCATTTTAAGTCAACTAAATTTTAGTATTAGTTGTTTAGGTTCTTGTGAGAAGGTTCTTGTGGTCTCTCCACTGCGATCATCAACAGGCCTATTGTGGCATAACTTTATTGGGTGAAAGTGTTTCCAGATCTTCTGGCAGAAATTCTCTTTGTCGAATATTGAGAATCGGATCCTTGCCATAGCGAGACAGATGTACAAGACGTAGTATGCCATCTCATCATCCTCCAGGCATAGGAGGCATCCATCGCCAAGTCAAATTTATGCAGATAATAGTTTAGTTGGCAGTGCCCAGTATACAGGCTTGTCGGGGTTTTCAGGTTTACCCTATTTAACTCTAAAAGTTTCTTAGTGCTTGATTTCAAATGCTATTTTATAAACGTCTTCGAATGAACTAATCCTGATAATTCTTGCCAATACTGGCGAGTTGTCATTTCAGCCCAGGGTAAGATAGCCATCGTAGGAGTAGTTGAGGATATGCCAAGTGTCGGTTCGGTCCGATGATTCGTCATCCTCCTCCTTCTCTGGCTAAGGAGTATACTATTTCGTTACCTTCCAGATCAGAGGGGGTCTGGAAGGTAACTGGTGTCCAGATCAGAGTCACTTTATTGCTTTTGCTCAAATTACTTAGAGCCATCTGACAGTCCCATATCGTTTTAGAGTTACACTGGTAGGAGGCAAGAGATTTTAGAGCTGCTGGGCTATCTGAGAAAATCTTTATTGACCTGCGTGCAGGATGCATATATTTCAGTCTTGGTCTCACTGGCCTCTCTCTCCAAATACGAATGAAGAGGGGATAAGTCTAGGAAGATTTCCGCTTCATCTGACGGTGTAGTGCTAATTGCCTCCGTTATGGTCAGGCATGTCAATCTTTGCAAACCAGAGAGTTTGGCTTTGGCCGTCCGTTCGGCCACCAAATCATGCATTAGTATATTATCAATGCTATCGTTGGTCTGATGACCGTAATATAAAGGCAATAAATTTATTGGAAACCCTAATTTTAATATTACTTCTGTCTCAAATTGGCACATTGTCACTTTTTGTTTACCAATACCAATGACCATTTTACTTAAATTTTCACCTTTACTTTGCTTTTGTAACAATTATCATTATAATGAAGTTAATTTAGGTATCTGCATTTGTAGTATTAACTCAATCAAAAAGTTATTTGTAAAAAGTAACGTAAGTGCTATTTACAGTTTTTCTTGGCTGCTACAAATGCATTGTAATATTTGTCAAATTTTAACTGCCTAATTCTTTTTTGGATTCTTTTTTTTTGTAATAATGCTGTATTCCCATCCTATAATTGGTATGCAAATACTTTTGGATTGTGTATCTGAAATAAATAAATAAAAAAATAATAAATAAAAGTATGCAAAGAAATGAGTTACAGTACATAAATCATATTAAAACTTGAACATTTGATATAGCGTGTCCCAAAGTTATGTGTAAACACGATACTTGTGGATAGCGGGCACTTTGTTGGTTCCAAATTACGCATCATTAATGTGTTCATCATCCTTCGTTAGTGAGATATAGGACGTTTTATTGATTTTGGCCAATTATTTCTTTGGTCATAACTTTTGAACTACCTTGTATAATCGGTTCGTGCTTGGTGCGTATATTTCACTTACTTTACTTGAAAAACTCCATATAAGCCAAAATCAAAATCGATGTCCGTCTTTAAAAACTGACTATTTCTTATACCTCGAAAACAAAATAGCAAAATTTTATAGATCTGTTTAGATATTTGAAAAGAGCGAAAAATATTAAACAGAACAGTTAAAAAAAACAAATAAATAAATATGTAAATGTTATGAAAGTGGAGAGGCAGCTTGGACGCGAAATTTTCGTAACAAAAAAAGTTTGCCGAAAGCTATCTCAGTCAATTCGACAAAAATAAAAACAAGACATATGCGTAGGTTCTAAGAAAAAGAAACAAATTCAACTTATCAATACTCCAAGGGTGCCACTATCATGTAACGCAACCTTGCTAGGAGGATCCCTCCTGATTGGGTATCCAAGCTAACTAATACGGTTTTACCTAACTTTTTTTTACTTATTCAGTATTATTTATTCTTTTGTTGGTAGATTACTGGTAATGAAGTTATTTATGAAAAAAGACTGATCAAACAAAAAAAATACATATAAATATTCATACATATACGAGGTCACTCAAATTACAACATTAATTTGTATGATGTAATGTATATCACTAGTGTTAAATAATTAATGATTGTATGAATACTTTATGATAACAAAAATCACTGCAGGTACCAATCCGTGATCATGTACGGTTTACACGCTTAAATTTTAGTTTAACATGAATCCATATAAAAAAATAAGACAAATTAAGGGTCGCTCTCTGTGTTGCAGTTACGCTAATATACATAAAAAAAAGGATATGTACATATATTTATGCATACATGGTCATCTATATGTATGTATGTACTTAACTCTATTCTAAATGATTTATATCTACAAGAAAAAGATAAAAAGGTATGGTAAACCAATGAATGTTAACCACAAAAATAGAAATTAACTACCTTTCTTTTTAACACGCTTTTATTAGCTTCACCTGTATGTTTGCTTGTTTGTTTGTTTGTTTGCTTGTTTGTTTGTAACCGACTCTTTGGACTCGATTTTGACCCACTTTAAACGGACAGATTTAATTGAAACTTTGTACACTTACGAAGAACCGGTAACAATACAATAATTTGATAAGTTTATATCATTATCCTGATCAGGATCGCCAATCCTTTCCTCACGTATCCCTGCGTGAAAGCAAAGGCTTAATATGTGAGTAGATTCAGTAATTGTTAATTAGCTCGGTGGTCGAGTGGGTTAAGGCAGTCGACGCGAAACGACTGACTCCTCCGGCGTGAGTTCGAACCTCACGGCTGAAATAAAAAAATATTTTTTTTTTCAGAAATATCTGTTGGATCGTAATATGTTATAATATCAGCATCAATAAGCAATATAAATATAGTTTAAAACAACTAAAAAAACACGCTTTCATAGCATATCAAACTAAAAAAGTGAAAAATAAATATAGTTTAAAAAAACTAAAAAAACACGCTTTTAAAGCACATCAAACTAAAAAGTGAAAAATAATTATTAATATAAACTGAAAACAATAATGAACGAAAAATACTAGTATTATTGTGAAAAAAGCGTGGGGTGCTTTGTGCAATATTTTTCGTATATCGAGCACCCCACGCTTTTTTTCACAATAATACTAGTATTTTTCGTTCATTATTGTTTTCAGTTTATATTAATAATTATTTTTCACTTTTTTAGTTTGATGTGCTTTAAAAGCGTGTTTTTTAGTTTTTTTAAACTATATTTTTCAAAACTAACTACTAAAACTTAGAAATGATAATAGTTGAAAAGTTGTACATGTAACAAAAAAAAAAGGATTCTCGAAAATTGATGGTCTTTAAAAAAAATGTTCAAAATCACTGAAAGCGAGGTGAAACGTCCAAAAATCCTCAAAAAAAAATATGTTGGAGCAAAATAATCTTGAAACTGTATATGTCTACTTAAGTTGTAGATCTTCTAACAGTAAAAAAAAACAAATCTCCAAAAAACTTGTAAGTTACTAAAGAAGCCCTAAAATAATTCGAAAAATAAGTTACTGTTAAAAGAAAACTTGGAATATACTCACTCAACTCACTCAAGGGTAAAGGGAGGCTTAATTAGTGGCCCAGGTATCAGAACCGGTGGGATATTTTGTTATATACGGTACAATGCCGATTGGTAAACAACAATAAGTATATATAGTTAAAAATGCATTTAATACTAAATAATTACTTAACTGCTACGGACTTGGATGATTTAATTAAAGGTGAGTTATTTTAATTATTAAACAGATTCATAGTTACTTGCATTCAGAGGCAAATTAAGTTAAGGTTATGTTTATGTTTAAACAAATAATCATTTTAGGTGTGATACGTGGGCGGCATAAAAAGTTATTGACATAACCACCACCGAAATATGAACAGCACTGCAAAAAATGCAGTAATAAAACAGAAATTATGGTAAGCTATACTAACAGAGATTTCTTTCGGTTTTTAATTAATGATGTTTATTTATTTATTTCAGCATTAACTGATGGAGTATACTCGGACTTTAATAAAAATAAAATTTAAACTACAGATAAGTATCATATATGACTTGAAATGAACAAAATTTTATTTACCTAATTGATTAAAATTAGGTACTATGATTAAATATATATATATATATATATATATATATATATATATATATATATACATATGTATATATATATATACCTATGTATATATATGATTATATATATATATATATATATATATATATATATATATATATATATATATATATATATATATATATATATATATATATATATATATATATATATATATATATATATATATATATATATATATATATATATATATATATATATATATATATATATATATATATATATACAGGGTGGTCCGAAGTTTACCTGACAAACTTCGACATGTTATAGAGAGACTTAAAATAAGCCGAAAAGTTCCTATCAACTTACATCCTTAGAGGATTGCTAACAAAGATACAGGATGTTAAAGTTCTGTGAAAAACAAACAATTTTTTTAATAACTCTAAAATTACGAAAACTATCGACTTGAACTTTTAGGGGCGGTGATATTGTTTTATAAAATCTTATCTTTGTACTGCCTCCAGTGGCGCCGCCAGAGGATGGGGAGATGAATTTTTCGCCGAAACTATGTTACGCCACTGTTTTGTGCAGTTGATTTTGAGATTGTTCGATTCAGTGTTCATTTTGGAAGAAAGAACGTATCTTTTAGTTTTCGAGTAAAATAGTAAAAAGCATTTTCATGACTAAACTTTATTGAAAGTTTATCATTTATTTCATAAATTACAGAATTTATGTAAAAACTAAGAACATAAATAAAACTCATTACCAAACAGTGAAACACAGGAAATTAAAGAAGTTGCTCAAATTGGAGGCCATTCACTTCAATACATTTGTGACACCTCTGAATTGTGGAATTGACAGCTTCGGATACTTGATGATGATTTTCCCTCATCTCGTTGCAAGCTTGTTGGATATGCTCAAGTAGCTGATCTCGCGTTGTCACCGGTGTAGCATAAACTTTTTCTTTTAAATAACCCCACATATAAAAGTCTAAAGGCGTGAGGTCAGGTGATCTTGGTGGCCAGGCCACTGGACCTTT
Source organism: Rhamnusium bicolor (assembly GCA_029963845.1). NCBI lineage: Eukaryota > Metazoa > Arthropoda > Insecta > Coleoptera > Cerambycidae > Rhamnusium > Rhamnusium bicolor. The sequence goes on from JANEYF010005142.1 coordinate 284,333, forward strand.
TACAATATTCTCCTGGGCGTTATAATTGTTTCCCACATGACCTATCCATCTCTCAGGATAATTAGCTTCCAACCATTCGCGCACCACCCGTCCAAAATGCGCCCGTGCTCCATCCAACTGTATCCAACTTTCATTTCGTACATCAAGGGGAACATCTCCCATTATTTCGAGAAGGTCATGAGCGAGGAAATCCCGAAACAATTCTGCATTTAGCCTAGGCGGCAAGAAGTGTGGGCCACAAATGTTGTTGCCAATAATACCCAACCAAACATTTACACTAAATTCATTTCGAAATGATCGAAGGCGGGTTTGGTGAGGATTTGCGTGTGCCCAAACATGCATATTATGGTGATTCACTACTGCAGCTCTGGTAAACGTCGCCTCATCGGTCCATAATATTTTTCTTAAGAATTCGGGATTCCCCATTACAGAGTTAATTAGCCAACGACAAAAATTTAAACGCTTCTCTGTATCACCGGGATGTAAATTTTGTACGGGATATAAATGATAAGCTTTTCTGTGGTCTCGATGTAATACTCGTAGCACTTTAGACTTGGATGTTCCTAATTGTTGTGCTGCCCTGCGAGAACTTAAACTTGGATTTTCGCCAAAAGCTCTAAGAATTCTTCCGTTTCCATTTCTTCCAATATTTCTTCGATCTTCATTTCTATTTTGTCGGTTATCTCGCAATCCCCTTTCGCAAAAATTGCAATGGGTGTCTGTAAAAACTTGAACATTTGGTCGTCTCCTATTTGGATACCTCCTTCGGTATTCTCGAACTGCCTGTTGAGCAAGATTTCTTTCAACAAAAATGGACCTAAAACTAAGAAACTAATAATGAAATGATTTATTTACATCTGATTACAAAAGGCGAACGTAACACAGTGTACTTTTTACATTTGCGAATTTCATTCAACAAATTTGATTGTTTTCCATACATTCAATTTCATAAAAATGATGTGAGATAATTGAAACTTGAATATTTTATTTTGTAGTTTGACACATTAGTGACACAGGTATCGTATGTACAATTAACTTTGAAATACCCTGTATACGTACGTGTGTAATAGATTTCATTTTTCGAATTGAAATAACTGGGCAACAGTTAGGGGGAGTGGGATTGGAGTACAAAGTACGTGAATTGGGTAGGGGACAGATACGATGTGGGATTGTCGACGAAGTCATAATAACTTTAGTAAAAAAAATTAGAAAAACTTTTTTTTACATGAATTAAGATAAATGTATCGTCCTGTCCGAGGAATTTTTTTTAGTCGCTTTGTAACGATTTTATCGCATTTATACATTACTACATACATTACTTTACACATGCACTGTATGAAAATACAGTTTAGTAATGACATGTAAACCAATTTCCGACAGCGAAATTGCTCTTTTCATTGTTTGTCACTGTAATCTATTAAAGACTAAATAAAAAGAAGATTTAAGGTTACTAAATTTAACTACTGTATATACAAGTAATATAAAGTAACAATTTATGGACAATAAATTAAGGTAAAGGTTTAAACATATTATTATCTACTTTATGTCTTCCCACATATAAAATCCAAAAAATATATTAATTCTAAATAGTTACTTCTTCCATGAAATAGGCGCAAGGTATACTGATTTACAAGGCTTCGTTTATGTGTAATAAAACATGTAAACTGGACAGCTTGTTGGTTTACGTTTGTAATAATTACTTTATATCCTTTTATATATTTTTTATTGATTTTGTAACAAAAAGGCTAAGTCGTAAAACATGTTTATTTACTGTATTAACTTTGAACGTGAAACATTTGTTGAATTTGGAATTAAAGATTTTGATTTTATTGGTTTCACAGGTATTTATCACATCCCTTGCTTTGAATGCATATTGTTATTTTCTTATTTGTTCAGTTTCAAATATTTTTATAGTCGTTCTTTTCTTCTTTAGAACTAAAATTACCTGCAAAATATTACTCCTCTAAACAGAGATAAATTAATTTACAGTTATTTAATTTGAAACCACCAAAAATACATGTACAAAATGGATGAATATTTAGTACTCACATACAAACTCTGAAGCTACCAGTATTACGTTTTAAATAGTGTAATAGATGGGTTATGTACAGAGGTAGGATTTACCCATCGGATATGACGTAAAACCAGGGTTGGTTTTAGGTGGTTATGTCAGAATTGCATGCATATATGGAACCATATATTACCTTCAAATTTTTTTAGGGAATTCCGTATTATCCAAAATTGAAAGTCAATTTATTATAAACACTCACTCAAAGACAACTGGAGGTATAGAGATGTACTTAACAGTAAACTACACACACAAGTATTTTTCACTGCCAGTTACAAGAATAAAAATATATTAATAATATCTGTTCTAAATGTTTTGTGCTCGGTGTAGCAAAGTCTACTTCTTTGCCGTTTAAAAGATCTATTACACCTGTCATCGTAACAAATCCGGGATTTTTTTTTAACAGTTTGGAATTTTGTTTGTACTCTCGCAGTAATTTCTCCCTGTAATTGAAAAATATATTGTCGAGGATCGAACACAACGTTTATTGAATCAACTGTAGTAAATTTTGATGTTGGCTGATATTGAAGGTCCTATATGGCTAGAGAAATACGTGAAAAACTTCTGTGTATAGTCTCCAGATTTTCTTGAACAGTTGGATCCATAGATGCCTGTTGCGCCTGTGAAATAGCTTTTAAAAAAACTTTCTTTACACTAGATATTAACATTAGGGTAGCACTCCCTAATAGCGTCAGCAATCCTATGAGGCCCATGTGCTAAACATGTTACATGAAGTATATTCTGATATGTTTCCTTCACAATTCTTCCAGCAGCTTTCATATAATTCACTCCATCGGTAAGAAATAATAATAACTTGTCCTTATTTTCTGCTTATTTGTCACTCCAAAACTCTTGTAGACTTGAATTCACTACCTCTGCTATAGTGCGAGAATTTGTAGCTTCTAAAACTTTAGGGGCAATCAAGTGCTCGCTCGCTCGCTCCTCCAATGCACGCACTAAAACATTCGCTGCTAAAGCCCGTGGTATCGTCCACGCTAAGCCACATGTACTTCTCATTAATCTTAGAAGAAATTTTCTGTCTAACATTTTCACACTCCGTTGATAAATATTTTTTCTTAGTGTAGACACGTTAACATTGCCATATTTGCCACTAATACATTTTTCCAAAATTTGTCTAAAAAGTGGAGAAGAGAAATAATAATAGCAATCCAGGCTAGCCCAAAGTAGACTAAACAAGACAGACATGGTGAGTGATAAGTGGTCAGTGCTACTAGTGCTACTAGTAGCACTCCCCCCGTTTTTTAGATATTCGGGCTTAAAGTGAGGGCTCAGTACATTTGAATCGTGTAGTTGTTTTGTTGGAAAACGTGTGACACAAAACAAAGTTATATTTTTTCACAAGCCAAATTTGGGGGTGACGTCACACTACATTTCTCCTTATAACTCGTAAACGGCTGGAGATATCGAATGCCGTTCTGGTTCCTAAATTTTTGTTTATAGGTAGAATCAAAGCCCCCAAATCTATATACTTAAATGTTTTTTTCATATAAAAAAAATTACCTTTGTTAGATACCTATGTATTGATATACACATACTGTATGTATATACTTCTAGAGAAAATATTTTTGAACGTACTATTGCAGCCGAAATGAAGTAATCGACTTTCATCAAATAGTGTATTTTTTCAAAAAACGTTTGTTGTAAATATGGATTTTTCCGTCAGTTATGTCAATTAAATTATTTTGACAACAAATCATTGGTATGGTATCACAAAGAAATTGATACTAATAAAAGTAATAAAATATGCTATGATTGATACGTCACTGGTTAGAACCATATTTAAAATGGGAAAATCAGTCGATCACGCTTTTTCGGCTGCAATAGTACCTTTACCGTTTTCAAGTAAGAACTGTGAGTTTGCGATTGAAATATATTTAAACAGTTATTAACTAAAAATAAGTCTCATCCGAAAATATTCTCACTAGTGCCCCAAAATAACATAAAAAAATGGAGAAATCGTATGAAATCCAAGATCCCTGTTGTTACCGTGCCATATATACTTTACACATTATTTTTTATTATCTTTGCATATTTATTTTAATATTATTATTTTTTTGACTACTCACATCAAAAAGATCCACGCATGCAAAACGAAACTTGCTTTCAAAAATTTCTTTGGAACCCATCTTTAACATTTTCCGTTTTTTGGAACTTGGACAAAAGTTTTTTCTGGTCTTTGTATTGAACTATTTTCACATATCGACACGATGCACCAGTAATATGATGATAATTTAGAAAAATTGATCATTATAACTACTTCACTTAAAATCTCACAACACTGCACTAGTACTCGATTCTTGTGACGTCACCAAAACGATTTGCCCGGCCGGCAGTGTTGCGCACGTAATAGACTAATTCAAACTTTAATGTTGAATAACTTTTATAAAAAGAAAAAATAAAAAAAAAATCCTTTACACACTGTTTTTTTTTGTATTAAGAAAAGATTTCAAAAATATTACAATTATATTTTGTGCATGGGGCCTATTCGGCATGTTGTTTGATAGTAAGTTTATTTTTAAATCCCATGTAGATTTTGTAATGTATTTAGTACCAAAATATTATATGTTGCTTTCGTTAGAATGGAATATATAATAATTCATAATAACTCACTGTCGCGTAGGAGAATCATGTAATATTGAACATGTACAGAGTGATCATTTTAAATGCTTTACTCGATTTGATTGCTTAAATTTTCACCCAGGAAAGAAATTCCAAAACTGCCCTTATGTATTTTTTTCTGTGGAATCTGATTTCGAAAAGAAAAACCTGTTGAACTTCAAATAAGGAACTATAGCCGAGAAAGTAAAAAATGCAAAAATTGACAGCCCCACTTATTAATGTGGAAATGAACATTTGACATTCCACTAATTATAAATGTGTATCAAATAAATATTTTTCACTTCCGATTTAACCAGAAATTACTTCAACTTTTTAATTATATACACCCTGCATATTTAGCTCAGTTTAATGAAAATTTTCTTCTGAATTCAGCAATACGCAATATTATCTATCATTAGTTTAAATTTAAAATAATACAAGCACATATTTTAAAACAGTCACCTATGAAACAAGTAAAAACACTGAAAGTCACTATTGAAATACAGGGTATGGAAATCTGTATAATAATTTCAAAGACAAGCCTGCAGTTATATTTTTAAAAATGAATATTGCCAATATTAAAATAAAATTTCAATAAAATATTACTAATACACACAACAAAAATTATAATTATTGTCACGTTTAGTTTTTTTTCTCTCGTGCATGAAGAGGTATATCTAGTTGTTCTTCCTGGTGTGCTTGAACTACATGTTTTTTTCTATTAAAACTGGAGGTATTATTCACCTTTCAGTAAATATTTTTGAACGTATTTTCTGATGGTGTTGAACGATTTGGATACAACAGCCTATATGCTCTTTTTGCTGCATGTTTATTTTTTTTATTTTGTATATAACAAATAAGTATTTGGACTTTTTCTTCCTCACTGTAAACCATTTTGATTATTTCATTAAAGAAATGTCACTTATCAAACATAATAATAGTTGTCATTTTCATAGTTCACTTTACTAATGTTAACATTTCCATATTTACAGTAACTAGTTTGACTAAGCTATTGGACGTTTAATAACTCAAAAACGGTATATGGTAGGAGTAACATATGATATATTTTTGAAATCAGGAACAAAGGATCATTCCAAAAATTTAATAATATGTAAGGTATCCCATAAAAAATATTTTTTTTGTATCCCCTGAAATATGCACGCTACTATACTTTTGATAGCATTTTAACAATATTCAGTCATAACCACACAACTTTAATTTAAAACTTTTTTTTCTATAAGCAATAATAACGATTATAAGAGGTGGGTAATTTATAACAAATAACCCTGTAAAACTCAATCCCTTGTGCTATTTAAAATTTTCGATGGGAGTTTTTTGTGGAAGAGCGGGTTGAATGAGGGTATAAAATTATTATAGCAAAAACTGACATTTTATAAACAACAGTCGAACTATCTGAGGACTTTTCCCAAACAATTTATTTTATCGAGGTACATCGAGGTATATCATCCCAGGTTTCTTCTACCAATACAGGGTTATCCAACGAAAAGGCCCACCCCTATATTTTTTTTATTTTTCGAGTTAGAAAAGAGTGCTTCAAATAAAAGTTACGGTGAATCAAATGAACTCTTTTGAAATCCCTTCAAAATATACAGGTTGCCTCATAAAAGCGGGGCAAATCAAACCTACATTTTCTTATATTTTGAAATTTGTGTTACATCTTATCTTTTACTGCTTTTTATTTATTGCAAATTTTATACTACCAGCATCTGCATGCTTTACAGGTTAGCCATGGATGAAAAACAATTAATTTGACACTTGTGCCTTACAGAATAATTATTTAATAAATTCAAAAAGCAAGTTGTGTGGTTTTGTGTGTCATATTTGTGAAAGTGTTTACTTTGCTAAAGCGATACAATATGGGTAACATTTTATTCGGGATAGGAGTATGATGGTAGTTAACAATTATTACGCAGTTATCGTTTTGATTTTATTAAATTATTCTGTAAGGCATTGTAGCATTCTCATATACATTCAACCGCAAAATTAACTGGATACTAGGTTCTTCATGAAAATTTCTATTTCAATCAAATTAATTTTAATGGAATCAAGAATAAATATTACATTACAAAATAAACGAAAACCTCACTTTAATAATATAAGAAATGCATTTCCTGCAAATCTGAAAATAAAATAGAGAACTACGAAAAAATATAATTGATTCAATACCACGTATTTCCTCCTCGAGCTTGAATGACAGCTCGCATTCTTTGTGGCATGCTTTGTGTCAAAGCAGCAACCTCATCCTGGGGTATCTGCTCCCATTCATTCAGCAGCACCTGTTCCAGCTGAAGTACTATATGGAACTCGTCGTAGTTCCGCCTAATTTTCTGCCTAGGTTGTCCCACCTATGCTCTATCAGGTTTAGGTCCGGACTCCCGCGTGGCCACCCTAGTACCTGAATACAAACATCGTAAAGATACTGGCGAGTTATATGGGCTATCCTGCATTATCCTGCATTAGGAGAAAATGTTCTCCTACAAAAAGTACCACACACTCCCTCATGTACCTGTCAGCATTGACGCTACCTTCCTGAAATGTTACAAGGACTATTATACGAGTTTCCAAAGAAATACGTCCTCATATCATCACACCTGCACCACCAAACTGTACTCTAGAAGATCAGGTGAATACCTTGTAAAACGAGACTCATCCGTGAAGAGAACATAACGCCATTTATCCATATCCCAATCGGCATGAGTTCGCGCAAATTCCAAGCGCTGCCTGCGATGACCTGCGTCCAAAAGAGGCCCAGTAGCTGGTGCATGAGGTGTTAAATTTTGTTCTCTCAACCTTCTTCGTACAATATCGGATGAAACCAAGGTACCATGAGCATCTACCAATCTTCTAGTCAAAGTTGTACTAGGAAGTGTTGGTACTCGCAGAATTTGGAGTCGAAGAAATCGGTCCTCAACTTCATTTGTTACTCGTGATCTCCCTTGTTCAGGTCTTCTTGGAGTAAAAACTAGTTTCCCGGAACCTTTGTATTGCATCAGATACAGTGCTTCCAAAGATTTCAAGAAAGTTGGCGATATATCGGATACTGCGTCCACCATTATGTAAAACAATAGCTTGAGCAGCCTCATTACGAAATTTCCTACAATAAAACGTTTCTCTTTTCTTCGAAAAAGCTCAGAAACTCACAAGAAATACAATAAACAGCAATTAAAACAAATTAAAGAGCTGTGTAATACAAGTAAAATGCTGACGATTGAAAGATATTTAAAAAATAAGTAATAAAAAATTATTCTCGTGATACGTGAAAGTCCAATAAACTTGAACATTACATCTTTCATGTGTTTACATATGTGTATCCATGTTAAATTAATATAAAATACAATATTTAAATAAAATAAACAATATATTGGAGTGGGCCTTTTCGTTGGATAACCCTGTAGTCGTTGCAAGTGGACAAGGTTTAAGATACATGATCTTGAGTTGAATCACATGAAATTCTTATTTGAAGAATTTTTAAGAATGCGTAACTCTCCACGGTTTCTCACGTATATTTTATACCGTAAAATAAATTATAACTTATTTACACGAAGTATAGTTGAGAGTTTTTAAACGTCCCTGTTTGTAAGTGAAAAAATAACATTGACAGTAACAACTCACCCTAAGTATGTCTAGAAAAAATTATCACAAGGACAATTTTTGGTAATTTGTTATCGCCTACTAAGAAGTACCAAAATCGTATTATGGCTCTGTAAATAAGGCTATATACTGCGTATATTTAGTATGAACTAGGAATTCTTGAATATAAAATTTCTCAGTAAAAGGATTATTTTATTACTTCTATATAAATCTATGCGGGTAATTAGTGTTGATTTTAGTGGTTTCACAGTAGCAGATTTACCTTTAAAGGTGCCTCCGCCACCCCTTCGGCGTAATCTTTTAGACAATACAGGTGCCGCATTAAGTAATCATGCTGTTTTGGTACATGTCAGTTTATAGTAGTCAATATTTCCTTAAAAGTTAAAAATTATTTATGGAGGGGATTAGTTTTAGGGGCAATAAAATACAGCACAAAAATAAATTTAGGTAAATAAGTTTAACTAACATGTAAATAAAATTATCTTAGACAATTCATAGAATATAATTGCAAATTGTAATATAACACAACTTAAAATAAAACCAACCGAGTTATAAATCTTAGATCAGACATGTTAGTCCAGCATATTGGTAGCTTTCGAAAGAAAGTTTTGCAGAAGTTTTGGGAGTTGGTGGAGTTAATAGGTCTTGGGGAGTTGTTTTCGAGATCACAATTTGCGAAAAGTGTAAAAATATGTTTTTTGCAAATATCTCCGGTTCAGTACACTTCTCTAAAATTAAAGAGGGATATATTTTCCACAATTTAGCTTCCATAAGTTTTTTTTTGTGAGACGAACAGTTTCGCCGCTAGAGCGCCAAAAAGTTGTGTCAATTGTCGAAGTTCATGAAAAATGTAATTTTCAACACAAAATTTATAATAATAATAATAATAATAAGGGGTGCAAAGGACCGGCAACCTCCTCGCGGTGCACCCTGGACAGACAGAGACAAATTTGTCGTATAGACAAAGGAATCTCTGTCTGACTGATGTCGGCCGTGAGGTATCAGGGCTAACCACCCTGATACCCCAAATACTCTGGTTCCAGCTACACTCAGAGTAAGGACTTCTCACGATCGACCCCGGATGGGGGTCAGAGACACGTTGGGGTCCCACCGCAAGGTCTCAATGTAGACGACATACGCCCTAGACATGGACGCTTTAAGTAGACGAGGGAACTAAGGGATGACTTGCTGACCTGCTACGAGAGCAGCGAATCTAACCGCAGGGGATATATAGCGCGATTACATGATGCCTGGTGTATCATGCACCCTGACCATCGCGCATTCTCAGTAACATCTGAGAGATCAAGTATCCTTTTTGCCCAGGACAAGTAAAGTAACACAAGACCTGGTTAGAATGCACGCGGTCCCATGAGAACCTTCCAGAAGATGCAGACATCTGGCAAGTCAACTCTGCCGTGTACAACGCCGCGAAGCAACTCGTCTACCGTGACAGATCAACTGACACTTTAAACGTAGTCGAGAAGGTCAAGTGGCGTGTACAAATAATCATAGGCAAAACAGAGTCGGCCAGACAAAACGACTCTCGGATCCAGAGTGTGGTGTAATATACGTCATGTGGTAGAGTTTTTACTCCTAGAATCCGACGCATAGCAGCCAGATTAAGACGTCAACACCACACTCTAAATCTGGCAGTGATGCTTACAATCATGCAGCACTGTCTAGATAGGATTCGATCGCTCATTGCTATAAAGAAAACGTTGAAGAGGCGGGTGAGTAGTATGGATTAAGTCGTCAACACCACACTGTAAATCAGACAGTGATGCATACCATCAAGCAGCACTATCTAGATAGGATCCGAGTGCTCATGGCTATAAAGAAAACGTTGAAGATGCGCGTGAGGAGTATGGAGCAAAACAGTTTGTTCCGGACGAATCCTTCTTACTTCTTCCAAGAGCCACAGCGTGTTGTCGAAAATCCGCCGACTGTAGAAGATGTCGAAACCTTCTGGAAGGGAATCTACGAAACGACGCTTCCATTCAATAGCGACAGTCCAGCAATTGCACATTTCGAGGCTATGTGCCACAGACATCTTGAAGAGTCAAAAGAAGTGTGGTCGGCAATCAGTACGGAGGAAGTCTAACAAGCACTTGTTGGTACTGAGAACTTTGCTGCCCCGGGCCCAGACGGCATTAACAACTGGTGGTGGAAGAAATTTCCTTCCACTCACCGTCGCTTGGCGCGAGTTTTCAACTCATGGTTGAACGAGGGGAAGTAGATTCCGAACTGGTTTGTCGAGAGACGTACTGTGCTTATCCCCAAAAAGAGGGATTTTTCCGACCCAAAGAAATATTGCCCGATCACTTGCCTCAACTTCTGCTACAAGATATTTACACATATCTTTTATGCTAGGATACTAAGATCTGTTGATCCGGTCTTCCAGCAGATACACTAACAGCGTGGTGCCAAGAAAGGCATGGCAGATTGAACAGCCTGCTGATAGACCGCTGTATTACACAGGATTCTGTGCAATACAAGCGGAATCTACCGATGGCCTCGGTTGATTACCGCAAAGCATTTGATACAACATTCTACTTCGTCTCGTATGCACCTCTCAGCAAATGCCCTGATGCAATTGTTTACTTTTGTTCGGACTTCGTATTCAGACTGGCAACTGTAAACTACGCATACCGCTAGTCGTGTATTTAGCGGGTTGGCTCGTTCTGTATAAGTATATTCGCTATTCTTGTTTCAAATTAACGTCATATTTGTTCCATGAGTAAGGCATTTTTAAATTGAAGTCTTGTATTTAAAACGTGAATGCATACGTTTGATTATTAAAGCCGGCTTATTTCAAGAAATTGACTGGCGTCGGTGAAGGGCACGGTGTAATTTACAAAGACTTAACTCTTATATCATGTCTATTAACAGTTGTTTATGGTTGTCAGCGTACGCTTACATCATTAATAAACCTTCTATATTATCCTCTTTATGCCGCCGGGTATATATATTTTATTTTTTGACACTTTACCTTTAAAAAACATCTGTAGATTATTTAGATAAACGCAACAAGATACACAACAGTCGAAATATTTAATTATTAATAATCCAATGATAGAGTGCATTACAATGGGCCGACTTTGATTATCCTCCTCTCTCAAGTTAAAGAAATTAATCAAGATTTTGCAATAGTTTTCACAAAGAAAAGTCTCTCCCTTTGAATATGTAATACATTCAAATTCCTGAATAAATTGATATAACTAATATTTTATAATGTGGATTGCATGGGCAATACAAATTTATAAAATATACAGGGATTTCCGTTTTCCTAGCAGTTCCTAATTGAAAGGTAATTTTTTTGTCCAATTTAGCAACCCGAAAATCTACGTTTAGTTAAGATTAAGTACAGAAAGCGAATAGAATTTATATAAATTTCAATTTGATGATTACATTATATCTTTTAAAAACTGTAGATGTTATTAAAAAGTGAATTCGAGAGGTTGCTGTGTGTCCCTTAAAAAATGTCAACATATATTTTGCGATATCTGATTTTTTGATAGAATATTTTCCTGCTTCTACGTCAATGTATTTAATAATAATCTGCCTAACCAAGAGATTTTATGGGGTATGATATGAGAAATTTGATATCAGTATGCTAAGCCACACTAGTGTCTCCGCGGGGGTTCCCCCATTTCAACCAGCCGATCTTTTAATTATTTGGTATTTATTTAGATTTAGCTGCAAGCAACAATAGGGTAACAAAAATCGAGCGCCGTCTCTTGTTAGACTCACGACAGACTGTTGTTTGAGCCGCGTGTCAACTGTTTTGGGAACACCATTACGAATACTGTACTTTTTATCTCCTTTATGGTGTGTTAACAGGGGTGTTGTGCGTTCTATAAACATGTTTTAATGATGTACCATTCACATTATGTTTATTATAGACATGTGCGGGTAGATATGTTTATTTATTTTCACTAAGTATTTAGGGTTGTTTTATTTATAAATATAGATTGAAGAGTTGGGTGAAAAATACGCAAATTTGATTTAAGTTTACGACAGCATTTTTATTAGCAAACACTAAGAGCGTAATAATGTTTTAATCCAAAAATTGATAACACCACAAAAAGGAAATTATGACACATATGTATCTTCCTCTTTATTGTCACAGAAAAATGTATTGTTTCATTGTTAATTATTTCATATCAAGGTGAGAGGTTGTGAGGTTCAAAAATGACCAAAAAGGGACACAGATATTTCAAAATGATTGTTCCTCATCAGCGTAGCGTATCCAAAGGAATCAGATATGGAATGGAATATCGGATAAGTGGAAAGTACAGCACAGAGTACTTTATTCGCATGTTCATGTTGGGTGAGCTAATATTCTTGGACATGATGGGCAGTCTACACACAGAGACCTATATGTACTATCCGTCTCCCTAGTTATCATAAGCAAAACTTGAGAATTCGTGGGGTCCAAAAATGTCAAAAACGCTAATGATTTTCTCTGCCGCTTCTGGTATTACAATATTTTTGTTTTTAAATAGCTCCATAACGAAAAATCAATTGAGTTGTGGTCTGGCAAACGTGCAGGCCAGTTGATAGGTTCATCTGCTCCTCTACCAATTCATCTCTGGGAAAATGAGTGTGCAGTCAAATTCTGATTATTTTAATAAATAGGAAAGAGCGCCATCGTGCACAATAGAAGCTTGTAGTACATTTGCTCCATTCAATGTACCTGGAAAAATTAAATATTCTGCAAAATGGTTTCCCAATGTGGTTGCCCAAATATTTACTTTAAACGTATGTAATAGATGGTTACTTTTATTGCATTCGATTTTCATCAGCCGAAACGTGAGCATTTTGAGAATTAAATATTTCATTTAAAAATATCTGACATATTATTACTTCGTATTTATGCATTTCTAGAAAAATATAATAAAATAATTATTGGGTATTACAAAAACACCCTTTCAAACCTAACATGATAATAATAATAAATGCCTTTAGATCTTTATATGATATGCTGTCATTCTTATCTGAATGTACTAGTATAAAAGTTTTAGGCATATAATGAATCAAAAACTACACTTCCAATAAATTTTATCATAGAAACTATTAAAACAACTACTCAGTCTAGGAGCAAAAGCTGCATTGAATTACAGTATTCTTAGTATTAAAAGCAAAAAAAATGAGATTGAAAAAAATATTAACTCACCGAAAAGGAACATTTTTACTCAAGAAATGATTTCCTCCAATTACAATACAAAAAAAAAAACCCTAATCTGATATATATCTACTTTCATTCTTCTGAACTCGTCAGGGGTTATAAAAAAAATTCATGCTTGGGAAGTGTCATCACATTCATGATCAGAATATTATCTAAAAAATCTGGAATAGTTTTCATGTTTTCACATATTATGTCATAAAAAGGTTTAATTCAGGAAAAAGTGATTATTTTTAAGTATCACTTTCTTTATTATTCAGCTAGAAAGAAATTCAAATAGTGTGAAGATATCGACGGCGCCACATCACGTACAAAAATAAACCCTCGCACTTAGAAGCATCTACCCGAGTTTCACACTTGATCCGGTGCAGAGTGGTTCCCTCCATATGATAAGAATAAAAAAAGTCATGCCAATATTCTTCATATTTTCTTATCGTCATAACGCCTATTAAGTGTGAGCTTAATGTAACTATAGGTAAATTAATTACAATTTTAAATTGCATTTGGTTTTTAGTCATCAAAAGTAAATGCATCGAGCAAAGTGACTATATTATCAATAAAGCTGCAAATCGTTTCAGTGTATCATGGTCGTAGAGTACAGATGTACTTACTGTCGCCGGCATTCACCTTGACCGCGAAACTCTTTCTCCAGTCCAGTCTATTATTAGCTTTCAAGCTTGCATATTGTTTTTGTGTTTTTGTTTTATTTGTTGTACTGTATTGTTGATATTAATTTAATAATAAAGCATGGCAGACGTACGCAGGGGTAGAAAACGGCCATTTGCTGACAAAGTGAATAATTCGTAGGTGAATTCCCGGATTTATTCTATGATGGTGCTAAAATAATTTGAAAAGCGTGCGAGAAAGATTTGATGTGCTGGGATAAGCGTGATTGTGGACTTCACTTAAATAGTATACAAAAGACTAAGTCAGTGTACTAGCGAAACAATTACCAGAATGGTGCTGGAGACGTTAGAAAAATTTGAACTGTCAAAAAGTCAAGTGTTGATGTTTGTGACTGATGGCGCCGTGACAAAGCGTTCGGTAGGTCGTTCTTTGCAAGAACAAGGTTGTACGTTTATACATGTTACGTGTAAAGTGCATGCTTTACATCTTGTGGCAGAAACTATTCGAAAAGGTTTTCCAGAGGTGGATGCATTAATAGCAAGTACAAAAAGTGTTCCTTAAATCTCATAAACGTCTCCATCCACTTCATAGCAAGTGTCCCGGTATTTCTGAACCACCACAGCCGATTCTTACACGTTGGGGAACATGGTTGCAGGCAGCTTTTTATTATGCTGAATATTTCCAACAAAAAAAGCTGTGAAGATACAATTCAATCCAGATGAGGCTGCAGCTATTAAGGAAAGCCAGACAAAATTCGAAGATATTTCCGTTGAAACAGCTTTAAAAAATATTGCTAAGAGCCATAAACCAGTACATGAAAGCATAAAAAAATTAGAAAACAGTGTGCTGTCGTTAGCGGAGTCACTGCAAATAGTGGACGAAGTAAATCTACTGCTACACGCTATAGGTGACACAACAAATGAGCGCGTTAAAGAAAAGTTCGCAAGTGTGTTAAATAAAGACACCGGTTTTACCAAATTAAGACAAATATGTGATGGTGCAGCCCCAGATCCATTAAGTGCGTTCAAAGACTATTTTACGTATGCGTGTATTACATCAGTAGATGTCAAACGGTCGTTTTCAAAATATAAAAATATATTTTCACCAAAGCGAACATCACTCATGGAGACAACCGTAGAAACATACCTGATGCTGCAAAATGGCTACACATCTTCTCCAGTTTGTGATAAGCAAGCTAGTTCAAGCTAGTTAAGAGGGTAAGTTTTACATATATTGTTATAAATTGTAACAGTTTCTTGTTTCTCGTATTAGTTAATTTCACGTACGCCACTGTCCCACGGAACATTTTTGACAGTCCTACTTATCAATCAAGTGGAGATTCAGGAGTAAGGTATGTATAACAATTATAATAAATACATGTACTTATTTGTGGGTCACTGTATTTGTGTGTCTACTACGACATGCGGTTTTTTATGCATGTTTAACATTCTTCACAATTTTTTTTAGTATTTTAGTAGGCATTTATTCTCCCGAAACAAATTTTGCGCTACAGACCGCTTACACCTTACTTTTATTAAATTTTTGAACGGTTTCTCAACTTTTTCCAACTTTTTGAGTAGCTACATAGGCCTAGACGTCACATAGTAAATGCCTACGCGCATGCTACACGTGCTGTCTGCAAGTTATTGTACGTAATTTGTTGGTTTACTTGTGCTAATTAGATTTTTTTGTTATACTTGCAAGTCATCAGTGCGTTTTCCCACGAGTGTATATTTTTGTATTTGGATTAAATAATCTGGAAAAAAACTGACATGGATAGAATATGTGAACTTGAACTATTCTACGCGTGTTCACATAATTTTGATAAAATTCTCTATTCCAAGCCTAATTTTTGTGTTCAGCGAGTCGTATATTGAAAGGTCTAGATGATTCACCGATATAGAAATTACATTATTAAGTGCAATTTTGCAGAAGTTTTGGAAAAAGGAAGTAATAAATACAAGAGAAAACTTAAAGAATCCGCCATTATTTTGTTGAACAGTAATAAATGTGTACTTCGTAGATTTTTGTAGGAACTTGTAAATCCTTAGAGACGAGGTAAAGAAACAAAATAACAGTATAACATAATGTCTCACGTGTCTATGGAAAACAGAAAACTGTCATGTTTGACATTGCTAAAAAAGACAATTTTTCTCAAAGAAATTTCCTAGTTTTGAGAACGAAATCAGAGTGTATTCCGAAATATCAATTTTTAATCATCTAAAATATTTGACATTTAAGTTTCATTTTTAAATTAATGTTTTTTAGGCGTGTGACATTTTTGGATAGGAAAGACCATTTTTTTCAAAAATCAATCTCGGACATACTTTTGGCGTAGAGATTTATTTAACAAAAAAATTGTTTTAAATAATTTATAGGACAGTGACTTAATATCCAAAAAAGGTAGAAGAAACATTATAGGATGCCGTAAATAAAAAAAAACATAGACAACAATTTAAGTTAATTCTGCTAAAATTTCATTAATATTGATAGATAATTGTATGTCATACTAATAGCTTATTTTTCCAAATTTGTTAATTTTTTACTTTATTTATTAATGTGTAAATATTCATTTCATCTATATTGTGTGTTGCTTTTTGTTTTTTATTTTAATAAATATCCATTATGCCAAATTTCTTTTGTCTTAATCATAAAAACATACCTACCATGCACTTTATATTTTTGCCCCACCTTACTATGGACGAGGAACCACTTGCAGTGTCAGTAAAACAGCAGTAACTAATCAACCTCGTAAACTTAACCCATATTTCGAGATACGGCGAGCTGACTGCTAAGAATATAATAAGGATAAAAACATAATAATGAGTCCCTCACGTAAAGGAGTGGTTTCACAGATAAAATGTTATCTTGTAATTGATGGTAATTAAGTGCGTTATTAGTGTTATTACTCGATCTTTCTCCACCCGTGACGACGGCGAGATAGGCAACCCAATATGCGTTCTTGATGTGTACAGGCTACATAAGTGTGTTGGAAATATGTCCACAACAAACTTTGTTGATTTTATCTTCTTCTGACATTATGAAAACGTACATGCCCCATCTTTCTCTCTACCCTTTTGCAATAACACCGACATGACAAAACAAAAGTATTCAGATAATTTGAAAATTAACCTACTTTTCCTTGCATATTTCACAAAAACAAAGTATTACATACCTATTAGCTATTATTTACTTACCTATTATTATGTAGAATTTTAACTAACTGCGAACATGATTTCATGAATTTCCACTAACATTCAGGTAGCAATTCAATTTTTATTATATTAAAATTATACATATAAACATATACACTGCTTATATAAGGTATATGCATACAAATTCTAGCAAATAAGTAAATTTAAGTTGGAAGAGCTTTGATCTATAGATCGGACATAGAAAAAGCCTTTGACACTGTTTGGCATTCAGGGCTCCAATACAAACTTAAAGAAATTGTCAAACTGCCAATCTATTTTGTCACATTAATTAAGAATTATATTAGCGACAGACGGTTTAAAGTAAGAGTCAACGATACAGTGTCGTCGCTCAAAACAGTCCAAGCAGGAGTGCCACAAGGTACCGTCCTATCCCCCACCCTTTTTAACATGTACCTATCCGATATCCCTACTAATCCTAATACGAAAATAGTACTATACGCAGATGACACTACAGTATATGGACAATCTTTTTACACAGAGACAGCGACACAGAAAGTACGGTACCATACAAACAAACTCACGGCCTACTACAAAATTTGGAAGATAAAACTTAACGAGGACAAGACCGAGACAATAACACTAACCAGGAAATTTATCAACATTAAAACAATAAATAAACTTAAAATTAATAACAGGACAATAACAGAAAAGAACACCGTAAAATACTTAGGAATTACATTGGACAAACGACTTAGATTCAAACAACACATAACGAACACAATAAACAAGATGTACGGAACACTAAGCAGATTCTACCATCTAATTAACAGACAAAGTATACTAACAACGGACAATAAACTTTTACTGTACAAAACGATACTAAGACCGACATTAACGTACGCTTGTGCTGCCTGGAGCCAAATTTCAGACGCACAATACAAACGACTACAAACGACCCAGAAAAAATTACTTAGACTACTTACAAACTCAAACCAATACATACGTATAGAAGACTTACATAAACAGACAAACATCGACTACATCCAACGCACATATACGAGACTGCAAATAAATTTTTAAAAACCAACATACAAACATCACGAATAACTAGGGACATAACTCACCTAAGAAGCTACGATGATATACCACACACACACAAATACATACACGAAAGACTCCCACTGTACAACGAACAGAGATAACCTAACTGACATACGGACAACTCACAATGACATAACAGATTCCCATCCCTCCACCCCTCCTTCCACCAAACACACAACACACGCATAAACAACCAACAACTATAACCCACAAATAAAATAAAAATAAAAGTGAAACAGGTTTTTTTACAAAATTTTTCCTGTACAGATCAAGACCCCACAAAAACAAAAACATCCAATATTAGTTTGTTAAAGCATTTAGCACAGTAAAGCAATTGCTCTGTATTGCAGGAAAGAGCCACTAAGTAAACTATGACCTTATAGGTATGTTTAGGCCATGCCAGCGGCCTGGGTAGGTGTCTACCGCATTTTCGCGAAATGTAACACCCACCTTATTATATTTTATTACATTGAAATATATGAAATAAATAGCCTAAATAAAATAAAATATCTTAGATTAAGGGATATGCTGTAAATATTAAGTATCAATAAAGCTGTTAAAATGGAAATGGAATGGAAGTTATCGGATTTGGAGGAGTTGCTTAAAAATCACCTAAATGAACAACAATTACAATTTGTAAAACTTGATACTACAATAAGTAATAAGGCGAAAGGTTGTTATGGACTTCCACAAAGTACAGTTCTTGGTCCTATTTTATTTGCACTTTGTGTCAATGATCTGTTCAAACTTTTTCTTATTAAAAAAGTTTCAAGCTTTGCTGATGGCACTGTAGTATATTATAGGGACAAGGACCGCTAAATACTAGAAAGAATAGTAAATAAAGAGTGCTGGACTTCTTTAGTAGCAAGTTATTAACTGTAAATAAAAAAAACACACCATCTTACTTTAATTGAATTTAAACACAACAATACTGATATTGAACTGAACTAATAATAATATTTTTTTATTTACCCAAGAACCATTACTACAAAATATAAAAAAGAAATGCAATATAATTAATTAATGTAAATAAATATGATATAAGTTCTACAAAAAGTTATGGCTTGTTTGCAGAATATACACACACACACACACACACACACACACACACACACACACATACACACATGCGTATATCCATAATTTTCTTTTTGTCGGTATCGATTCCATAATGTAACAATTTTTCCAATGTGTTTGTAATGAGAGGTATCTTTCAAAAGTTTAAGACCTGCACGCAAAATATCATCAAAAACAAAGTTAAAGGTATAATAACAAAGAATAAGACTCAGCAAAAGTGCTTCGGATTAAGTAAAGATACATTACTAAAATCGATATGAACATAACGGCTAATCTTAAAAAAGTAGATTATTTACAATCATGTATATATAATTGGTAAGTATAAATTATTTGTTAAATAAAGTACAAAAAATATATAAATAACAACTCAATAACAAAATAAGGTAGGTACAAAATAAAATAATTTCAGTAAGATTAAATTAGAAATTAAAATACATATTTTTTAAATCAATGATTCTGTGAATATCCAATCTAGGTGTTTCAGGTGTTCCACTTTTTTACTTCTTTTTTTATAAAAGTATTTAGAATTTAATTGTTTAATTCTCGGTGGTAGTATGTTGTCAACTTTTGGCCCTAAGTATGTGAAACATCATTGCACAATTGATTTTTTAATTTTAGGTACAGGGTAATTTATTCCCTTATCATCGTTATAAAAAAAAGTTTTAAATAAAAGTTACGAGGTTATTTGGTTTTTTCTTCCTCACTGTAAACCATTTTGATTATTTCATTAATGAAATGTCACTTATCAAACATAATAGTTGTCATTTTCATACCTCACTTTAATAATGTTAACTTTTTCATATTTACAGTAACTAGTTTAACTAATATATTCGACATTTAATAACTTAAGAACGGTATATGGTAGTGATGGGACTCGAGTGTGAAAATACTCGAGTGACTCGAGTCAAAATCCGATTCGAGTGACTCGTGTCATATGGCTGTTCAATTCGAGTAAAGTTGTTACTCGAGTCGAGTTATTGCTACTCGAATCAAGTTTTAACTCGAAACGAATTGCAATTCGAGTAAAGTTGTTATTCGACTCGGGTTATTGCTACTCGAATCAAGTTTTAACTCGAGATGAGTTGCAATTCGAGTAAAGTTGTTACTCGAGTCGATTTATTGATATTCGAATCAGTGAGTTACTATGTTTCAAGTTTTAAATCGAGTCGAGTTGCAATTCGAGTAAAGTTGTTACTCGAGTCGAGTTATTGCTACTCGAATCAGTGAGTTAATAAGATTTAAGTTTTAAATCGAGTTGAGTTTGACTAGAATCTAGAGTCAGGGCAGATCGAAATCGAACTCGAGGCGAACTATAGAGTAAGTAGTTGGAGATGATTCAGTGGTTTGCTAAACGGTAAGTTTTTAAAGTGTATTTAGGTTTTTCTTTTGGTAATCTTTCAGCATTTAAAACACTACCATCTAATTCCAACATAAGTTTGAAAAATCGAAAGGATAAACATAAATCATAATAATTGAAATACAAAATAATAAATGGACCCAGGTCAAATATTATTTTTCCGGCAAATCAACACATTTCAAATACAAAATTAAATATTTAATTAACATTGTATATAAAATGACATTTAAAGAAAACCAACATAATTTTTTTTATATTAAATTATCATTGAATTAAACTCTTGTTTAGCACAAAATATTAAATAAATACAGTATTTAATATTTAATACACACCGATTACGGTTTTTTATTTATTTCGAACTAATTGAATCGAAAAACAAATCTTTATGAACATGAATGTGCCAGTTTGATTGCTGCAGTCGTGTGAGTCTTGATTTTAAAGAATTCTAAGTTCTAATTTCTAATTTTCTAATACGTCGTAATAACGTCGTACTCGTATGTAACAATTATAAGTTTGTACGTAGAGGCGATTTGTGATAGTTTTCTGACTATAGAGATGCTAGTATTACGAGAGCTCTGCAATAACAAACGTTCTGATTGAACAAGCGCATCTCTATAACAATGTGCGCATGCTTCTAATAGTTTCAAACGATTGGAAACTGCTCTACGAACAAACCTTTTAATTAATAATTATACAATCTGACCTACAAACATGAAACAACAAACCTGGAGGGGAATTCCCGATCCCGATGACCCGATGATATAGTAATTGATTAGTGATTTCATTCATGGTTACATGTTTTCATCTTTATTACTTTTACAAGATTAGTGCCTTCAGTGCCTTCATGTAAATAATCTTTTATATTTATATTATATAAACAAATCACACTGGCACTAAAGAATATTTAAAAATATTAATAAAACCATAAACAATTAAATCAAAGAAACTTGACTCGAGTCAAAAAGCGACTCGAGTCTAAAGGCGACTCGAGTCAAAAAGCGACTCGAGTCAAGAAGCGACTCGATTCAAAAATCGACTCGATTCAAAAATCTACTCGAGTCAAAAAGCGACTCGAGTCAAAAGTCGAGTCGATTTTTTGAGTTTTACTCGACCTAACTTTTGACTCGAGTTTTATAACAATAAAACCGAGTTTCAACTCGACTCGAGTTTCAACTCGAGTAAATTCGGAAACCTACCGAGTTATTCGAGTGAAAAGAAGTCACTCGAGTCCCATCACTAGTATATGGTAGGGGTAATATATGGTATATTTTTGATATCAGGAATAAAAGATCATTCCAAAAATTTAATGATCTACAGAGTATCCCATTTAAAAAGAATGTATTATTTCTTTGTATCCCCTAAAATCTGCACGCTACTGTACATTTGATAGCATTTTAACAAAATTCAGTCTTAATCACATAACTTTTATTTAAATTTTTTTTTCTATAGGCAATAATAACGATGATAAGGGGTGGGTAATTTATAATGAATAATCCTGTACAACATTAATTTTGTGTCGGGTGTTGTGGTTATGCTCGACTGCTCTTAGTTTGTTTTTATTTTATTATGTTGTCTAATAAGTTAAGTTTGACAGTATAGTTGTCTCATATCAAATAATTTAATGTCGTTAAACAAAGCGCCTTTTTTATTGTCTTCTATAATTTTCCAAAATTACTAATTAAATAAATATTTTCAAACTCCTCCCATTCCCGTTCCTCACATCAATTATATTTTTAATTATCATTTGATAAATTCGTACTAGGTATAAGCGAAAACAATTAACGTTTTTATAAAAGCGGGTGAGGATTTATTGGAAGTCTTTGCTTCAACTGTATTGTAAAAATAGCCGTCAGCACTTTAGTGAGTCGTCGTTAAACACACGCTACAGTTTTTCTTTGTTTTTTCGGGCAGGGTGCAATTGTATTCATGTTCGGTGTTGCCAACCCTTAGCGGACAATAATTGATTCAATAAGTGAAAAACACGCGCTCTATCCCCGCCAACACCAAACATACCGATATCACTGAACTAAAATAAAAATAAATACATATATACAGACTGGCATTTCTCACAAATATTTTAAATAACATTTCAAAGACAAGTTTTCAGTTGATCTACAAGGTGAGGGAAAACATTTTACAAAGATATTTGTACACCTTTAATACATACGTATGATCCATAAAAAAGTATTCCTGTTTTTATGTGAAGGAAAATAAAAACAAGATTTTAGAATAAAGTATAATCTGTAAAGCTGCAAATCGTTTCTATGTATCATGGTCGTAGAGTACACATATACTTACTGTCGCCGGCATTCACCTTGACCGCGAAACTCTTTCTCTAGTCCAGTCTATTATTAGCTTTCGAGTTGTGTACATGTTGTGTCACTTGGGCGTATTGCATATTGTTTTTGTGTTTTTATTTTATTTGATGTACTATATTGTTGATATTAATTTAATAATAAAGCATGGCAGACGTACGCAAAGGTAGAAAACGGCCATTTGCCGACAAAGTGAATAAATTCATGGGTGAATTCCCGGATTTATTCTATGATGGTGCTAAAATAATTTGTAAAGTGTGCGAGAAAGATTTGATGTGCTGGGATAAGCGTGATTGTGGACTTCATGTATACATTGTACACCATAAAAATAAAAAAAAACACAGTTTATGTTTGATTTACTATTATTGCTGATTGCCTGTGATGTTCCGCTGCACATACTCGATAAACAACCATTTCGAGAGTTCTGGAATAAATACAATGCCCAGGTGAAGTTACCAAGTCGCACAACGTTATATAAATATCTACCAACTGTACACGTAGACAT
Source organism: Rhamnusium bicolor (assembly GCA_029963845.1). Classification (NCBI taxonomy): domain Eukaryota; kingdom Metazoa; phylum Arthropoda; class Insecta; order Coleoptera; family Cerambycidae; genus Rhamnusium; species Rhamnusium bicolor. Next base: position 307,954 of record JANEYF010005142.1, read on the forward strand.
AGTAAATAAGATGAAATGTGTATTAAAAAATACACGGCTGTGGTTATCTGTTGTTGAGACGACAGATTGTAAAAAAAATTATTTTAAATGTTATAGTACGAGTACTGAACCCTCTTAAACCGACACTTCCACTGTTACTACCTAGCAAACGACTAAGTCAGTGTACTAGCGAAACAATTACCAGGGTGATGCTGGAGATGTTAGAAAAATTTGAACTGTCAAAAAAGTCAAGTGTTGATGTTTGTGACTGATGGCGCAGTGACAATGCGTTCAGTAGGCCGTTCTTTGCAAGAACAAGGTTGTACGTTTCTACATGTTACGTGTAAAGTGCATGCTTTACATCGTATGGCAGAAACTATTCGAAAAGGTTTTCCAGAGGTGGATGCATTAATAGCAAGTACAAAAAAAAGTGTTTCTTAAATCTCCTAAACGTCTCCGTGTATTTCATAGCAAGTGTCCCGGTATTCCTAAGCCACCACAGCCGATTCTTACACGTTGGGAAACATGGTTGCAGGCAGCTTTTTATTATGCTGAATATTTACAACAAATAAATGCTGTGATAATACAATTCAATCCAGATATTACCGTTGAAACAGCTTTAAAAAATATTGCGAAGAACTATAAACCATTACACGAAAGCATAAAAAATTTGTCGTTAGCGGAGTCACTGCAAATAGTGGACGAAGTAAATCTACTGCTACACACTATATGTAACGCAACAAATGAGCGCGTTAAAAAAAAGTTCGCAAGTGTGTTAAATAAAGACACCGGTTTTACCAAATTAAGACAAATATGTGGTGGTGCAGCCCCAGATCCGTTAAGTGCGTTCAAGGACTATTTTAAGTATGCGTGTATTACATCAGTAGATGTCGAACGGTCGTTTTCAAAATAAAAGACTATATTTTCACCGAAGCGAACATCAATCATGGAGACGACCATAGAAACATACCTGATGCTGCAAAATTACACCTCTTCTCCAGTTTGTGATAAGCAAGCTAGTTCATCAAGTTAGTTAAGAGGGTAAGTTTTACTACATTGTTATAAATTATAACAGTTTATTGTTTCTCGTATTAGTTAATTTCGCGTACGCCACTATACAACGGAACATTTTTGACAGCCCTAATAATCTGTTTTGGTAAATGTGTCGTAATACTTCCAAATTCGTGATCTTAGCTAATAATAGATTTTAGTTTATTGCTGCGCCACTGGCATATATTTTATTTTCTAAATCAGCCATCAGTGGCGTGCCTTGCCTTTTGGGACAGAGGGGTACAGCATTGTTGGGGGCGCAAATCGTAATGGTAGTGTATCTAAATGAAATTGAATTTAAATTTATTCTTTAATATTGAAGTAATCAAAATCAATAAAACAACCGATGTAAAATTTGCAATACAGAAATTTATAAAACAAGCAACAAAATAATGAACACAACTGGGTATGAAATAGCTCTAGGTCTATCTACCTATCTTACTTTTAATTGAAACCGGATGTGGACTGGGTCTGTCCTGCATATTTTTTCTAAATGCGTGCTTATAGTATGTGAGGTTGTCTGTTGGTTTGGCGATCAGGAATAGATGGTTATTATTTAAAACTGCAGAAATAATATATTAAATTAAATAGCGTTAAATATTTAATCGAGGACCGAAATGGATCCCACATAGGGTAGATGGCGAATTACAACTACAGGAATATCCTTATTTTATCAGTTAAATGATCCTAATCTGTGCATATCATATTGCAAATTGTGTCCATGATAAAAATGTTGTCGAGTAAACGTCACTGATTATTTTTCACAAATTTTAGAGTTTCAGATAATATCAGTATATTAATAATATTGTTTGTTAAATGAAAGTGAGTGACAAGTGCATCCCTCTGGTGGTGTGTTACTAACCGTTAAACATCACTGATGTCTTAGTGACAGATAGCGACCTGCAAAGCAGGTACCAAGATCTGCGACCTCTAATCCTGGTGGGCTAACTATATACTGAATAAGATTTACATGAAATAACTACTTAGCGGACAAAAGCCACACATGCGTTGAATTAAACCTACAAGTCTTGTTTGGTAGCTAACATCATTTGTCAGTTCCACACTAGACATAGGCCGGTTTCGAACTTGTTATGTTCTAGTCAGTATGCCATTAGAAATGGAAAGGACAAATAATAATAGCAAACCAGGCTAGCGTTAAGCAGACCGAGCAAGACAAACATAGTGAGTGATAACCTATTTATTAATAATATTTATGTTCCTCCAAATGCTCTATAAGCGGATTTTGAATGTTTATTTGAAGCAATTGAATCTCTGAATTATTTGCACAATAATGACTTAATCATTATTGGTGATTTTGATGTTTTCAACTATGCTTCTTATTTAAATGATTCACAACCAAATGGTCAAATATTACTGTTAAATAATTTCCTAAACATATTTAATATGACTCAGCATAACTTCATCTTAAATGACAATAACAGAATACTTGACTTAGTCCTATTTAACAAAAACTGTGTTGTTGAAAAATCCCTTGATCCCGTCGTTGGCGGAGATAGTCATCACTCAGCATTAGAAATTTCTTTTAAACATAGTACTAGTGTTAATTTAAAGCAGAACTTTCCCATGAATTATAGTCAATGTTACAACTTTAGAAATGCAAATTTTTTACTGTTATATGAGTCAAATCTAATATTGACTGGAGCTTTTTGTCAACTTTTACTAATGTTGAAGATGCTAGTACCTATTGGCTATATTGGTTACATGGTAAGTTATCACTTTTGATCTTTGTGTTCCTAAATTTACCTAAAATTGTAAGAAACGTTACCCAATGGTTTACCTAGGAAATTATAAAAAATGTCAAAACTAAAGCTAATCTCTTGCGTCAACATAAAGATAATAATGACCTAACTGCCCTAGACGACTTCAAAAATCTTAGAGCTACAATAAAATCGGATATTAATATTTCATACAAGAACTACACTCATTCAGCTGAAAATAGCATTAAGCATGATCCAAATAAATTCTGGGCTTTTATAAAAAATAAAAAAAGATCTACTAGCATATTTAATAACATGTTTTTAATGATCAGTTACTTGATAACCCTGAAGATATTTTCAAATCTTATGCCGATTTTTTTAGTAAAACTTTTTCTCTTATATCTGGAATCTACGTCTAGTTCACAGTTATTTGTCCATATTCGTGAATTTGACGAAAATGAAACAAATTAAACCTAAAGTAACAACTGGTCCAGATGCAGTACCTGCTTTTATCCTAAGAGACTATGTCTGCATTCTTGCTTCACCACTTAAAATCTTATTTAATCTGTGTCTGAAAACTTGTACCTTTCCTGAAATCTGAAAATATTCCAAAATTTGTCCCGTATATAAAAAAAGGTGATAGACTCGTTATCACAAATTTTCGTCCAATCTCCATACTGTGTAATTTGCTCTTGAATTTTTACTGCATAGTAATATTTACCGCAACATTAATACCAGACTCTCACCTTACCAATACGGTTTCAAGAAAGGTCGATCCACCACAACCAACCTAGTGTATATCACGCAATTCATTGCTGAATCAATAGATAAGCAGGCTCAAACTGACGTTATGTACACAGATTTCTCCAAGGCATTTGAGAGACTCGATTATGGGATACTACTTAATAAGCTTAAAATGTTGAGTCTTTCTGATGCACTATTAACGTTTTTTGCATCTTATTTATCAAATAGAAAGAAATATGCAGTTTCCAATGGGTTCAGGTCTGTCGAGTACCTTGCAACATTAGGAGTTCCGCAGGGATCTGTACTTGGGCCACTGTTATTTAACATATTCATCAATGACATAGTTGGATGTCAATTGTCTTCTTTATGCGGATGACTTAAAAATTGTTGGTGTAGTTCGAAGCATGAGCGATTGTGAACTAATCCAATACAACTTAGATAAAATTTCGAGCCGGTGTCATTTAAACAACTTACCCCTCAACCCTCTAAAATGCAATGTAATGTCACACGTTAAAATCGGTTACTCTGGCTTTTGAACATAAACTAAATAATGTGATTTTAGAGCGCCCTAATAACTTTCGTGATCTTGGTGTAACTTTTGATAGTAAACTATTGTTCGTAAATCATATTGAAACCATTGTATCTCAGGCATACAAAACTTATAGATTTATAATCCATAGTAGTCATGACTTTGCGGATACGAATACCGTAAAAATACTAATTGTTTCGTTAGATCCAAACTTGATTACGCTACGATTGTGTGGTATCCACACTATAACGTACATACTGAAAATCTGGAATCCGTTCAGCGTAAATTGCTTAAATTAATTAGCTTTAAATTTGACGGAGTATACCCGGCTATCGGTTTTTCACAACAAGAATTGCTTGATAGACATTCAATGTCCAGTCTTAAACACAGACGTGAGTATCAGTCACAGGTATTTCTGTATAAAATGATAAATCATAAAATAGACTGTCAAAATATTACTGAACAATTAAATTTTCATATTCCTAGAACATCCTCACGTGAAAACAAAACTTTTTATGACTTCACCGCGCGCACAAATATACTTCACCATTCTCCCATATATACAATGTGGAATAATAACAATTTGCCTGGTAATAAATTGGATGTATTTTTTTGTCGCCTTAATGACATTCGATGTATTTATTTGAAATAAGCGACTTGTTTTTCTGTTTATATTTTTTCTTTATGCTTTTTTGTCGCTAATGTGCTTTGATTCAAATTTTACTTTGCTGTTTACCTTATCGGTAAAGTGGTTGAATTCTGCAACCCTCATTTTATTCTTTTATTTGAACTTTTTAATGGACCCGAAATATGTTATATAAAATATATGCCTTAGAAAGCTTTTTGATTAATTATATGCCTAAAACTTTTATACTAGCACATTCAGATAAGAATGTCAGTAAAAAATATAAAAATATATAGATATTTATTATTATTATCAGGTTAGGTTTGAAAGAATGCTTTTTTAATACCCAAGAATTATTTTATTATTTTTTTTCTAGAGATGCATAAATACGAAGTAATAACGTCAGATTCTCTGAAATCTATGAAAAGAATGGGCTTATTTAGGTTAGGTTAAATGTCATGAATGTCATTATGATTTCCAAAGTTACTCTAATTAATCCAGATATTCTTTCAATTTAAAATATCAAAATAAATATGACAAATGTTCATATTTTGAATTATCTGATTTAAATATTTTTATAAATAGTTTATACATGGACTATCCTCCTGACGAGTTCAGAAGAATGAGAGTAGATATACAGATTAGGGGTTTTCATTTTTTGTAATGTAACTGGAGGAAGTCATGTCTTGAGTGTGAAAGTTTTCCTTCTTTGGCGAGTTTATATTTTTTAAATTTCAATATTTTTTTTGGATCTAATACTCAGGACACTGTTATTTAATTCAACACAGTTCATGCTCCTAGCCTGAGTAGTTGTTTTAATAATTTATATGATAAAATGTATTGGAAGTGTTGTTTGTAATTAATTATTTGCCTAAAACTTTTATACTAGCACATTCAGATAAGAATATCAGTATGAAATAAAAAAATTTATAGGTATTTATTATTATTATCATGTTAGGTTTGAAAGAATGCTTTTGTAAAATCCAATAATTATTTTCTTATTTTTTTCTCCAGAAATGTATAGTTTATTTCAAACTTACTTGCAACATGAAAAACGTCGGATTTTTTGACGGCGATAAAGGCATCAAAGAAGCCGAAATTTTTTATATTGCAAATAAGTTTGAAATAAACTGTACTTACTTTAGTTTACAATAAAACTTTCAGTAGTGTATTTTGCCATAAATGGCAAGCTGGGGTTTTCTTTGACTACGAGGAAGTCATTGGACATGTACATATATAGTATCAGTATATCCGTATATTGTCTTATTATTCGTTTATATAAATTTTTATAATTCCGGCAGCATGAGGTGTCAACTATACCAGATTATTGTAACTGATACAATTCTTTTAAGGTGACAGGTGAAATCTTGATGCCAGGTGTTAACCAGTTTTTGTCTTCAGTATTATTATTTAAATTTTCATTCACTACTTTAAAGCCTCAATTTAAAACTTGTAGTTATTAATATTTTACTTTGAAAGTAACCTAAACCCTAAAATATTATATTTCTGTATATGTTTCACATCAAAAACTATAAATAAACGCGTCCAGTAATATTCATGTATATATCGCGTTTGATTTAGTATCAATAATCTATCTGTAAATATTCTAATCCACTCCCGTCGACCTAAGAAGTTGTAATTTGACACAATTATAGATATTAGCCTAAAATGAGACGTGCAGTACTTTCTACCTTCGTTATGTTGTCTTTAAGCACCACACTGCGTTAATGAGAAACAGTAATTCCAAAGCATGAGTGTCGTACCTACGTCCGCACTCGTCAAACTAGTTAGATCATACTTGCACGGAAGACAGATGCGAGTGAAGATCATGGATAGCGTGTCCACGTATCGACCGATGACAACTGGAGTCCCCCAAGGCTCTGTGCTATCACCCCACCTGTTCGCTATCTTCACCTCGGATCTCCCAAGGACCGAAGGCACCACCATGGCCCTCTACGCGGACGACACAGCCCTCACTGCCAGATCCTGGAGTGCAAGAACAGCCACCAGAAGACTCCAAGAGGCAGCCACTCTTCTGGAAGAATGGTGCATCAAATGGAAAGTCGCAGTCAACGCGGAGAAAAGCCAGACGATTCTCTTCAGGAAAGGACGCAAGGAAACCCCCCATACGACACGTTTCCATGTTTGGCGAGGACATCCAATGGCATGATTCCGTCAAGTACCTTGGCGTAATCATGGACAAAGGCCTGACATGGAGACAGAACACCGAAGCCATCGCAGTAACGGTCAAGTGAACGAGAGCTCTCATCTACCCAATGGTAGGGAACCAGAGCAGGCTCAATCTGAAAAACAAGTTTCTGTTAGTCAAAGCACTCATCAGACCACAGCTGATCTACGCCTCCATAGCATGGGGATACCAAGCGAAGACCTACCTGAAGAAGATCCAAGCCGTGGAAAACGTGGCCATCAGGACAGCGGTGGGCGCACCATGGTACATTAGAAACGCTGACATCTTCAGGGACCTGGAGTACACACCAGTTACCGAAATCATCCGGGATAGAGCGAAGAAACTGTACACCTTAGCCGAGGATCAGAGAGGCCACCAACTATGATCCGACCGACGCTCCGAGGCACAAGAGGCCGAAGGTACAGATACTGGACAACGGGTGAGTATAACTAATCCTTTCCTTACAGATGGACCAACCCACAGAAGAGACAGGACGATACCAACCACCTTCCTACAAACCTTACGGGCACCGTCCAGTGGCCGTTGTCCCCCTGGCTCCGTGAAGGACGAAAGTGCTAAGAGAGCACTTAGGCCTTCACCTCCTAGAGCTACATAGTTCATCCTCACCTTGCGCGATGATCCAGATGACAAAGTGTCAATTGACACTTTGTGTACTGGCAGTCAATACCAGTCAAAATAAAAATCCACACAGTCCTAGACAGACCGATGACTACCACCCGGGGGGCGACAAGCTGGCGAAGAAAGAAGACGAATACAGAAGAGCGCCAGAACAGGCCCTAGCCAGCTGGGTTCATCAGCTAGGACCCAGGGAGGTTGGCCGAAATCTTTGACACCACTTACATTTGTGCATTTTTTGAACTAGAAAGAAATATTATTTTTTAACTGAAAATGTATTTTTCTAAACAAATAAATGTTTATATCTTTTAAACCCTAAAAGAAAGTTCTTTGAAAATTAATTTACATTTTTTTCCTATTTTACGTAATTCATAGGAAAAACTGCATTCAAATGGAAATTTGAGTTATTTACGAAGACTTTCTTGGGACATTGTAGTCTGTAGTTACGTCATGTTTCTTTTTGAGGTACAGATAGATAGATAGATAGATAGTTAGATAGATAGATAGATAGATAGATAGATAGAGAGATAGATAGATATCGTTATTCGTTCCCAAAATTACAAATATCCTTAAAGGGTGTGGAACATGCCATCTAGTACAAAACTTTTCCATATTGATACTACATCATACAAATATAATATTAACTTAAATATACAGATGTAAAAGCAACAAATAAAAACCAAAAAAAGAGAGTACGCTTTTAGTATGAACCTTTATCAAAAAAAAAATCTTGTATATTATAGTACGGTTTATTGAAAAGATAGTTTTTTAAAGTAAACTTTGTCTTTTGGAAAATTTCTTAGAGTAAGGGGAAAACTGTTGTATATTCTTATAATACTGAATTGAGTATTCTTTTGTATATATGTATAGTTAGATTTTTCAAATATAGGATTATTTTTGTTTCTGGTTGTGTAATCATGTTTTTTATCACAGTTTTTAAAGAGATCTTTGTTTTCAGTTACAAACATTATGGATTGATAAATGTATAAGTTAGTTAATGTTAAAGCTTTATTTTTGATACAAAGTTCTCTACAGCTTTCAGTTTTTTCATGTTATATATATAATGTAAGATTTCAACAATTTCCCTAAAAAAATAATTCCATACCTAATTCTTGAGTTTATATATGCATGATATGCTGAAAGTACTGCATTAGTACTTATATTTTTTGAAATTGCCTTTAATGCATAACAGTACCTGGCAATGTTTTTTGCTAAGTAATCTATATGTATCTTCCAGTCTAACCGTCTGTCTATGTGCATACTAAGGAATTTTACGTTTTTGATGGAAATTAATTTTTGATCGTGATATTTTATTCAAATGTTTTCATTTATTTTATTTGCAAAAAGTACTGTCTGTGTTTTCTTAATATTTAACTGAAAATCATTAGATAAAAAATAGTCATGAAATATGTCTAATTTATTAGTCACTTTAGTTACTAATAATTCTTTTATGCTCTCACAAAATATTACTTTAATATCATCAGCATATAGAACTAAATATTCATCAATTATATTAGAAATTTCATTTGTGTATAAGAGATAATGTATTGGTTTCGATTTTAGTAAATTTCCATTTTTATCTCTTTCTACTAAAAATTGAACACGATTTGAGAGATACGATTTAATAAGGTTTAAAGATGTCCTCTTGATGCCGTACATTCTAGCTTTTCACATAATTTACTATGATTTACGCTATCAAATGCCTTTGATATGTCAATGCACATTGATAATGCAGTTTTATCATTAGTGAGTTTAGAATTTTTACCATAGCTTGATATGTTGCTATAAGTTGATTTCCCTTTTCCATAACCATTTTGTTGATCTAAGAGTAACGAATATTTTTCTAAAAATTATATAATTCTGTTGTATATGAGTTTTGCAAAGATTTTACTGATTTTAGGTGTCAACAAGATCGGTCTATAATTTTTTTCATTATCTTTTTCGCCTTTTTTATGTAATTCTTTTATATACGCAGTTTTAAGTCGATCCATCGATAGATATAGTGTGAATCCCTTTTGTTTGCTGCTTGAACACCACAAACTCTCAATATATTTTTTATAACGTAGGTAGGTTGATCCCATATGAGTAATTATTCATGATAAATCAAATAGAAAAATTCTCATAAAATTTCTTTATTAATGTGACCGGTTTCGTGAACAAATTAATTACTCCACATCATCAGACACAGGACTACAATAGAAAATTAGTACGGTGGTTACATACATACATAAATAAATGTTAATAAGTTAACAAAACTTAAAAAACAGGAATACAGAAGATAATTATTTAAATTTTTTACTAGTAAAAACTAATTGGTAAAAAATGTTTAATAAAATTTTTGTACAAGAAAGATTGAAATTATTGAAATTGATCAGGATTACGTTAGTTTAAAATTATAATATAGAATAATGTAAAATTTAAACAATTGAAATGTGTAAAAAGGAGGTTCATTTTATATAATACTTACATTTTTATAAATAAAAAACCAGGGTCGTCAAATTAAAATTGAAATAGTTTTGCAACATAGTCAAATAAACAGTAAATGTAAGATATAAAATTTTTTGGTATCTAATTAACTTATAATAAAAATTTCTAAAATTTAACGTGCTTGTTCTTTTAAACACATACATACACTACAATAGTTAAAATCTAATAGGGGATAAATATTTTTAAAAAAGAAAATAGATTAAAAAATAGTGCCCTCTAACGGACTATCTTAGAACTAACGTAAAATAAAATTAAAAATTAAAGTAGAAAACTATGTAAAAAAAAAAAAACTATTTTAATTTTAATTTGACGACCCTGGTTTTTTATTTATAAAAATGTAAGTATTATATAAAAATGAACCTCCTTTTTACACATTTCAGTTGTTTAAATTTTACATTATTCTATATTATAATTTTAAACTAACGTAATCCTGATCAATTTCAATAATTTCAATCTTTCTTGTACAAAAAATTTTATTAAACATTTTTTACCAATTAGTTTTTACTAGTAAAAAATTGAAATAATTGTCTTCTGTATTCCTGTTTTTTTAAGTTTTGTTAACTTATTAACATTTATTTATGTATGTATGTAACCACCATACTCATTTTCTATTGTAGTCCTGTGCCTGATGATGTGAAGTAATTAATTTGTTCACGAAACCGGTCACATTAATAAAGGAATTTTATGAGAATTTTTCTATTTGATTTATCATATATTTTTTATATTGAACGCTTATAATTTTAACAAAATGTAAATGTCAAGTACATTTCTACTAGATTAGCAAATCTCATGTTAAGATTTTTCTAAATTTTGTTAGCAAATACCAAACAGTAATTTAAAAACATTATTTAGTTTTAACCATGTACTACACAATTAGATCTTTTTATTTTTTTCCATAATAATTTTCTATAAATACTTACAAAAATAAGAAATAAAACCGAAAGCAGTAAAATAATCATTTATGTCCTATTTAGAATGTTTCAAGTTTTCGAAAAAACTGCTGTTTTATTTTATGTCTACCAATAAGAAAATATCTTGAAATTGTTAGAATGAGTTAATTTATGGCATATAATAAAATGTGGAACACAAACAACAATGTAACCAATAAAAATAAGGGCAGATGCCACTCAATATATTACTAAAAACTGTCCTGCTGTTTCCAATTTTAAGAATCGTAAAATCAGTTAAGATTTAAAAATTGTTTATTCTTATTACTTACAATTATGAAACTATTCCTAAATTAACACGGCCAAAAATTAAAGCTGGAGCAAATAGCGAAACAAAAATCTATGAGGAAAATTATTAAGAAATTTGAAGAAGCGACTTGAAAAAAAAATCCAGATAAATTAGAATTTTGTTAATTATTCAGCTTCTAAAACCATTCTTTTTTTATTCCAGAACGCTAACTTGTACTTTCACTTTAAACTGATGAATTTCTTACATACTTATTTTGCTCCATATTTTGTTATGAAAATATTCCAAATTAATAATCTGTTTTAACAAAACATGCATTTTTGTTATAATATAATAATAGTTTGAGAAGGTGTGATTATACAGGGCATGATAGCCGATTGCTTAAAGCGGTAATAGCTATTTACTCAGTGCCAAATATCGATGGTTCGAATCCATCCCGGAGCAAGAAATTTTGTTTGTAATTTGTTTCGGATTAAGATGGGAGAGAACTGTCGAAGCCCTAGATGTGGTTCAGACTCCACAATAAACTATAGGGCCTCGTCTCTCTTCACTCAACAGAAAATCCTAGGACTTTCTGGGAGTTACTTTGGTGGCTTGAGAGGCGGTTAAGAAAATATTTAATCATTACTTCTTTGTAAAACAGGGTGGGGCAATAGTGCATCCGACTTCGATATGTCGAGTTCTGTGATAGCTAGAAACTTGATTTAAAAACGGAAACTAGACAAAAAAAGTCTATAACCGGAAATTATTTTCGAATATACAGGGTGAGCCAATACGATTATACAGGGTCAACTAACATTTTTTTTTAATGGAATGCCATGTAGATCAGAATATTTATTGAAACCTCTTTGTGGCTTCCCTCCACTCCTGTATTATTATGGACTCTCTCCCAACCATTTGGATGTAATGATTTTTTTTGTTGAAATTATGCCATTTTATTTGCTGCTCTGTACACTTATTCATAGTTATTGCTGCGGTATTATTCCTTACAAGCGAAGTGTATTATTAAAAGTTGCTCAATATATTTTGCTGTTAAAATCCACCTCCTGTCGGCAAAAAATCTACTTATATGTTGAAAACGAACATTCTACCTTGACAGATGTTAGTGGTGAATATTTAAATTAGGGAAACATTCGCAAAGACGACATATTTATTAAAGGCCCTAAGCTATCCTCTTCTTTGCCCTGTAGTACTATTCGATGAACTGTGAAATAAACAGGATTGTTTTATAAAAAAGTTTCAAGTATATAAACTATAAATATATTTCTAACACTGGGGCTCAGTAGTTGAATATTTTATGCATTTCGTAGCGATGACAAGACATCTTAAACCTGAATATACAGAACATGCATTAATTCAGAAAATAGCGACAAAATTTCCGAGTCATTTATACGGGGTGTCAATCAATTCTAATACATTCGAATAAGCGTTTGATCATTTGACAAAACAAAATTTGATCTTTTCAATCTCCGTCATCAGTCCGCTTTCGAGATAATGTTATCAATAAAAATTATAGTAGTAGCGCTGTTTCTAAAGAAAAGCAAGACAACAAAAAATCATTTTCTGGTTCTTGTAACAAAAATGATCGGAGTTGAGAAAAAAATCTGATTCGGCAACCGACGAATTCATCCCCATTTACTAGGTCCGATTGTGGCAGCTGTTCTTAAGAGAACCTCCAATCCTTTAATTGATCCTCGACGCTACCATTTGGAAGGATAGTATAGTACTTTAAATTCGCATTCTCCAGTCATCCAAATTCAACTTTATGGTATAAATTTTTCCGCTCTAATTGACACGGGTAGCGAGATCTGTTGGTTTAGCGAAGAAGTTTGGTCTCAATTAGATAATATTTGTAATCTTCTCATATCAACATTTGGCTATAAGAGATTATAGTTACAGGTGCATTTAAAGTTCGACGAAGGCAGGTGAAATAAAAAACACTGTTAACCTTTTTTATAACGAATTATGAATGAAGTAACGAATTTTTGTTAATACGGGATTTAGTTGGTCCAATTATTATTGGAGTTGATTATCCATGATTATTGTTAGCGAAACTCGACTTAGAATCAGGAGTTGTTCTGTTTAAATTCAACATAAATGGGTAGAATTTGCAGAAATAAGTCTTGTTCATAAGTATTCTTTCCGTTGGAGTTAAAGCAGTTATTATAACAACTAACACAATTCTTAAAAATAGCCAGGTTTTAATGCATAGTGCATTAAAACAAGTGAAGCATTAACGATTTGATAAAAAATTCTTGTCTCACGCCAGAACAACAGGTAGTATTTCAATCTTTTTTTATAGCAAAACAAAGATGTTTTTTTAAACATACTTTTTAACCTTTCATAAACACCTTGTATAAAATAATGTCTGATTTTATCGAGCAAGCAAACCATCCAACCGATATGCACGCATTTGACTGACAGTGTTATATTGTATTGTATATTGTGAGTATTATTTATCTAGTATTTTTTTCTAAAACGAAATGAAATGTTATATATATATGAGAAGTGTGTGCTGTAAAATGTCTTACAGTTAATCCCGACTTCCTGTGATATGTTTTAGGTAAACATAAACCTGACAGAGTGTCCTGTTAGTTGTAATACCGCATAAAAGATGTGTGTTTGTGTCCGATCACGATACAACATGTTTGGGTTTGCTCCAAGCATAATATTTACAGAAAATTAAGAAACATGCCGCACTAATTAATATCAGTCTATTTTACTTTTATTTAAAGTCGGAATTTTTATGTTTATTTTGAGTACAAGGGCGACATATCTTCTAAATGAATAATATTAGTAAATACCAGATGTGATTTTACAATTTAATTAAGTCGGGGTTTAATAAATTTATATAATAAATATTTTTTGTTTGCCAATATTTTTCAAAATTATAATAGTGTCGTTAACATACAGGATGCCCCAAATTGATTTTGATGTTTATTGATTTTGACTATTTCTTCCACTTCTAGACCGGCTAGAGAAAATATCTTTAACTATTTTCGAGATATCGATAAAAATGGGCATTTGGCACATAACGAAAAACTTTCTTTATTTGTGAACACTACAGGCACTTTTTAACATAATAAGATCTATCTTAACAATTTTATCACTACTAAATTTTCAGATATCCTTACTCTAAGCCAAAATGAGTATCTCGTCTACGCCACAGTGGACGAAAACGCCGAAAAGCTGGCCAAAATATAAAGGCATTGAGCTGTTTTACTGAAATTGTGCATACAGGGGTTTTTGTGTCGCTGATCAAGAATCCGAAGTTGAATTTTGAAAATACAAAATGGCGGCCATGAAATCCCCCCAACACATACCAAAAATCGCCAATTATCGCTGCATTTTTACAAAACTGTATACAGTTTTTTTGGGTCGCTGATGAAGAATCCCATATAGAATTTCAAAAAAATTACGGTCAAAAATATATACATAGTTCAAAAATTATTATTGAATTGAAGCGAATTCATGTGTTTCATTTGTTTCGGGAAAATTAGGATCTGGAGAATGGAATAAAAATGTGTAAATGTGTTCTCATTTCATGAGAACGCATTCAAAAGGAGCCCACTTTATGGTACACGAATGTGCATGCATCCGTGCATTCGCGCACAATTTGGTCAATATCTCGCAAAGATGCAAAAAGGTGCAGCTAATTTTTTATACACTTTCGAAAAAATGTTCATTGAACACATTCCAATAAGTTTCAAGACCAACCATCACCAACTGCGTAACTTATGGCTTTTTTGTGGAGTTTATGAATCGTTGCATGTACAAAAATGCACTCCACTTCGATAATTATTTACTAATTACCATATAAATAAACTGATCTGATACCGAGATATTTTAATTGTACTTACTTTCTGATGCAGAATCCATTTTTATGACACAGAAAACTGCACTTTGAGAATTTTTACGCTGCAGACAAAATTTATCGATTTTTGAAGCGTTGCGAGCTGCCGAAGTGACGCGCTGCACGGTTGCACAATAAGTAATTTCCTCCCTCAGGTAGTGAACCCGGACCGGTATTAACGGTCGTTTCTAATGCTAGGGGTACCACTACAACGATTTAAAACGTTTCCATTTAAAAAAAAATCTTCATTTTTTTAATTTTGGCCAGCTTTTTGGCGTTTCCGTCCACTGTGCTACGTCTAATTCTCTAAGGTTTCTCAAGAAATATTGAGATACATCATATTTTAATAGATCATTTCAATATATACAGGCGATATATGTCTGTTTCGCTTAAGAAATATGATAAGTTTGATATAGAACTATTGTAAAGCAGTATAATAAAGAAATGGTTAAATTTTGAATTACGACATTTTGGCTTAGGAGGGTAGCATAGTTGGCTTTAGGTTCAAAATTTGGAACAATTTTTATACTCAAGAAATTATTTACTCCAGTTACAATGCAAAAACTAAAACCTCTAGTTCTATGTATATATACTTTCATTCTTTCTGAACTCTTCAAGGAGCAGAATGCTTATGTACCTAATAAATACTTTATTTTTTCTAGAAATGCTTAAATACTAAGTAATAATATGTCATATTTTTTAAAGGAAAACGAGAGCTTTTACATTTATTAGTCAAAAACTAATATTTTCTTTCCAGTCAATTGACCAGAGACCAAATTAAAATTCACACTTGCAACCACATTATGAGATATGATTAAAATATAATTCATTAGTAAAGTTACCTTGCATTTCGAAAAGGCAGTTTGACAGTTTATAAAAACTAGAGTTTCATTGTCTTTCATAATTAGTTAAAAGTCGTTTGAAAACTGTGAAAAAAAAATAAATTTTTTTTTTAAAAAACATGTTTTTTCTTAATCGTACTAAAAAGAAAAAAAAAATATTTTTTTTTGACAAAAAAAAACCCAAAAAAAGCAGGGCGTGCGCACTTTGTATGGTTGTATGCAGATTGTACAAAGTGCGCACGCCTTGCTTATTTTGGCAAAGAAATTATTTTTTTACTTTTTAGTACGACTAAGGAAAGCAACTTTTTAATTTTTTTTGTTGTTTTTTTATTCTACTTTTTAGTCATACTTTAATTAAATTATTGTCATACATTAAATTATTGTCATATATTAAGTTATTATCATACTTTTACAGATTTTTCAATTTTCACCCCTGCAGGGGAATATTTGCAAAAGTAACAGTGGAATATTGTATCATCCGACCTTAGTAACTGCGCAAAATTTCATCAATTGGTTGTCAGGAACCGTGTTAAATAAAGGATTCAAGATTTGAAGACAAATATGCTGAAAACAAAAACTACATTGTGAGTTAAAGAAAAGCAAGTAAAAATGCCAGATATATACCGTCTGTAACAGGATAATGTACATCCCCATTTTCTCCTTCAGTTTTGAGGATAATTGATTGAAATTTAGGATATCCTATATGAGTAATAAGCAGCACTTTTTGACATAACAGGTTTTTTTTTCACTTCCGGTTTCGCCGGAAGTAACACTAACTTTCGATTCTTAAATGGAGCACCCTGTATATTATTGAATTTTTGATTCTGCATAATTTTCTGTCTCCAACGATACCAAATAAGTGACATTTCAAGGGTCAGTATTTGTTGTAATATAATTTTTAGTTTTCCATTTAAGTGTGCCATGACGGTTCCGACTTATTCTAAATGCCATGATGGTTCTAATTTATTCTAAATTACCCCTGTAATGCTAGAAAAATCGAAATCCCGTCAAAAATACTAAATTACGTGATTTGCGAGCAAATAAAGTTCATCAAAATGGTTTTTGGGGAAAAGCTCAATTTTTTTCAAGTGGAACCATATTAGTACCATTTATTAGTATTATTAATAAGGAATTTAGTCATATGCCGTATTAAAATGTACGATAAATACAAACAAAATTACAGCTAAGAGAAAATAAGAAAATACAATTTTGTTCTAATTACCTTGTTATACATAAGGTAGCTTTGAAATACAAAAAATGAACACAAAACATTACAACAGTTGTTCAAAATGCTGTCCATTAACGACAATGCACTTCTGAACTCACACAACTGTTTCTCGAAGAACGTTCGCCAATTGCTGGGCCGTTATGCTATTAATTGCGCGTCTTACTCGTAGCTCCAGATCTTCACGGGTTGTAACGGCTGTTACGTAGACAATATTTTTTAGATGACCTCAAACAAAGAAATCAAGGGGTGTTATATCAGGTGATCGTGGAGGCCACCTCACAGGACCATTCGCGAAATTACTTTTTCTCCGAATCTCCGTTGAAGGTAATCAATTACTATCCTTGAATTATGGAGACGAGCGCCATCTTGTTGGAAATACATTCCCTATCGTAAATGGAAAGGTGAATCAGCTAAGCTGTCCTCAATTTAATTTTGCAGGAATTCAAGTATCTGGCATCAATCAGGGTGCAGGGTTCAAATATTATTGGACCAATGATTCTACTACCGATTATTCCAAGCCAAATATTGAAACCAAACCGCACTTGAAAGTTACCCTCCCGTAATAAATTTTGATTTTCTTGTGACCAGTATTTTGTATTTTGTCAGTTAAATAATCTCAAATGTGTAAACCTAGACTCGTCCGAAAATAAAATCATTCCCAAAAAATTATTGTTTGGCTGCACGTTATTCTGCAAAATCCAATTGGAATATTCCATCCTACGTGCGTAATCATTTTTGTACAAGTGCTGGTGCAATTGATATTTAAAAGATTTATAGTGGTATTTGTGCAAAATTCAGCTTACTGTTTGGTGACTGATTTCTAATTCAAACCCAGTTTGCCTTAAAGAAACAGCCTTATCAGCTTCTACTCGAGCATTAAATTCCGTTCCTTCGTCAAGAATGATTTCTTCGGGATCATTGTTGGGCTCACTTCGGAATTGATTTTCAAGACGATTAAAATAATTTCTCGCTGGACATTGTCTCTCAGGATACCATTCGGCTTAAAGGTGTTTAGCCTCATAGCATTTTTTCTACATTACCCATAAATAATTAACATGTCCACTTTTTCATCTCTTGTATAAATTTGCGGCATTTTGAACTCAATTAACAAGAACTTTAAACAATTTTTAAAGACACAATAAAAACACCTGTAAACCAACAAATGTTTGATAAGCTAAATATTTCATTGTTTTCAAAGCCACCTTAGTTACTTCTTAACATTTAATTAGAACAAAATTGTATTTTCCTATTTTCTTTTAGCTGTAATTTTGTTTGTATTCATCGCATATTTTAATACGACATATGAATACATTTCTTATTAATGGTACTAATAAATGGTACCATGGTACCGATATGGTTCCATTTGAAAAAATTAAATTTTTCCCCAAAAACCATTTTGATGAACTTTATTTGTTCATAAATCACGTAATTTAGTATTTTTTACAGGATTTAGATTTTTCTAGCATTACACGGGTCATTTAGAATAAATCAGAACCGTCATGACACACTTAAATGGAAAACTAAAAATTATATTATAAGAAAATATTGACGTTTAAAATGTCACTTATTTGGTATTGTTGGATTCAGAAAATTATGCAAAATTCAAAAATGCAATAATATACAGGGTGTTCTATTTAAAAATAGAAAGTTGGTGTCACTTCCGGCGAAGTGACAAAAAAATCACTTGTATTTCAAAAAGTGCCGCTTATTATGTATACAGGACAAATTTTAATCAATTATCTTCAAAACTAAAGGAGAAAAGGCGAGTGTAGGTACCATGATCATGTTACAACCGGTGCATTAAATTTTGGAATGAAATAGGGAATGATTTGACAAAGAAAGTAGACATATTATTAGAGGGAAATACAAATATAAAAGATAACTTTTTGAATGGTGTAATCATACTTATACAAAAAAAATAAGAAGGCTATCAAATTAGATCAATTTCGTCCAATTACCTTATTAAATACGGATTATAAAATATTTATGAAAATTTTAGCAAATAGACAAACGAATAATGAAAGAAATTTTAGGAAATGCACAAACATGTGGTAATGAAATATCCATATTTAATAAATTAATGTTAAATAGGGATATAGTAGGAAAATATGAAAAGAAATCAAAATGTATCAGGTGCATGTCATTAGACTTCAAGCAGGCTTTTGATAGAATATCACATAAATTCTTATGGGAGATCCAAAAGAGATATAACTTTTCGGAACAATTAATAACAATTTTACAAAAATCCATGGAAATGTTATAACACAGATAATGATAAATGGATTTTTAACCAATAAAATAATAGTTAAATCATCAGTTCGACAAGGGTGCCCATGAGTGATACTTATAAAAGAAAATATTTATTATCCTTTCCTTCAAATTCTGGATTGTTGCTGGTGTGATGTTTTTGTGGGCATCATATAACATGCTTATTATATTACCTTCTTTTGAATTATTTGAAAAAAACCCTCATTTTTAATTTATATTGCTGAATTTTGCAATTATTGTTCAATAAATTGAAAATGGTTATAATAGTACGTACAAAAAATTTTCGTTTTTCAATCCTACATCACATCGCCCAAACATATTTGAAAAAATTGAGAAAATTCAGCCTGTATACGTATAAGTGAAAATGGCTTAATGTAGTCACACAGATTTCTTATAACTGGTACTAAGATATTTTTTTCTCTAAATTGGTAGTTGTGATTGTAGTGATATTTTTAATATACACGTGTAAATGGTATAATTTCAACAAAAAAAATCATTACATCCAAGTGGTTGAGAGAAGGCCAATAATAATACAGGAATGAAAAAAGGTCACAAAGAGGGTACAAAAAAATATTCTCATATACATGGAATTTCATTTAAAAAAATGTTACTTGACCCTGTAGTATCGTCTTGGCTCACCCTGTATATTCGAAAACAATTTCCGGTTATAGACTTTTTTTGTCTAGTTTACTCATGTTTTTAAATTAAGTTTCTAGCTATCACAAAACTGGAGATATCGAAGTCGGGCGCACTATTGCCCCACTCTGTATATGACAGTTAATTAATAAAGGGGATCAGGGGCTTACAAATATAGTATATAAGGCAAAAGTGCTATTTACTTAAAACACAATTTAAATCATGGAGTGACACAGGCAAGAAAATTATATGTTAGTAATACATTAATGTTATTTTTGAAAATGTGCCAAAAGCCAGTATAAAAAAATACAGGGTGTCTCACCAGGAATTGCATCGATCGATATGGGGAAAAGTACGCACCAGAAAATTTTGAAAATTTAAGAAGCTACTAACAGCAGTCTGGCTAATCCAACTAAAACATTTATAACCATCTGGCACTTCCGTTTATACCGGAAGTCGATACCAACTTGCTTATTTTAAATGTAATACCCTATATATTTTAGGATTTTCGAAAAGAGCATATAATTCTGAGTCAAAATTATGTAAGATACCCTATGCCTAAACCCAGACGTTTCAGAGATATTTGACATTTAAAAAAAAATTTTAGATTACTTTATTTGGGAAACTATTAAAAATAAAGTTTATGAGAGCCCATTAACAACTATTGAAGATTGTATGCAGAGAGTAAGAAATGCATTTCAAAACTTATCACAGGATTCAATTAGAAGAACTAATCCGAAGGTATGAAAAATGTGTGGAGGTTCGAGGGCGGAATTTTGAACAATTATTGAATAACATTGGAATCAGGTTTTTAGTTGATTTTATCTTAGCTATTTTAGTTTAAGCAAAGTGTCTTCAATCCAATTAATAGGCATGTTACAGTGTTTCGTGTTACTTTCCGTTTTTGTGGATATCTAGTAACAATAAATGTATTAAGTTCTTGATATTACTTTATCACATTCTCCATAAATAATAAACAAATTCAAAAAAGTCTTCGTGGGTGTGATTTAAACGCGGTGGCATTTTTTTACATAAGAAATGACGGATACTACTGATTGTTCCTAATCATGGCTAATTTGATAAAATTTTTATTCTAAATTCTTGAATTTCTAAGAAAATACGCAAATATTTCAAAAAGTTGTAACTTAAATCCTCACAATGCTTATATTAGAAAAAAAAGGATTTTAATTATACATAACTTGATGTAAAGAAATACAGGGTGTTTCATTTGACTTAAGCAAGTTTTTGCGATTTGAAGTTTACAAAATGTAACGTCAAAAATGGTGATATACTATTATTGATTTTCATTAAACTGTATAGCGTAGATCACTTTATAGTCTTTCTGCATGTCAAAAAGCAAATGAATATCTTTTACACGAAGAAAGTTATAAAGGTTATTGTAAACCATTACACCTGTCAAAGAAGTTTTAAAATGTCAAATATCTCTGAAACGGCTGGGTTTAGGCATAGAATATTCTACATGTTTTTGACTCAGAATTTTATGATTTTTTTTCGAAAACCCTAAAATATATGGGGTAGTCGATTTAAAATAAGCAAATTGGTATTGACTTCCGGTATAACCGGAAGTGCCAGATGCTTGTAATTATTTTAGTTGGATTGACCACACTGCCATTAGTAATTTTCTGAATTTTCAAATATTTCTGGTGCGTACTTTTCCCTATATCGATGGATGCATTTCCTGGTGAGACACCTTGTGTATACAGCGGTTTTTGAAATAATAGAACGAGAACACTTTACCAAATAAGATCATGCAACTACCAAATATTTGCATAAAAAAGTAATTGAACCAACACATCAACAACCGAGTAGTGAAAAAAAAGTAATAACAATAATTGGAAAAGTATATGGAACACCTTTTCTTAATATAATACCAACCGAATGGAAATCAGTAACTTACAAAGCTGTCAATGAAGTGTGTCCTATTGGAGCAAAATTATTTAAATATAATCTTGCAAATAACATGACATGTAAAGATTGCAATGCACAAATAGAAGAAACAGATAGTTTTGTTACATGGAATAAAAGATGTAAGGATGTGGACAAAAAATATTATTAATGTAGAAAATTGTAAGTGTCTTTTCCTAGCTAGTAATAGTGGAAATGTCGGTTTAAGAGGGTCCAGTACACGTACTATAATATTTACAACAGAATTTTTTTACGATTTATCGTCTCGTGAACACATAACCACAGCCGTGTATTTTTTAATACACATTTGATCTTATTTACGCGCACCGTTGCGCGACTTGGTAATGTCACCTGGGGATTGTATTTATTCCAGAACTCCCTAAATGGTTGTCTATCGAGTATATGCAGCGGAATATCATAGGCAATCAACATTAACAGTAAATCAAACATAAACTGTGTTTTCGAAGTAACGCCTTTTTTGCTTTTAGTTTTATGCTGCACAGTATTTACGTAACGTCTATAATCATATTTATCCCAGCACATCACGTCTGTCTCGTACACCTTACAAATTATTGTAGCACCATTATAGAATAAATCCGGGAATTTACCGATAAATTTATTCACTTGTGAGCGTATGGCAGTTTTTTACCTTTGCGCACGTATGACATATTTCATTATTAAATTAATATTAACAATAAAATACAACAAATAAAATTATTAACAATACAACAACATACTGTTACGTGTTTGCTATCCACACAAACACCTATACTCGTAGATTCGTTGATTGAAAGTCCAGGTAACACTTACTCACTACTTTATTTACTAATTAACAATTAACAACAATAGATTAATAACTGACTTAATTATAATCACAATTGAACACTTATAACTTATGTCTTTTTCGTATTTCTTCTTTACTCGCTCGCGTTTCACTTAAGATTAAATATCGGCCCACCGTGCGTCTTACTTATACATCCATTCTCCCGGTCTAGAGCACTCCAGAATATTCCCGGCCGTTCGTGTACAATTCCAGCCTAATCTAACCAGTCTGCACAGTCCAGTGGCGTAACACTGCCCCCTCCTTAAGCCTGAACGTCCCGATCAGGCAATTCATTATTCCCTGCATACTTGGCTAGTCTCTCTATGTGCACCACCTTCATCTTGGATTTTGGACTTTGCTGAATTCTATATACAACGTCGTTTAGTCTGGTGACCACAGTGTAAGGACCTTCCCAGGGCGGGTGAAGCATCGGGGACCTGCCTTTCTTCCGTTGTGGGTTATATAGCCAAACCAAATCTCCCACCTGGTACCCTCCTGAATTAGCCTTAAGATCATAACGAGCCTTCATACGATCACTTGCAATGGTAATTCGTTCAAATGGAGCCCTGGCGTTATATTGCTTATTTCTTATTTGTGGCCCCATTCTTGCCGCGCAAACTTCACATTGGCGGCACCAAGCCTCCACATCTTGACGACTGTTTACCCAGTAGAAACGTTGTCTTACTTTTGTCAGAGTTTCGTTGATGCCAAAATGTCCGCCAGACGTTCCATTATGCACTTGCTGAAGTACATCTGCTACGTGACACCTGGGGATTAACAATTTCCAAGTAACTTTCCTCCCATCTGGACTTTCCCACGCTCTCTTCAGCAGTCCATCCTCTACGATAAGGGAGTCCCATTGTGCCCATAAAGCCTTCAGCCCCACTGATTTATTTGAAATGTCCTTCCAATTGGGTCGGGTCCTTCTTTCTTTCCATTTCAGAATAGGACCAGTCTCGTTATCGTTTAACTGCGCTTCCTTTAACGACCCTTTTGTCCAATAATCCGGAACATCAATCTTAACGGTCTTCATTATTTGTACATTTTGTTGTTCTTCCTTACGGTGGCAAGGCTTGTAGTCTTTCTGACACGGTCTTTTGGAAAGGCCATCTGTTATATTCCGCGAAGTACCAGCTCGCCAGTTTTCCTGCGGCTTCTCCATTACTGTGACCCTGTCAGGGATGCGCTGACGACAGTTACTCTGAATATGGCCCACTCTGCCACACTTATAACAGCGCATGCGTCCTCCACTCTGTCTCCCACTACTTTGCTGTTGGGTTTGTCTCGGATCTTGAATGTTGAGCTCATGACAGTTCCTCTTAATATGGCCCAATTTGCCACACATATAACAACGGATGTCTCCAGTTGGCCTCCCACTACTTCGTTGTTGGTCTTGTCGCTGCTGGGAGCCCGATTTTGTCAGTAGTTGGGTCAACATCTTGTGTAGATCAGATATCAGGTTTTGTGTTGTGTTGTCTGGCTTGTCTTCCTCCACACTCACAGCTCGTACTCTCTGATTTGGTTGTGTGGTATCCTCATAAGCAGCCTCAATCTCCAGTGCATGCACTAAAGCCTCACTAATAAGCTTATGCCTGGCCAACTTAAGAATTCGCCTAGCTTCCTGGTCCCTTACTCCATCAATAAATGTACCAACTGCTAACTGTTGTTGAAATTCCATTGGTGCATCAGGATAGGCTAGATGGGCTAATCTTTCTACCGCAGCTTCCAACTCCTGGAGGCTTTCTCCACCTCGTTGTCTGCGTGATTTGAGCTGAGCCTGATATACTTGGGCGAGATGTTGGTCGCCATATCTTAATTCTAACGCTGCCTCCAAAATGCCAAATTTTTGTTGCTGTGCGGCAGGAATTGTTTGGAGCAGGTCTAATGCTTGGCCTCTTAGTGCTAATACCAATGCTGTTGCTTTTTCCTCATAGTTCCAGTTATTTGAACGTGCAGCCGCCTCAAATTGTCTCTTATAAGTTGACCATGAACTTTGACCGTCGAAGGAAGGTGGTTGTAACCTAGTACCAGACGACAGTACTAATTGGCCACTCCTCTCCCTTAATTGTTGCTTGAGCCGGGCTACTTCTCCTTCAACAATACTGACTTTTCCCTCAACTTGACCGACTTTTTCTTTAACTTCACTGACTTCAGCCTGTACATCTTCCTTCAATTGTTCAGTGACCGAGAGCATGACTTGATGCTATCCCTCCATAAGTTGTTTTAATTCTTCCTGACGTTCCTTTCTTTGCTCTTCCTTTTCTTCCTGTCGTCTTATTTCCAGGCCTTCGATCATTTTTATCAAGTCTTCTTTTTCTTCCTGGCGTTTTCTCTCTTGTTCTTCTTTTTCTTCCTGTCTTCTTCTCTCTTGGTCTTCTTTTTCTTCCTGCCGTCGTCTCTCTTGTTCTTCTTTTTCTTCTTGTCGTCTTCTCTCTTGTTCTTCTTTTTCTTCTTGTCGTCTTGTCTCTTGTTCTTCTTTGTCTTCCTGTCGTCTTCTCTCTTGTTCATCCATCCGTTGTAACAATGCTGCAAGCATGTCCTGTGTTTGCTTCTCCGCCATACTTATTGTTGTTGGCATTAACTCACGACACGTAAATCAGTTCAAAATAAAGTTTATTACACTATTAAGTCCGTAAAATGTTGATATCACGTCTATTTTAATAATCGAATGTTCCAGAGAAAATCTCCAAACAGCACAAGAAAGTCTTATTTAGAGTCTATACTTCTATTGTGTTGACAAAATTTACTTATCTCCACTAATTGTGCAATGGAATGTTCGAGAAATTTTATAAATTATCACTAATTAGTCTTGTTTTGAGTCTATAACACGTTTCCGTTAACACAGTTTACGTATCTCCTGTAGTTTCCAAATCGAATGTTCTAGAATTGTCACTAAAAGTCACTTATAGTCTCGTTTTTAAGTCTACAACACGTTCCCGTCGACACAATTTACGTATCTCCTGTAGTTTCCAAATAGAATGTTTTAGAATTTTCCCGAAATTGCACTAGTAGTCCTTTTTCTCAGTCTACAACGCATTATTACTAGCGGCACTCGCGTATTTGCAGCTATTTCTAAATCGAATGTTCTAGAAACTTCTCGAAAATCCACTTTAAAGTCACTATTCAGTCCAGAAATAGTCCTCCAAACACTGTCCAGTAGCTTAATTCTCCGTGTTACCACTAATTTCTGAGAAGAACACTGTAGAACCTTTTCGAATATTCCAGAAATTTCTCTTCCAATCCACTTCCGACACCAAATTGCTACGTGTTTGCTATCCACACAAACACCTATACTCGTAGATGCGTTGATTGAAAGTCCAGGTAACACTTACTCACTACTTTATTTACTAATTAACAATTAACAACAATAGATTAATAACTGACTTAATTATAATCACAATTGAACACTTATAACTTATGTCTTTTTCGTATTTCTTCTTTACTCGCTCGCGTTTCACTTAAGATTAAATCTCGGCCCACCGTGCGTCTTATTTATACATCCATTCTCCCGGTCTAGAGCACTCCAGAATATTCCCGGCCGTTCGTGTACAATTCCAGCCTAATCTAACCAGTCTCCACAGTCCAGTGGCGTAACAATACAATACAATGGAGAGGAATAAATTAGCGTGTAAACACTACGACATACAAAAATGGACTAGTCTTGCGGCTCGCTTCGATTTGTCCCACCTGCTGTTGCACCACTGAACAGTCGCATGACTTTCCAGCTTTAGTAGTTAGGAATAGTTAGTAGTAATACTGTTATGTTAGACATAATCTATGAATATTACACGTTATATAATATTTAATATGTATTGTGGTGTAAATTTGTAAATATTTTACTAAAGAAAATGCTGTGAATACTATTATTTAATACAATGTCATCCTGCTCCTAGATGAAGTAGTTGTTTTAATACTTTTACGATAAAATGTATTCGAAGTGTCATGTTTGATTTATTACCTACCTAAAACTTTTATACTAGCGCATTCAGATAATAATGACAGTATAAAATGTAAGAAACTAGGTATTTATTGTTGTTATCATATTAGATTTGAAGAAGGAATGCTTAATATCTAATAAATATTTTATTATTTTTGTACAAATGCAATAAATACGAAGCAAACATTTTAATAATCTTACACATATATTTTTTCAACTTTTTCTTTCCTGATGTACGGATATTCCCAAACTTAGACAATATGTTCACTATTAAAGTCATTAAATTTAAACAACAAATCGAATATTCTGTACATTCTTTTACTAAAATACTATCGTAGATTAAATGCCAACAGCTTATATATGAGTATTTACTAAATCTCGTAAACAAATAATAAAAAAAACTTTCTACCACATTGTAAATTATTCTTCACCCAGATAGAACTACATAGTAAAATTGTGGAGCAATGTAATTTTATGGTTTGTTTTTATTGAAATAGAAAATGTCTATTAGGATTACAGCTTACAATAGTTTATAGATGTAGGGTAAATGGAGCTTTGGCCACCGTTTTATGACAGTTTTCACTTTAAAGCAATAAGTTTTATTATAAAGTTGAATTTTAAAATTAAATGTGGGTTGCCAGGCTTGTAGGTAAAATGCGTTTTATTATTATTTATGGTTCTATGTTTGAAGAACCGCATGCGGTCGGGTGTATTATAATAACTAACCAACTATTTCAGGAACTAAATTTAACTAGGACTTTCATTGTTTAAATCAAAACGTGAAGCATGTGACCCATTTTTAGAAATGCCACTGATTTTCTATTTTATTTATTGCTCTTTACAAATATTTTTAAACTGGGTCTCGTATTACCAAATAATTCCACATTGGTTTTCTATAATTGAAATACCAATAGACGTCGTAAATATACCTAAATTTTTTATAAAATAATTTTATATTTTACTGGGGGAAAAGGTCAAGATTTTTTATGGAAACTTTGTGCTCTTTTTAGAAAATTATTATGAAAAAGTACATATAAAGAGTGTTGTTTACACATCTGATGTAGAAAATTCATCAGTTGGTTCATTCCATTAAAACTACAATAAAAGTTCAGGTCTCAAAAATCCTTCATTTCCGAGATCGAGTGTCTTGAAGGTCATTATTGAAAGGTGTTTTTTTAACCATACTAGTAATAATCTTTTGACAGAAAGAAAGGAAAGAGTGATACTTCGTTTGAGGTTGGCCACCTAGTGACGGAGAATTGGGAGGGTACACAACATGTTATTTTCAACATATTTTTATCCACACGTCATATTTTTTAATAAAATACATGATTTTATGCTGCAGCTACTCAAAATACATCTCTTATTTAGTTCACTAAGGTCGAAAGTCTGTAGACGTACTATGTGACCCTCGACCTTAGTGAACCAAAGGGGAGATATAGAAAAGGTAGTATCGTTCCAAGTCGATAAAAAATTGCGTTTTTGACCATAATATTTGTTGTTTTTTACTGGGCCCAATCTTTTATCATTTGGTCATTTTTTGTTATCATCAAGATTTATTTTCGGCTTCAGCGACTGTTTTTTTTTGTCATGGTCATAGTCTTAGTACTGACAATTGATATTAATATTGAAGATATATAATATCACTTTTAAATAATTAATTTTCAGTATCAATAATAATTCATGTCATATTTTTTAATAATTTCTTCTTGTTGACATGTTGACATTTTTGTAACTAAATTAGACATTTCAAATGTCAAACTGCCAAATTTATCCTATCCCCATTTTATGAGGTTAAGTGTGTACACAATTTCTGTCTCTATCATCTTTGTTTAAATACTTGGAAAATATATTTTATTTGCTTGATATTGATTTATAATCTTTCATCAAGAACATATTTTTTTGCAAAAACAAATACAAAAAAGTTTTGGTCCCGTGGAGGGGGTCCACAGCAAGCCAATTTTGCTCATCACCGAATTTATCATTGTCATTGACCTATAGAACATGTACCAAATTTAAAAGCTTTATCTCAAAAAGATGTAAGTTTTGAAACTTATAATATAATGGCAAAAACCTGCTGTGTCCCCGGATGTTATCCAATTAAATAGCACTTTAAAAAGCTAGGGATGGTATCTACCTTTGGTTTCCCAAAAGATGGTATTTTAAAAGGTAAATGGTTGGTTGAAGGCTATTCTCAATATTTTGTTGTTTGGCTTTTATATTGTATGCGCTTTCTCCATATGCATATGATTTAATGCGGGATTATTTAAGCTCACCTACAAACTGACCAACTGAAAGATATCTCCAATTTTTCTCATCTAGCCTTGATGTCGCCCCAAATACTTATCCAAATACCAGTGACAATGACAGAAGTAGCAATGCAATGATTACCTAAATTATGTATCTGATTCCTTTAAACCCTATGAAAAATTATTGTTCTCTGTGTATGTTAATAAAACATTAGACTATAGAGGACAAAATTTAACTGGTGCAGCTTCTAATGACAATTCACTAGCTACAACCATTTTATTTTTATATTTTTAACATTTTTACTCTGTGTGTATGTGGTAAAGAACATAAAAAATATTCTTATTATGCCTTGTTCAATTTTTCTAATGTTTTACTTAACGATTACATAAAGGAAAAAAAACAATCAATCCAGTGCCGAAAAGGTCGAATCAAAAAAATAAGAAAAGGAAACACTACTTTTAAATTAATAGGAGTAAAACACTTCATTTTCTATAATTAAAAACTGATATGCGACAAATTACTTGATTGTGACATCAAAACATACTAAGTTTCACGTTAACTTTAACAGTTCGGCAAAATTCTCTATAAGTTCCATCTAAAAAAAAAAAAAACTGTAAAAAAAAAAGTCAAAAATCAACTCGTAAAACAAACAATAATATCAGCGTCAAAGTAGACATAGACAACTAACATTTAGCAACAGCACACCACGGGTCTCTTCATGGCCTGCATGGAGTCGGCCGTGGCTGGGTCTATGGGATTAATTTCTACTTCTGAAAAAAATCCAACTCCTTTATCAAGAATCAAACCAGGGACACTAGGGTTAAAGGCAAATGTCCTTACCCTTCTATCATGGAGTCATGTCATAAATTTTAGATAATATAAAGCTTATTTGAGACAATTACAGTGTCGAGATCTATTTTGAAGTGAAATAATTGACTTAATTCGTCATTTTGTTAAAATTGTGTCTTATGTTTTATCTCAAATCAATCCGAAAATAAGGTGACACCAGTTGTGCGAGGAAAACTGTATCAAATGACCAGTGGCGCTAACAAGTTTTGCAACAATAGCGAAGTTTGCAGAACAAAAAGAGCATCGTTAGCAAACTCGGTGAAGCTGGACAAATCGTCTGTAATTGGAAGACCCTTCGATATTGGAGACGTGCTTCTGTTGGACATTATTTCTACAAATAACGAGCACTCGACTAAACTTTTTTATACAACACATATACATGTGAAATACAAAATATTGTGCGGGACAAACGGGTAGATAATAAAACAAAGTGTAGATTATACTTTTATGTTTTGCAACGTGTTACAGTAAATAAATTAATTACATGATTTCAATCTATTTATAATGTTTTTTTTTCTATTCCTCAATTTCTTATTAAAATATGTTCTTTACAAAGTGAGGGCTAGTTTATTAAAACTCAGTTAGCACTAACAAGAGGGCAAATGAAATTCAGATTCGTCTAATTAAAACAATACAAATCAGGTTAATAAAGTATAAAGTCATCGCATACATCTAGTAACGACTAACATTGAAGTATTTTTGACAAACACCGAAATACTCGGTACTATACCCGACGCGCGTTTCACCAATCAAGTTGACATCATCTGCAGATGGTTAAACTAAATTTATATTAACAACGTTGTCTATTTGGTTGGTTCGAAGACTTGAAACCAACTAGTCTGCATGACGTCACATGACCTCACCGCATGATTTAATACCAGTAAAATGGACTATTTGGAATAAGTTCTAGAAATATGTCGTTATTTATATTATTTGTACAATTTCGTAATATCATAGATTTCAAATGCATCCAGCTGTCCGCAATTTGTCGTAGTATTAATATTAAACTATAGTAATATCTACCTAATATTGTCTTAAAACTTATGTGGTTGGGTAACACTACCCTTATCGGTTTTTCTCTATTTGAGATGAGCCATATATACGATAAATTTAGACTAGGCTTAAAAACCTAGTCTAAGTTGTTCGTCTCATTTGCCCAATGTACTTTTAACTACAGTTTTTGCAACTAATTTTGTAAAATTATTCCAATGTAAATTTATTCCAATTTAAATTTATTCCAATGTAAATTTATTCCAATGTAAATTTATTCCAATTTAAATTTATTACGACATAAATTTATTCCAATGTAAATTTATTCCAATGTTGTCTCTTGGAATGCCTAAAAGTTGTTGTAATTAATTTTCTGATTTGTAAACCAATGTTATACCAACGTCTTTGAAAATTCTACTGAGACAAGGGGTAAGTTTTGGTGCTGTTAAGTGACATTAAGACTGGTATGGGAAAGCCTAGATGAACTCAAAGCCCTGGCAAAACGAAATACAGTCAAACTAATCTGAGTGCCATGACAATGTAGGGTACTAGAAAATGACAAAACTGACGAATTTCCCAAACAAAGATCAGCTACACCATTCTTGACCCAGAACCAGTACTTGCAATGTCAAAGTGCACTGCAATGAGGTGCACATTAGACTGGGTAAAAAAAACACACTAGACATTGGCAAAACATACCAGGACAAAGACACGACATAACATTCATAACCGAAACGTGCACAAGAAGAGCTCAGTAACTGCTTACGCTAAGCAGGATCCAGTTGAAAATTGTAACAGGGTGACTCACAGTTGCACCAATGAAGGAACATCTACAAGAAATGGAACTCTATGAAGGTGACCTCGGATGCAGACTCTGCGGAGAGGCACTGGAAACAGCTGACCACATACTGTGTCAAGACGCTGGACCCCAAAAGACCAAACATTTTTGGGGAAACAAAAACGGATCCGAGAGTATTTGCACATAAACCCATCATACAACTATATCGATATGGAATACAAATTTAAAGTTTTGTAATCGCCAAAGGTCGAAAACTTACGAAATTATTTGTAAAGACTGTAATCAAAGATATACTGGGAAAACGAAATGATCATTTTAGAATAGGTTTAAAGAGCATGAACCATTTCAAATATAGAAGAACAGATAAATCTAGTGTTGTCAAACATGCATATGGATATTAGCAATTCACGATCAATTAGAAATATAACAAGTAATAGACAACTTTATTACTATTAATTGATTCTTATCCTATTTGCCAGTCTCTGAACTGAGGTAACATTATTTGCGATCTGAACCAAATTGGACAAGCATTTATGAAAAATATGAAAAACAGTTCACAAAATCGGTATTAATTTTTCTGATATATTAAAAGCCACTTGTGTCTAATTTTTTTTCACTTATTAGACGTATATATCGCGACAGAAGAAACCCGTCTACTGCCACAAAATTATTTGAAAATCCATAAATTTCAACCCGGATAAACTTTTATAAGGGTTCGTTTAGTATTAGTTTGTGACGAGAATTTTACAGGTTTCTGTACAATTTTTTAAACATTCGCTAATTATTATCTGAATGTTATTCCAGTTTATCTATGCCCATTTTCCCAAGCATGCGAGTCAAATTTTCTCCATCCAACCTTTTAATCTTCATGTTCGCCTAATCTTACATCGAATGGTGTGGATATTCTCACCCATAATGTTTGTTTGGTGTGCTCACACCAAATACAGACAGTTTTTTGAGTTTTGCTTAAAGGTTTTGTTTTTGTTAAAGTAGTTTCAAAGTATTACTCTACTTTGAAACGAAACACTGTCCTAATATGAAACTTATCACAAACAGGACGACATAGCTTTTCAACTAAACCTTCTACATACGGAATTATTGAAAGTTGAAATCGAAGGTATTTGCAACAAAACCCGCATCTCTGGAAGAGTTACGTGAAAGAATTGTTCGAGAATGCCGTTTATTGACTCCAGATGTGTTCAGAAATGTTCGTACAGAATTTCAAGACAGATTATACTACTGTATGGAAGTCGGTGGGGATCATTTGAACAATACATACGATAATTTAAACTGCTTCTTTTATTTTTATTTCCCTGACCTAAAATAATGAAGCAATTATTTCTCAGGAACGAATCGATAAAAGTTTAAAAATATACACAGTTATGTAGAGAATTGAAAGACCTTTCAAAAGATGTGTCACTCGACCCCCTTTGCTTTTTGAATTTTTTGAGGGGGTGGCCGTGTAGGGTAGAGAGATGATGATAGGTATACAAGTATTACATTAAAATATGTCCCCCTTGGAAATACGGTCGACGTGTTTCACCAATTTTTCAAAAAAATTTTATCCTCAAAGTTATTCAGGGTGCCTACTTTTGATTGGGTCACCCTGTATAAATAAACACACCAGATAAATTTTTATGTGTCGTGTTTATTAACATATATTTTTATTTTATAACTGCCTGCTCTAAAAAATGGAATACAAATCCGGACCCTGTTAATATTCTCAAAATTTGTATGAGAGGGCAAAACATTATTTCTTATAATGGTCAAATATTAAATAATGAGAAAAAATATTTCCTTTTATGTAAAATTACAGGCACAGAAATTAGTCTTCCAATATTATACTGTATAACTGTATTTTTTTAGACATTCATTTAATTCTTAAAAGAATTATTCATGTGGTAGTAAGAGCCAAAAAGGGAAAGGAAAAATTCTTGTTAATAATAATAAATACCACAGAAATTAGACAATCCCTAATCCAAAGCCGTAGCGAATGCAGAGATACAGCCATTATTTATTCCGAAATTACCATTGCCGGTGGCGGGATTCGAACCTGCCGCTACAATAGAAATATTTCCAGTCACACTTGGCATTGCGCACTCTAGCCGGTAATTATAAAAAACATTTTTTTACTAAAGTGTATGTGAAATAATTTTGTAATTAAAGGATTTATAAATTCGTACTGATATTTTAATGCAAATGCAATAAATTCATGAAAATTTTATCAAAGTGTACAATAATACAGTACATTTTTCGTAAACTAATTTCCTTAGCCAAATCGAACCAAATTAACTACTTAATTTTAAACAATTGAATTTACCACAATGTGTATATGTAAATATTAATACATTGTGATATTAGAAATAATCTAAAAATATAGTATATTTTTAGACGTAATACATAATAGATGATGTGGGTTATTTGAATCATTCGTTCATTCATATTCGTGAGATTTTGATCTCAGTTTTGTAAATAATTTTAATTTACTACCCGCATGGTTCGGCGCTTCTCACGATATTTTAACTTGTGTTAGGTTCGAATGTTGTGATTATGATGCTATTTAACTTAGTCAATGGATTTGATAACGTATATAGACGGTACGATCAACATGCCCTCATTTTACGCCATTAACAAATGTGTATTCTATAAACAATGTTTTGATTGCTGAATATGTTTGACAACTTTCCATATGTGAACTATAATAATTTCCAAGGAATGCGATAAAATTTGAAAGGAAATTGCTAAATAAATAATAAGATATAAGTAGAACCGAACTGAAATCTTTAATAAGATACAAACAGAATGTAATATTCCAACAAAGTAGCAACCAGTGGCGGTTCGTGGGTCAAGAGATAGGGAAGTCAATTAGAAAAGTTTACTGTATTACCTACCTTTTAAAGTGATTTAAATTCCAAGTCGATTCTCCGGTCTTTTTGAGATTCAAAGTGGTCACTTACTTTTTCATTAAAGTCTTTTAGCTTCTTTATTAATGACCTTTCTGTGGTAAACATAGCTAAAGAAGATAACCTTTCCTGAACCTTTTCTTAAAAATGTCTTTATTCTTTTTAAAGTGGAAAAACAACGTTCACTTTCGACGGTA
Organism: Rhamnusium bicolor; assembly: GCA_029963845.1. Taxonomy (NCBI): domain Eukaryota; kingdom Metazoa; phylum Arthropoda; class Insecta; order Coleoptera; family Cerambycidae; genus Rhamnusium; species Rhamnusium bicolor. The sequence goes on from JANEYF010005142.1 coordinate 342,605, forward strand.
GTTATAGGGAAAGTACACAAGATTTTTAACAGTTTGACATTTTCAGAAAAAGTATTGCACAAATTATTCTTAATAAAGAGCTGTAATAAGGCAACTGCACCTTCACTATTGGAAAAATCTTCTCGGCTATATAATACTTCTAATTCAGTTTTAAGTCTCAAATGATTTATGACTGGATACTCCGTTTTAACTAATTTAAACATATCTTGAGAAAAGCTTTTTTTATAATCTTTAAATCGATTTGCGTGAAATAACTGAGACACTGCTAAATGATTACTGAAGCCAAACCTGTTTTTGATCTCAGATATAATTATATCACAAACTTCTAATGAAATTCTCCTTTTTGATTCTTCCGTTTTACATCTCTGGGCAGACTGCATGGATGTCTCTTCCAAATAGTTATTCAAAATTTTATTTCTGATGTCTTCAATTTTACTATTAAAAACGCCAATACACTTATTTACTGTTATGACATCGATATTACATTTTGTAATTGATTGAACAATATATCACAATGAGGCATAACTAAATGAAAAAAATTTAACCAGTAAAGAAATTGTTCATTTTGTAAGTAGTTATTTAAACCAATAGCTTGGTTTAGAGTGTTGTTTTCTGATTCATTATGAATGGTTTTTTCTAAACAACCTAATAATTCTATTCGATAGGTATAAACAGTCTCTATGCACTTTGTATTAAAATTCCATCGTGTTGGAGCCGTTTTAGGTAATCTCACCTTAACAACATTATCTAACACGGCTGTTCTTTTTGACGATTTTCCAAAGAATGAAGAAAAGCTGTGTAAATTAGCAAGAAAATTTTTATGCTTAATCGTTATATTAAGTTTTGGACGGCCACCACCTTTGAATTTCACTCGGTCTTCATACCCCAACTTATGTCCATCTTTCAGTTTTAATAAGTTTTTTACAACGCTCATCTTTAATAGTAAACACCAAAAACACTGTTTTACTTAATTTCACGACAAGTAGAGATTTATTAATAAAATGTTCACAAACAAAAGCAGTAAAAACAGCGCGACAGAATTTACCGACCAACGCGTACCTAGTCAGCATTAAGACTGCTCTACTAGCGAACTTCGTGCGTTACCGTTTCCGTAAAATGTGTCAGGGACATTATCCCCGCCAGTGTTTTCTGTCTCTTTTGCTTTCTGACGATTCGCGCATGTCTATTTCACTTTAACTCGTTGTAAATTCGGTCCGTAGCTAGCTTTAAGGACAAGTTGTGGATTGACCCAAGATTTTTAAATTCTATAAATGAATAATATGATGAATATGAATGTAGAGGCTCTGGGCTCGGAGGGGATACAAAATCCTGCGATCTAGATATTTGAATAGTATTGTGCATAGAATGAACTAGAAACTTTAATATATTTTTTAAGAATATTAAAAAAAATATATATATATATACATATATATATATATATTTATATATATATATATATATATATATATATATATATATATATATATATATATATATATATATATATATATATATATATATATATATATATATATATATATATATATATATATATATATATATATATATATATATATATATATATATATATATATATATATATATATATATATATATATATATATATATATATATATATATATATATATATATATATATATATATATATATATATATATATATATATATATATATATATATATATATATATATATATATATATATATATATATATATATATATATATATATGTTGTTTTTCAGGTTTTCGCGGGTGGTGAATGTTAAATTCGTTTTCCGGGTATACTCCCGCGTAGGTAGCCAGTCCAATCGACAAAGAGACACAGAACCAGATCATCCCGCGAGAGAAGTCTTCAAGATGTCCCAAATTTTATGGTCTACCAAAGATTCACAAAGAAGGAGCTCCTCTAAGACCAATTGTTAGCTCAATAGGGTCACCCACACAGCAGTTAGCAAGACACTTAGCCAGACAACTACAACCATTTGCCGAGGAAGTTAAATCCTACGTGAAAAATGCAGACCATTTCATTGAGTTATTAAGAAATCAGACCGTCCAAGCGGAACATCTTCTAGTGAGCTTCGATGTCATATCCTTGTTCACCAACGTACCCGTAGAGGAGTCACTCGACATTATCAAGCGAAAATATCATCCAGCAGATCATATTCTTAGGCTAACTCAACATTGCCTAAATAATACCTATTTTACATACAATGAGCAACGCTACAGACAAACCGAAGGAGCCCCGATGGGTTTTCCCCTATCTCCAGTTATTGCCAATCTCTTTATGGAGGATTTAGAAACTCGAGCACTACAATCTGCACCATTAAAACCAAGCCTATGGCTAAGGTACGTCGACGACACATTTGTGATTTGGACTCATGCAAGAGAGAATCTCACTAACTTCTTAGAACATCTGAATAGTATTCACGACAAAATTAAGTTCACCATGGAGGTAGAGACTGACAGTCAGCTATCATTTCTCGACGTACTGGTCAAGAAGAAGCAGGACGGAAGTCTAGGCCACACAGTTTATAGAAAAGCCACTCACACTGACAGATACCTAAATGCACAGTCACACCACCATCCAGCACAACTAAACTCAAGTAGTAAAGACATTAGTCACACGCTCGCAGAGACTAGCAGATGCAGACAACCTCAAAGAAGAAATGTCAACTCTTCACAAAGCGCTGCGAAAGAATGGGTTCACACAACAAAGAATAAGAAGTTCCGTCAAAACCATCTCGGCCGAGAAATCAAGAGGACTCCCGAACAACCCATAGCAAAAGCCTATCTGCCATACATAAAAGGAACAACGGATAAAATAAGCAAACTTCTACGTAAACATAAAATAGAAACAACTTTTAAGACCGACAAGAAAATCAGCACCATTCTTCGAAATCCAAAGACCAAAATTGCTCTAGAAAGTCAAGGGGTATATGAAATACCTTGCCAAGATTGCAACAAATCATACATAGGACAGACCAACAGAAAAATAAGTGCACGACGCGAAGAACACATAAACGCTGTTAGAAAAGACGAGAGAACATCATCTTTAGCTCAACATGTCGAAACTACAGGACATAGATTGATTTCGACAAACAAAAACGACTAGCCAATATCGAGCATTACAAGTCAAGAATCATCAGAGAGGCCATAGAAATAGAGAAAAGACCACACAATCTAAATACACGAGATGACACCCAAAGACTACCACATAGGAAGCCTGCTCTGCATTGCATGCTGCTGTCCATGAGGAAGCAAGAAACATAACGCAACGAACACACGAAGAGGAACCAACCAGAGCTAATCTAATAGGACCAAGTACACGGAGTCGCGCTCGAAATCAGGAGATGGGTGCAACAGACCGTGACATAAGCACAGACACACGCATGCGCGCCCGAACAGGACCGATTACACGAAGCCGCGCTCGAAATCAGGAGATGGGTGCAGCAGACCAGTGACGCCCGGAGTGTGTCGAGAGCAACAGAGCGTAACAGGTAGAGTATATAGCAGAAATGCCAGATCCAGAAAACGTCATTTCAGTTCGAGTTACCAGAAGCCGCAGTAAGCAGTTATCTGTTAGAACCTGAAGATGGCAGATGAGATTCTGCCGAAACGTCGTTCAGACAACTACGGTCCCTCTCGACTATCACCTACGCGTGAGTATACCCGGAAAACGAATTTAACATTCACCACCCGTAAAAACCTCGAAAAACAACATATATATATATATATGTATATATATATATATATATATATGTATATATATATATATATATATATATATATATATATATATATATATGTATATATATATATATATATATATATATATATATATATATATTATATATATATATATATATATATATATATATATATATATATATATATATATATATATATATATATATATATATATATATATATATATATATATATATATATATATATATATATATATATATATATATATATATATATATATATATATATATATATATATATATATATATATATATATATATATATATATATATATATATATATATATATATATATATATATATACATATATATATATACATATACATATATATATATATATATATATATATATATATATATATATATATATATATATATATATATATATATATACATATATATATATATATATATATATATATATATATATATATATATATATATATATATATATATATATATATATATATATATATATATATATATATATATATATATATATATATATATATATATATATATATATATACATATATATATATATATATATATATATATATATATATATATATATATACGTATATATATATATATATATATATATATATATATATATATATATATATATATATATATATATATATATATATATATATATATATATATATATATATATATATATATATATATATATATATATATATATATATATATATATATATATATATATATATATATATATATATATATATACGTATATATATATATATATATATATATATATATATATATATATATATATATATATATATATATATATATATATATATATATATATATATATATATATATATATATATATATATATATATACGTATATATATATATATATATGTATATATATATATACGTATATATATATATATATAGTTATATATATATATATATAATTGATGGTATATATGTGTAATATATATATATATGTATATATATATACGTATATATATATATATATATATATATATATATATATATTATATATACTCACTCCATATATAGTATATGATATTGCACACCCCCGTCCAACCAGTTGGCATAACACATAAGCTGGGGGTTGT